>RRZL01000034.1:782516-880331 GCA_006782975.1 Chlorella sp. Dachan
CTCGCAGCTGAGGCAGGGCGAGGCTGCTAGGAGCGGTTGCCAACTGCCGCACTAGCGCTCGCCCACAGCGCGCCGCCACCGGCTGCATGCGCCGAGACGGCCCGGCTCGCAGCATCTGGAGCCCCACTGCAAACGATCCATTGCTACGAAGGCCGAGGCTGGCCGTGCGGCTCACTTTCATGGTCGAAGCGGGCTGGGACGCTCCTGTGGGCTGATCAGCGCCCGATGCGGACATTCAGCCGCCGCACCAAGAGCCTTGCATCACCACCCGAGCCCAGCAGCGGCGGCGAGCAGCAGGGCCCCGACTCGCAGTCCTTCATCCTCAACTCTAGCGACCCCTTCTTCTTTCCAGAGGGCCAGGAGGCGGTAAAGCCACGATCCACAGCGCCTGCGGCCAGCCCGGCTTCAAAAGGCGGCGGCGGCGCGGCGAGCGGGCGGCGGGCGGGAACGGCCAAGGCGCCTGCCACAGCGGCTGTCAAGGCCTCCAGCACTGCAGCAGGTGGTGCACGGCAGCAGAAGGCGGCAACCACAGGCAGCACAGCGCGCGGCACCCAGCCGTCGGCGGCCAAGCAGCGGGCGGCGGTCAAACCAGCAGGCTCGCTGCTCTCGCACCGCACCTCCTCCACCAGCCTGCGACAGCCGCAGCAGAAAGCAGACGGCGGCAGCCAGAAGCAGCAGGCAGCGGCAGGCGGCAGGCCGTCTGTCCGCAGCAGGCCGGCGCCAGCACCAGCAGCGGGTGCGGCAGCCAAGGCAGCAGGCACATCGCCTGGGAAGCGCAAGGCGGCAGCAGCGGCAGAGCCGGCGGCGACAGCAGCACCAGACGGCACAGACACTTCGCCGAGCAAGAAGATGAAGAAGGGAGGCAGCAGCAAGGCGGGCAGCGCCACAGGAGGCGGGGCGGCAGCGGCGGGGGCCGCACCGGCGGGTGTCCCTGCCAGCGGTGGCGCAGCTGCCTGGCCGGCAGGGGTTGCAGGCAGCGGCGCACCCAAGGCGGCTGCCGGTGCACGGCCGGGGCAGCAGGCGGCAGCGGCGGGCGGCCTGGCGGCCCTAACTCGCCTTGTCAACCCTGCGGCGCTGCGTGACCAGGCGGCAGCCACAACAGTGGTGCAGGCGCAGGCGCTGGGCGAGCAGCAGAGCATCGCGTGAGGGGGGCCTTGGGGGGCGGTGGGTGCTGTTGTGGCTGTACATTTGGATGATGGCTCATGGGTCGCTGGGCAGCGCTGCGTGTACCAGGCGGGGCAGCACATGCCGATGTGCTCTTTGTGCGCAGCTCCTTCGCTTCCCTCTTGCAAGTGCCCCTCACTCTTCACCTCACACTTCATTCCCCTCTCACACTACACAGTACACTCACGCCCTGCCTTCCATGCCCCGTCCAATGCTCCCCCAGTGACGATGCACTATGGGCGCTGGATGGCCTGTCCTCCGGCTCAGACGCAACCGTGCGAGACAGCCTGGCAGCACTGGCGGAGATCTGTGCCACCCGGCGTGGTCGCCTCGCGCTGCGCAGCGGCAACGTGGCAGCAGACATCCTGGCGGCGGCAGGTGCGCTGCGCCTGCTGTGTTGTGCCTGCTGCGCTGTGCCGGTGCTGCGCTGCGTGGTGCATGCACTGGCTTGGGGGATCCTTGCTCAAGCAGCTGATGCTTATGTGTCATGTATCACTGCATGACAACCAATATCATTTTTGAAGCCATGCATGTGCCTGTGCTCAAGTGCAGGCAGCCTGAAGGTGCACCGCGACCCAGTGCAAGCTCTGGGACTGGCCACGCTGCTGCTGTGCTTCTGCCAGGTAAAACCACTGTTGCATTCGGCATGGCAGCATGCATGCAGTCAGCCGGCTGCCTGACCGGCCAAAATGTAACCTGCGATGGCTAGCAAGGTGGAAGGGAATGCAAGCTGCCCGCGCGCATCTCAACCGCCCGGTTGCCTGCCACCCATACTCCCTCACCAGGCGGACGCAGATGCCACACTGCTGGGGCGCCAGGAGGTGGCGGCAGCTGCGGCGCAGCTACTCAAGGTGGCTGGTTGCAGTGTAAAGGCTTTGGAGTTAGGGCTGTCATTAGGTGGCCGGGCTGTCACTAGGCAGCTGGCCATTGCTCTGTTGAGGTGGCACTTCTGCAAGTGATCTTCTTTGTGGGGTGAAATGTGGAGTGTGCACGACTTGGCTGACGCTGTGCCAAGAGATTCTTCCGCCTGCTATGCTGAGGAGCACATCAGCAGCTGATGCACTGCACTGCCTCCTGCCTCACATGAACCGCAGCTGTCGAGCTCCCTCGACGTAACTGACGATTCTAGCGCGGCGGGCACAGCAGGCGCAGCAGGTGGCAGCGCAGCGGCCACCAAACTGCTGGCTGTGCTGAAGGAGCGGCCGTATTGCACGCAGGCGAGGCGGTGTACTGGATAGGAACTGGCTGCTTGCTGTTGGATGGGCTGGCTCCGCAGGACATACCCCTGCACATTGATGCGGCAGTCGTGTGGTTGCCACCCCCTTTTCACCAGTGTGCCGCTCCAGCACTGCAACCCCCCATCCATCATGCGCAGAGGCCACTCCACTGCTACAGCTGCCGGCGCAGGAGCGGGGCCTCCCTTTCAATCAGTGTGTGAAGCACTGCGTTCATTAAGCTGTGCCAACCTCTGTGCCGCCCCTTGCCTACAGCTGCCTGCAGAGGAGCGGGGAAGCCCTCTGGGCGTGGCGCTGGTGGCGCTGTCTGGTGCGCTGCTGTTTGAAGTGCATTGCAGTTGCAATTGCAATTGCATGCAAGGGCGGAGTGGGGACCTGCCCGCAGTGCATGCCTGGTTTGACTGGCGGCCTTGCATTCATCGTGCCTGCATGTGTGCTCAGGGCAGCCCCATCGCAGACCAGCTCACTCTGTCTCCTTTCATTCCAATCATCCCGTTTCTGTGCAGGCGCGCTGAACCCGACAAGGGCAGCCTGATCACAGACCCTTGGCTTGCGCACCTGCCTGAACATGATGCTTGGCACCCGGCCCCATGCCCAACTGCAGGCGTGCTGAACCCGCACGAGGGCAGCCTGATCACCGACCCGCTGAAGGCGGCGCTGCGGCAGGCGGGCGCGCTGCATGCGGCGGCACAGGTGCGTGCTTCCAGCGTGTGTGCTTGCTGACATGCTTGGCTGCTGTGCTGCATGGCAGGTGGGGCGGTCTGCTTGCTTGCAAAAAAAGAAAGCCTGGACACACTGGGCTGCCGGCGCCTGGGGATGCACAGTGTCACAGACACTTGCTGATGCCTGTTTCGAAACGTGTCTTCCGCAGGTGGCCGCCGACCATGCACCGGCCCTCAGCGACAGCAGCCCCACGATCCAGACCGTGCGCTCGCTGTGGAGGCTGCACAAGTGCGCTGGGGCCAAAGCTGGCCTGCTGCTGCTGGCTGGGGCCGTGCTGACGTACCGAGGTTCACTCAGAGCGCGTTCTCGTGATGGTGCAGCAGCCTGCTGCTTTGCACGCTGTGGTTGCTGCCTGCTGTTTGCCTTGCAGGGCGCTGCTTCTGCTGGGAAACGCGTGCTTCGCCTGCCCCGACAACATAGCTCCGCTGCCGCTTCCACTGCTAAACTGTCATGCCACTGCCTACACTTGCAGGGCGCTGCTGCTGCTGGAGAATGCCTGCTTCGCCTGCCCCGACAATGAGGCCCTGCTGCTTTCAGTTGAAGTGCGCAGCGGCGTGGAACCGCTCATCTCCACAGCAGGTGGGCAGCAGGCGGCAAGGCATGACGCAGTGTGGTGCGCTGCAAGGCTGTGTGTAGCGGCCTGGTTTGCTGCTGCTGTTGCTGCTGCTGCTGCCGCGTGCTGCGGCAGGCGGAGCGGGTCAGGTTGAGGCTACGCCCTGCACACGGGACATTCTTGCCTGGCCATCACTCTTCTTATTGCTTGCCCGGCCCTTCCGTTCATGACCTGCAGGCTTGGTCAGCTGGCTGGGGCAGCAGCTGGGCCTGCTGTCGCGCCAGGCTCTCATCCCTGGGATAAAAAAGGTCGGGCAGCCCACAGGGGACGTATTGCTGTGTGACTGGGCACGCACGGCTTGGTGTGCGCCTGTGCTTGTTCGACATCCGGTGCATGGCCTGGATCCGCTGTGCTTTTACCTCCTTGTGCCAGTGCGCACGACTAAATTGTGCGCCCTGCTGGCGGTGCTGGTAAGTCTCCCTGGCAACCACCCTGCTGTCATTTTTAATGACTCTGAGTTGGGCCATTCATGTTTTCTGCAGGACTGCCTGCGCGCCCTGCTGGCCGTGCTGATGAACCTGACTCAAAACAACCCCGCCGGCTGCACTGCTGTGGTGGACGCGGGGGCGCTGGCGCCGGTGGCGGCGCTGCTGGCTCAGATGGTCCGCGGCGGGCCCAAGATCAAGGGTAGGCTGTGGTATCTGTGAGGGATGTGGCTGCTGTGCAACTTCTTATGCTGATGCGCATGCTGGTGGGGGTGGCTGCGCCAATCTCCCAGCAACAAGGTCTTTGACCCCTCTCAACTCTCTTGCAGGCGTGATTGCTGGACGCGAGGAGCTGGCGGTGTGGTTGGACGAGCTCAGGTGAGACTTGTGCATATGCCTGCTCCCTCAATTCACCTGCCATCTTGCCCGCTCCATGCGACTGGCCAACGCAGACAGTGCCTGGCTGGCCATGCAGCCAGCGGCCCCGCAGTGCTGCTTGCACGCGGTCTTCAAATCGTTGCCGCCTTGCTCGGGGGATTACCTTGGTCCTGCTGCGCATCAGCTGCCTGGCTCTACTGGTCAATCGTGTGGAGCCTGGCCTAGGCTTGACTGCCACACGCACATCCTTCATTGCGCATTGTCTGTCGTTCCGCATTAACCATGCATCGCCCACCCTGTTCATCCTCCCTGTGGCAGTGGCTGCCTGGCGCTGCTCATCAACCTGGTAGAGCACCAGCCGGCCTGGCGCGACCAGCTGCGACAGCTGCAGCTGCCCGACACGTCGCGCGGGTGAGCTTGCATCACATCGCTTGCTACTCCAGCTGCTCCATAACCAGCGTAACCGCTGCAGCATGCAGCCTCGGAGCACCCCATGTGCGGTTGCGTCCTATCAACCGAGAGAGCAATGCATGTGTAGCACGCTGACCATGATCGCCCCGGCTCCTTCCCACGCGTCTGCAGCAGCGGCGGCCGGCTGCAGCTGGTGCCGCTGCTGTGCGCGCTGCTGGCGGCGGTGGCGCCCCGTGCCAAGGGTGCCACCACTCCCACCGGTGAGAAATGTGCAGCTGCATGTTTTAGCCCGTGAACAGACACCTTGGTTGGAGCCAGAGGCCCTCGCCTTGTGTTCGCATGACATCCAATGCTTGCTGCAGCGCAGAAGATTGCTCGGCTGACCGCAAGCCCATGCCTTCACCTGAATCTTGCAGCTGCGGCCACCTCCCTGGGCCGGCGGCTGAGCCTGGGCAGCGGGGAGGTCACGCTCGACTGCCTGGAGAGTGTGGATGCCGGCGGTGAGTTGCGTTGGGCCATTTTTTGTTGTAAGGTTCTGTTGTAAAGTTTGGGAGTGGCGCATAGCGGCGAGGTCACACTGGATTGCCTGGACTGTGTGGATGCCGGGGGTGAGGTTGGGCTGAGACACGGCTACAGTCTCTTGTAGGCGTGCAGATGGCTCTTTGCAAGGTGTTGGAGACGTGCGCAGGCTGCTGCAGAATGGCGGGCTGAGCACAAACAGCAACAACAGCTGTCCTCGTGCGCTGCTGCTGCAGGCGCGGCTTCCATAGTGGAGGCGTACGGAGCCATCCTGCTGGGCTTCCTCATACAGGCAAGCCGCGTGCGGGCGCCTGCTTGTGATGCTGTATGGGCATGCACACAGCAGACGGCATGGGTGCAGGCACAGGGTTGCTGCTGCCGCCCGCTGTACCCCTCACTGAACCGCTCATGAGCAGCCACCAGAGGAGATGCTCATCCGCTGCGCTGACCACGTCCACAGGACAAGGCTTAAGCACAAACGCAGGTTGCAGCATTCCTACCTGCCATTGCTGATTTTAGCCTGCTTTTTTTTCCCGGCTGCTGCTGCTGCAGGACAACGCCGAGGCGCGGGCGCAGGCGGCGGCGCTGCTTCCGGGCGGCAGCCTTGGGCCTGTGGTGGCGGCGGTGGAGCGCTGCCTGCACTTTTACATCACCGCCGGTGGGTTGCTGGGTTTCACATGTGTTGCTATGGCTGTTGCTATGGCTGATTCCTTGTGTTGCGGCGTGGAATTTGTACCATAGCATGCCGGCGTAGCAGAGGCGCTCGTTTGCTGGGAGTGGCAACTGCTTGCCTGCCAATGCTGCTGGCCTGCCCATTGATCCCCTGCCGCTGGCGTGCATTCTTGGGTGCAGGCGCCATGACCAAGAGCAATGTGGAGAGCCTGAGCGCCCTGCTGGCCTCCCTCCAGCAGCAGCAGCAGCAGGCTGGGGCGGCAAAGGCAGGCGTCGGCACGGCGGCGTCACCAGCAGCGGCGGCAGCAGGCGGCAGCACTGAGCGAGACAGTGACTCCCTGAGCCCCGTACTGGAGTGAGGCGAGGGCACTGCCATGACAGAGCACACTGCCGAAAGAAGGACCTTGCTGGCTGGCCGGCAGCCGCTCACAGGAGCAGGCAGCCACAGCAGCAGAACCACGCCATACTGGACTGACGATTGCTTGCCATGTCTTACTGTGCATTGCATACGTGCGGTGAAAAGCACCAATTCAAGGGGCCCCAGCTACTGAAATGCCATGCATGCACATGTTCAAGCGCACGCCTCGCTGTGTTCTGTCACCACGCCGGTCCTACCCCATTGCGTCAAGCGCGTGTGAGCTGGCTGAAGGCGTCGCAGATTTGGAGCGGTAGGTCTTGTCGTCAGCTGGCAGGCTGCCGTCGGGGGAGTCCTCTGCCGCCGGGCAGCCACTGCAGGAGGCAAGTGCGGGGCAATTTACTGTGTCACGACACCGCACGTCCATGAGCCGCAGCAGTGGCCAGTGGGGCTGACTGGCCCACCGCCCCGGGGGCGGTCGGCAAGCACAGACACGCGCGCTGCTGGCTCCACGGCCTGCATTGCATTGCCATTCAGCAAATCTACACTTCCACATGGCCGTCCCTGCACATGCCCTCCACAATGCCCGCTACATGCCCGCGCCCAGCGGCCCGCAGCGCACCTATCCAGCCGCGTGGCAATGACCAGGAGCTGCAGGCGGCGGATGAGGATGTCGTGCAGGCGCATGCGGTGCCCGGTGGCCTCAATGTTGTGTGCGTCGATGAGGATGATAAGGAAGAAGGACTCCAAGATCATCTGCATGCCAGCATGTGCACATTGGGAGGGCCAGTCTGCAGAATTACAGCACAGTGTCGCCGGCCTGTGCGCCCTGCCTTGTCATTGCACGCCAGCGGCTCCCCAATGCTCAATCAATGCCACAAAGGGCAGCAGCTCCAACTCAACCCTCGCTGCTAACAAGGCTGGGAGCAGCACAGTTGGTGTGGTGCGTCACAGCGCTGCCGCAGCTGCAGCGGCCCCGACCACCCTTCGCAGCTCGGCTCACCGTGACACTGTTGACCAGCAGCTGGGCCGTCTCGTTCCAGAGCACCGCCGTCGCGCCGATGAGCAGGCCGGCGATAAGAATTATGGTTGCCATCACTGCCCCGCGGGTGGCGCACAGCCTGCTGGTGGCCAGGCTGAGCCGCGTCATGAGCGTCTTTTTGAACGTGTGCGTGTGGTGCGCGCCTGGCAGGCCCAGCTGCTTGAACACGGCCTGCTCCTCCCCAGCCAGCCTGCGAGGCGCACAGAGGGTGGACCCAGCGGCGAGGGGGGCAGCAAGTTGGGACAGTGCGTTGTAGCAAATGTGCTTGGCAATGCAGCCTGCCCTCATCCTGGCCCCGCTCAGCTGGGTGTGTTCCCTCCACACCCCTTTGTCAGCCAAGCCCTGGTGTCCAGCAGGTGCCAAGGACCGTGGCACCGGCCCGCACCAAAGGCACACTCTTCCTCCACCTGCCCTCCTTTCTTTCGAGCTTAAACGCTTTCAAGTTGTAAGCTTGGCGCCCACCTGTCGTACTCTTTGTCCAGAGTCTGCTCCTCCTGCTGCAGCGTGAACCGCAGCACGGCGGCGTTGAAGGTGCCGATGACGCCCGTGGTGGTGCCGATGATCAGCCACTGTACTTAGGAGGGTGGGGAGGGCGGGTAGTGTGCTGTGAACACGTGAACGCGTCCCCGTTCCGCCACCGTGCCGGTGAGGCACCCTGAGGTCGGCCCACCGTCCCGCAGCCAGCCGGCTTCTAGGCTCGCTTTGCACACGTAGCGCGTGCATTGGCCACCCACCCAGTCGTCGCTCCACCCCAGGGGCTTGCCGATGGCGATCCAAACGACAAACAGGGCGGCGGAGAGGGCAAAGCCGTAGCCGGAGCCCATGAGTGCGGCGTACCTGCAGCAGGGAGCGCAGCCTACCTTTGTTGGGGCGCAGCCAACCTCTCATGGGGCGTAGCAAAGCAGGCACGCAGCAGGGCAAACAGCACAGCCTCCTGTTGGACAGCGCACGCATCCACTCCATGCACTGTATTGCGCTGCGCTGCACTGCACTGCACTGCACTGCACTGACTGTGCTGGTGATGAAGAGGAGGGGCAGGCACTCACCAGTCAAGGCGGCGCGCAAAGCTGTCTTGCTTGATGGACTGTACTGTGATGGCCGGGTTTGGCTGCGCCCGCCCACTCAGCAGCCGCACGCGGTACTCCAGCTCAGCTTCCTGAAGAAAGAAAGACAGGGAGGGAAGAAAGGGAAGGACACCTTCGGAAGGAAGACAGATGCTGCGCTGTGAAGGAAGGCGGGTTGGGCAAGAGGGCTGGGGCCAGGCCCCTCCCCCGGCCGACCCCCCGATACGCAGCTGGCCCTCTTGATCCACGTCCGAGGCGCCCTCACTCCTCCTGCCTTGCTTCCTCCTCCTCCGAATCGATCCTCACCTGTCTGAAGATGGCGCGCATGCAGGTCTCCACATATACGTTGTGCCGCTGCCGGGCCAGGGTGAGCAGGCAGACCGCCAGCGTCTGCTGCAGTGCGGTGCTCGTGTTGAGCCACAGCTGCCAGTTGTTGGACCAATTGTACCTGTGGTGGGGCGGGGCGGGGCGGGGCGGGTTTGTTGGACAGATGGTCCGGGCGGGGCGGGGCGGCGAGGCGGGGTTGTTAGACCAGATGGTCCTGTGCGGGGGCACGTGCTCTTCAACCAGGCCGGCAGCAGCACTGCACTCAGGCCTGCTTGTTGCTTGCAGTGCACACGCGCTGGGCCCACGTGCATAGCAGCCAGCTGGCTCTCTCGAGAGCTCCCGCCACCGCTCACTTGGGGCCCAGCGCAAGCCAGGTGATCATTGCGGCCACGAACGCGAGCATCATCCAGATATTGCCCATCACGTTGGCCAGCGCAACAATGATGCGATCAGCAAAGTCCTTGGGCTGCAGCTCCAGCGCGTCGCCCACCGCCAGCTTGCTGTGGGCGGCTTCCTCGATGCCGGCGTACAGCTCTACGGATGAGCCGCCGCCCTGCAAAGACGGGCAGCCAAGGAGGCCTCCCAACTTGGGTCCGGAGCGGTGGGTTCAACATCCCAGGACCAGGTCCCGCTTGTGAGAACGATGGCGGGCACGGCAGAGCGGGCACAGCACAGCACAGCAGAGCAGGCACAGCAGAGCGAGCAGGCACAGCAGAACAGGCCGCCTGTGGCACAGCAGCGCATGTGCAAGCTCCAGCAGGCAAGAAGGGCAGCCAAGAGTGCGCCAGCAGGCGTGCGGTGCCGCAGGGTGCACAGCATCCGCGCCGCGGCATACAGGCGGTACCGTGTGTTGCCGCTGCACACAGACAGTACCATGCGTTTTCCAGTTGATGCGCATCGCACCATGTGCCTCCACACGCATCACTGAGGGCCCCTCCCAAGCCTCACCTGTGGCTCCAGCAGCCCCTGCTTGAGCATGTCTCCAAAGCACTGGGCGACGGTTGTGGCACGCGAGCGCAGCAGCGCAATGATGCGCAGCTGCTCCCGGAACGCCCTCTGCTGCTGGCGCATCAGGATCATGTCGGAAATGTAGCACTGCAGGGGGCGGAGAGGGGAGGGAAGGGGTGGGGGCGGGGGTTGAGGCCCTGCCACGCACGGTGGCGTGCGAGGCGGGACAGGAGCACAGCAGGGCAGGGTAGGCCTTTTGCGCCCTTTGAACAGACGCCATAAACTGGCTAGCATGCCCCCTCACCCCACCCCCACCCCGCTGCGCTCAGAAATGCGTTTAGTTGCCCTTCACCTTGGTGCGCAGCCTGCCGTCCCTCCCAGCCACCAAAAAGGCGAAAGCTCACTCGCGGCGAGTGGCGCATTGCACCCAGCGGGGCCCGCCCTTGCACACCTGGATGGAGGAAACGTCCTGCAGGACGATCTGCCAGATGTCGGGCGCCTTGGTGACGGCGCCAGCAACCGCCCAGCCGGTGAGGGCTGCCAGCACGCCGCCGAAAAACAGGCGGGAGCCGGCAACGTCCACCGCTCCATCCAGCGCCCGCCCGGCTTGGCTGTCCTTCTCCAGCGGCTTGTAGCTCAGCCCCACCAGGCGGCTGGACCAGCTGGACTGCTCCACTGTCACGATGCTGCTGTCGTGCAGCAGCGTGAGTGTGGGCTCGTCGGCAGCACATGCCGCCGCCGCCACAGTCTGAGTTGGCGCCGCTGCCTCCACCCCCTCGCGGCGGCCTAAAGCCGCCGCAGCTTGCCAGAAGTTCTCAAACACCCGCATCGGTTGCAAGCAAGCCCCGGAGAGGGGCGCGCGGGCGGCCTATGCAGGTCTTGGTTGCTCAGGCGGGCAAGGCAAGCGAGCGCTGGCGCGGCCTAGCGTATAACAGTGTTTGTGGGCCAATGGAGTCGGTCTGGCTGATTGCATGGATGTGGCGTTTCCACCAGCGCGCTGCAGCGTGCCCTGCGCGCGCCAGCTGCTATGGTTTCCCATGCTGGGAGACAGGTCCGCCCCCGCTCACAAGCTCCAAACGGCGATTGCAAGCGTTCGAGCAGAGGAGGCAACCGGGCAGCGCCGCCGTCGCCGCCGCGCGCACCACCTGGCGCTAGGGAGGGGCCGCCACGCGGCAGGGGGCCGTGAGGCGGGACCTTCAGAGTGCATGTGCACCAGCATGTTGGTTTTGCAGCCTGTGTGGTACAGGAAGAAGGATGCCGATGGCACCGCGGCACGTCCGCCTGCAGCTGTCAATGCAATCTGTGGGCGGGCTGGCCCTCCCCCGTGCTGCCACCGAGTGTGCCACGATCACATCGACTGTACAGCGGACTTCCCGTCACATCAGGTTGAAGCAGGGCAACATACACAGCAGTAGTACAGTGAATTTGAACACAATCCAAGATGAGCAAGCAGAGAAGGGGTGCATCACGCACCACCCTGGTCTGGTCAGCTCACGGGCTGTGCCCTGCTGGCGGTCTCAAGCAGGCGGGCCGTGCCGTGGCCGGCGGCAGCGCCAGCGGCAACGCGACAGCACTCGGCGGCGATTTCCAGAAGAGCCACCACAACATACATAGAGGGGCGCTCCCTGGGGTCCTGTTGCCAGCAGCGCTGCATGATGCTGCGCACAGCGGGTGGCACGTGCGCTGCGATCGGGGGCCGCCAACCGCTGGCCAGCTGGCTGGTCCTCAGGCAGGGGTGCTCCTCCCAAAGCACCTGCGAGGCAGAAAGGAGCGCCGACTGGTCAACAGATGGGCCAGTCATCAAGGGCCGGCATCCTCACCAAAACTCACCAGCAGCAGTGGCCAGGCCAGCAAGCAGGCGGGGAGGGGCCTCGCCGCAGGCGACATGCACCCTCGCTGCGGACATGCACCCCTGTTGCGGCACCCAAGTCCGCCTACGGTTTTTGTTCCTTTGTACCACCACGCCTCTCCTCACCTTGCTGTGGAACACCTCCCAAATCAGAAGGCCAAAGGCGTGCACATCGGCAGCAGGGCTGGCCGCAGACGGGTTGCGCAGCACCTGCGGCAGGGCGGTGAGGAATGAAGGGGGACGCATGGGCAGGCGGGCGGGCGACTACGCATTTGACCGAGGCGGACTTGTTTTGACCAATATCATTAGGCCATCAAGGCTGCCAAGCAGGGACCGCCAGCCAGCAGAGCTTGCTTGGCAGCTTGTTGTATCACTGCCAACCCACCTCTGGGGCACAGTAGGCCCAGACGCGGCGAGAGGCGACCGCAGTGGCCAGCCCATCGGCGCCAGCCAGCTGGGCAACTCCAAAGTCTCCCAGCTTGGTTGCACCTTGGCAGTTGGAGGATTCAAGCAGCACATTGTCTCTGCAGGGAGAGGAGGGCAGGGCGGGGGAAGCAGATCTGACTCTAGAGTCCGCCAGCAGCAGCAGGCAGGCTGGCGCGGCAGCATTGCGGCACATGCGGCATCAGGCAATCACATAGGCATGGCAGGCATGGACCTGCAAGCTGCATGCACACTGCATTCTCACTGCATCCAGCAAGGAGCAAGCACTGACGCTTTGACGCCCATGTGCAGCAGGCGCTTGGAGTGAAGGTAGGCCAGGCCTCGGGCGGCATCGGTGCACAGCCGCAGGCGGGTGGCCGTGCTGAGCGCATGGCCAGTCTCACGGCGCAGGCACGCCGCCAGCGAAGTGTGCATGAGCTCGCTGAGCAGGCATGGGCGCCCATCCGCTGTGCGGGCAGCGCCCAGGAACCTGCGGCAGGGTGGAGTGGGCGGGCGGGGTGGGCGGCAGGTTGGCAGGCGGGACTGGAGCAGCTACCGGCACTGTCTGGCACGGCGTGCACAGGCACAGAGGTGGCACCCATTCCCCACCTGGCAACGTTGGGGTGCTTCAATTGGCAGAGGGCGTCCACATCTGGCTGAGGGTTGCCGCCGCTCAGGTCGCTGCACAGGGAGGGGAGGAGCCTGCGAACTGTGAGCACTGTGGACTGTGGCGGCAGGGGCGGCGAGCAACCCGGATGGCACAAATGCATTGCACAGGATGGGTCAATGCTTCTGACGCGCTGGTGCGCTGGGTGTATCTTTAACACTGGACAAAGCTACCCACAAGCCGCCCATTGCTGCCCCACCTGACGACCTTGGCGGCGCAGCGGCGGCCGCGGTAGGTGGCCTCGTACACCGTGCCAAACCCGCCCTTGCCGCGCTGCCGGCCCAGAACCACCGCATGGTCTGGCGCAACACCTGGAAGGGGTTGAACGAGAGGACTTAAATGGGATGAAACACCAGCCGGACGGTACCAGCCCGGGCGGCGGCGGTGGCGGCAGCGGCGGCAGCATCTGCAGCCGCGTTAGCCCCACCTTCAATCTGCACTTGACGCAAGCCCTCCAGCAAGGCGGGCGGGATGCCAGGCGGCCCAGCGGGCTCGTGAGCTTCGTCTGGGCCGGCGTGGGGGAAGAGCGGGCACCTGCTGCCGGCTATGCAGCACTTGCAGCGCGTGCCCTGCTTGGTGAGCATGTTGCGGGTTACCATGACTGCTCCGACAGCGAGTTTGGCGGGGGGAGGCAGGCAAACTTGTTTGGACAGCGCAAATGGGAATGTGAGCCTTGCCGCCGCATTGTGCTATGATGAGGGCAATCCAGAGCCGCGCCGCGTGCGGCCAGAAACGCGTGCGGACGGTGCTGCGCTGTGGCGGCAGCACGCACGCCGCGCCGGCGCCATCCCCAGATCCAGCCTGCTGCTGGTTCAAGCGAGCGGCGGAAAACGACAGGCATACTACCAGCGGCTTCCAACGAAATGGCGAGGCGAAGTGCGCTCTGTGTGGGGCACAACCTACCGTCGCAGCACTCCACCGCCGCCACCGTACCACACCTGCTGCTCCCCTGTGTGTGAAGACGTCACGGCTAGACGCGGTGTTTCGCATATGCTGCACTGCGTGTTTCTTACTTAGTTTACTTACAACCGTGCAAGCATTAATCCCTGCGGCGACATGCGCCTTGTGCCTGGTTCTGTGTTGCAAGACGTTCCCGCTGTTAAAATCTCAGGCAAACTCTGGTTGGATGCTACGCATGCAACCCTAAGCCTGCAGATGCCCTTGATGGACAGAAGTTCACGCTTGGCTTGCCCACTGCCGCAATCAGCTACTGCCCCATGCCTCGACGGCTGCCGCCCTGGCCGCCTTGGCCGCCTGCCGCTCCGCCGCCAGCGCCTTGCACACGCGCTTGTGCCCCGCCCGCCAGTCGGCGTGCGAGCATGCGGTGCCGCAGTACCACACCGCGCGGCAGGCGCTGCGTATTGTGGAGAGTGTGGGTTGGGAGCTGGTCAGAGTGGGAGTGAGTGCAAGTGCAGGCCAGTGCTACAGCAGCAGCTGTGTCAGCAGCACGGCAGGCGCCACAGCACATGATGGGATGTATCAACCAGCCTCTCGCCCCGCTAACCTGCACCGGGCGCTGCCCACGCCTTCCCCCGCCGCCGGCCCGCCCTGCCCCGCCACGTTGGCGCAGCGCAGGTAGGCGCAGGAGCGGGCTGATGCTGCCCTGCTCTGGTCTAACAGCAGCTGACGGCTGGGTTCCCGCAGCTGCAGCCACTGATGCAGCAGGTCTGCAAGTTGCTTGGCTGGCTGCACCAGCTGCTGCAGCTGCGTTGCACGGTTGGCTAGGCTGGCATCTGCCGGCAGCCCATCCAGCACCTGCCGCCGCTGCTGCCGCAGGCTGTGAGCCCCCTGCTTCAGCTCTGCCACCAGGCTGTCGGGCGTGCATGCGGTGGCTGCATCCTCTACGGCTGACGATGCGGCATTGGCGACGGCTGCAATCAGGTCGGCCCAGTCATCCAGTAGCTTGGTGGCCTGCCAGGAGACGAGATTGGCTCACAAGGTTTCCATCAAGTGCTGATGGGGGCTAGTGGGCATGCGAGCGCATGCAGTGCAAGCGTCACGTTCTGTTCCGCACGGCAGGAGACAGCTCTGCACTCAAACATACCACTCCAAGCAGCCACGCACGCGTGTTTGCCAGCCTCACTGCCCAACTGCGTTGCCTTTACACCCACCAGTTGGTCAGCAGTGCCGCCGCCGCACTCATGCAGTTCCGCTGCAGCCTGCAACAGCACACCCAGCAGGCGGCCGCTGGCCACGGCGACTGCCAGGCGCTGTGAGCCAGCCGCTGCCTCACCCAGCTGTCGCAAGGCAAGCAGCCAACGCTTGCGTAGCTCAGCATTCTGCAGGGCACATAGGATACATGGGTGTGCTACAAAACTGAACAGCCTTGGCGACCTGCCACACAAGCTGTAAGCACCCACAAGTGCTGATGCCTGTAGCGGCGCAGCATGGCACAGCAGATGCTTGTGCATGCATGCCCAGCAGCAGCAGCACACCTGTGCAAGCATCCCCGCCACCGTGTCGATCGCTGCATGCAGCGAAGGCGTGCTGATGGTCAGGCAGCTGGACAGGCGTGGCAGGCCGTCTGCAAGAGCGGCGCAGCTGATCTGTTGCAATTCTGCGTCCAGCCGCCCTGCCGCTGCGTCTGCGTCAACTGCCGCCAGGAGGGCAGCAAGCGTGTCCACATGTGCAGCGCACAGAGCTTGCAGCTGCAGCTTTGCCACCCTGCAGGGCAAACAGCCAGGGGGGCAGACGAGGGAGTGAATTTTCAAGGGGGGGGGGCCATCTCCCCAGTGTGGACACTCAGGGCGCGCAGTCAAAGAGCAGCGGCAGGGTTCAGACGTGCTAGGTCTCAGTTGCATGAAGTTGCATGAAGAGGGCAATAAATAGAGCTGCTGGGCTATGGTGCATCCTACCCGGCAGACGGGCGCGGCCACACGTGGTCAGCCCGCCAGGCTGGCATCTCCTGGTGTGCGGCGTGAAACGCGGCTGCCAGCCCGGTGAGCAGATAGCACGGCACTTGCCGACTACTGGACGCTCGCACGCCTGCCAGAGCTTGGCCGTCCTGACTCAGCACCCAGTGACACAGGCGCGCATGGGTGCTGTGCAGCTGCCACAGGGCCGTGGCGAGGCGTTGCCGGGCTGCTACACTGCTGGGTGTGCCAGGTGCGCTGCCTGGGTCCACACAGCGTGGCATGCACTGGCTCAGGTGCCGCAAAAGGCACAAAGAGAGCTGCGCTGCGCCTTCGCTGGCTGTTCTGGTGCCCTGTGGATGCAGGCTGAGCTGCCTCAAGCCGGGGTCAAGCTGCAGCAGGAGGGGCTGCAAGCGCAACCCGGCCGCTGCCGCTTCTGTCCAGCTGGTCAGCTGCGCCGGCGTGGCTGGTTGCTTTTGCACGCAGCTGATCAGGCTGACCACAGTTGTCACGTGGACGCACACTGACTCAACGTTCACACCGCTGGCATTGCTCTCTGCTGCACTGCCTGCCACCGCCTCGAGAAGGGCTGCCAAGCGCGGCACGACTGCAACCAGCCGCCACGCCATTGCGAGCTGCTGGTTGTCACAGGCTGCGCCTGTTTCCGCTGCACCGCTGGCGCTGCCCTGCCCTGGGGCTGCACCCGCCGCTGGCTGGCTGCCACCGCTGGCCTCCTCCTGCTCCTGCATCAATCTGCCCACCATGCTCCTGCAGCAAATGGCCAGCAGCTGCACTGCCCGGCAGTGCAGCAGGCCAAGGGTCGAGGTGGCCGACAGCTGGGTGCTGCCCCCATCGCCGCGCAGCGGCAGCGCCGCAACCACATCGGCTGCGCCCTGCATCGCCGCCAGGACGCCAGGCAACTGCGTGTACTGCCAGATTGCTGCCTTCAGGCAGGGGTGCTGCAACACGTCGGGCAGCAGGCGCAGCAGCCTGGCCGAGCGTGCACCCCACACCAAGCCGCCTTCGGCGGCCACGCCGGCGCGCACATCGCCCGCAAGGGCCGGCAGGCAGTGGCCCATCAGCACGTGGACCACCACCAGCTGCAGCAAGGCATCAGAAGCAAGCTGCTTGCGGTGCTTGGCGTATGGCTCAGACGTGACGAGCTCGCCCACGAGGAAGGCGTACATTGCAAGAACGCTTTGCCGCTCATCCAGAGCTGCAGCGAGACAGGCACGCAGGCGGTACAGTTTAAGCTGTGAGAGTTGCACGCAGGTGGTACGGTTTGAGCAGCCCAGCATCGGCCGAGCATCCGCCCAGCATCTGCCTCCAGCCAGTCCCTGCAATTGCTGCACGCTCTCGCATGCACCCTGCAACGCAGGGTAGCAGGGCTGGACGACAGGCAGCTGGCGTGCACACGCAAGGCCTCAACAGGAGAACGTCGCGCCAAACTTGCAGCACTCACCGCTGTCATAGGCATCAGCTGCTAGAGAGCCCACAAGCGCCCTGGTCACGAGGTGCAGCCAGGTGAGCAGCACGCCAGGTTTTGCGGTGCTGCTAGCGAATGCCGCCACGGCGCCCGGCTGCCGGGTGGCCGCGAGAACGTTGACCACGCATGCCGCAACGGTTGACAGCTGGCCGCTGCACAGCGTCGCCAGCACGCTGCATGGCCCCCGCTGGCTTGGCAGCACCACCTGCTGCATGGCCTGCTCTAGCAGCACAGCGCCTGGCCCAAGCGGCAGGCTGCAGGCTGCGGACAGTTTGAAGGCAGCTGTGGGCGACAGGTGGGCCATGTTCCACGCCAGGGTGGCACAGGCAGTGAGGGCGAGGCAGCCCGCCTGAAATTGCAGCGCCAGCCACGGCGGCGCGCTGCCGCTGCTGAGGGCACGCGACATGGCCGCTGCCAGGCCAACCAAGCTCTCTGCTGCTGCCACCAGCTGCCTGCAGGGCAGGCCAAGGAGAGGGCGGTTTGTGCACCGATGGACTGGGAAGCGAAGCAAGCTCAAAAGGCACCCAGCCAGCAGCAGGGACGTCGATGTTCAAGCAACCACTGCGGCACGCACTGCTCTGTGATGCACTCGTCTGCTCTGTCGCCGCATTCGGTGGCCTGTCTGAACAGCTCTTGCGCCGCCTCCTTTGCTTGCGAGGCAGCGGCTCGCGTGGGTGCCAGATCAGCAAGCTGAGCTGTCAACGTGTTTACAAGCTCCGAAATAGTAGCCATGCTGACTGACTGCAAGGAGAGCGCAGCCAGAGGAGGCAAGTTGGGACGATGCGAGGTCGGCAGCGGGCCTGGCGGCCGGCGGCGGCGACGGCAGCGGCATGCTGTTTCGTCTAGTGGCGTGCATAATATGTAAGAGGTCCCTCCGAGGACCTCGCCCACAGCGCCCGACCGCTCGCCTGTCGCTGGCGACGGGACGCGGTTCTGACGCCGCGCTGTGGCCTCACACAGTCTGCATGATATGCAGCAAATACCCGCGAGGAAATACAAGCAAGGGCGAGCCTCGCGCAGGCAGGGTTCAGGGAGCCCGCTGCCGCCCCTGCTGCGCAAGGGCGGCGACATGCGTCCTGTGCTGCAGACGTTCCTGCTGTTATCCCCGGCAAAATCTGGTTGGATGTCACACGTGTACATGGCTGTAACCCTATGCCTGCATCGCCTTGCTGGACAGCGGTTCACGCTCGGCTTGCCCGCTGCCGCATCAAGCTACTGCGCCGCGCCTGCCTCACAACACGACGGGGAGACTGCGCACAGAGGCGACAGCAGAATGGCAGCCATGTGGTCCGCCGGCGGGGGCGGTTTGCTGCGGCAGGCCGTGCCCTGCACAGGGCACATGTCGCCTCGCCATGTGGCTTGTGAGCTGTAGGCACATGAATGCTGCCGTTGTGACTTCACGCCTGAGCTGCAGAAGGCGCGGCGCCCATGGCGTGCTGCCGCCGCCACAGCGCAGCAGCTTCCGCACGCGCTTCTGGCTCCCTGCTTAGTCCCATCACCTTCCATCGCCTTCAAGGCGAGTTACAAGCTCTGTTGACGGGCATCCGCTTCGGTCTCACAGTGAACTGAGGCCTGCCCCTTCTAGGGCAAGTTGCTCAGGACGTCTTGCGCATGCAGATGCGACGCCGCCAGCCTGGAATCCCACCTAACAGAGTGGCACCAGCATGCTGCAGGCCGGGGAAGAACGGATGGTGCAGTGAGCCTCTCTGGTTGCGACCGGGGGGCGGCACGTGCACCTGGCCCAAAGCGGCGGCATGCGGCCGCACACCTGCGTTCTGCTGCCGCTGCCGGCCCTCCCACCAGCAGACCTTTGCCCTTCCCCCTGCCCCTGCACCATCCTCCAAGGGGGTGGCGTGCTCGTAACACAGCAATCTGCTCCTGCAGCAGCAATGAGAGAATGGGGGGGGGGGGGGGGGCGGCGCAGGGGCAGTGCATTAGGGTTCTTGATGCTTGACCACTTGCATCTCGCTGTGCAAGCTCGCTCTTCAGTTACGCGACTTCTTGCGGGTCCAGTGCTGCAGCCAGCCGCCGCGATGGAGGCCGGTCTAACGGGGAAGTGCGCTGAGACGCGCGAGCCCCGGCCCTGCAAGGTGCGCAGTGATCCCAGGAGCTTCGAGTACCACCGGCATCGCTTCGGTCGCCTCGCACAAAGCCGCGCCGCCTGCCTGCCGCGCCGCCGCTTCCGACGCCTTCCGCCACACCCACCCGGCCGCCAGGTGACGGGCCAGGTGCCCAGCTGGCTCCGCGGCATCCTTTACCGCAACGGGCCGGGCCAGTTTGATGTGGAACTGCAGGGAGGGGGCGCGTTTACGGTGCCGCATTGGTGAGCGGTGGCGGTGTGCTGGCGGCAGTGGGTTGCATGCCGTGCATCGCGCCCGTGGCGCCTGAGGCTTGGCTAAGGTGCGAGTGCAGCTGAAGCAGCTCCATTGTTCACCCGCATCCCCAGTGGAGCGCACGGGTGCTCGCCGCGCCCGCCCCGCCCTCTGCAGGTTTGACGGCCTGACCCAGCTGCACGCGTTTCAGCTGGGCGGCGGCCAGGTCAGCGTGCGCTCACGCCACCTGTACCCCGAAATCGAGGCCCACATCGCGCGGCACGGCGTGTACAGCGGGTTTGCGGGACCGCAGCCGGCGCGGGGTGTGCTGGGCACGCTGGCCCATCGCGCCCTGCAGGTGTGCCACAGGTACCACGAGGTAGCAACTATTCCGCTGTCTGGCAATCACCGGGTAACTGCTCTTGTGATGCTTGCTCAATAACTTGGTGCCATGATTGAAACCTAGTGCAGGCCCTGCGGCTCGCGCCTGCCGACCTGCCGCGGGATCCCGCCAGCGGCCGGCCGCTGGTGAACGTAGGCGTGACGATTGGGCAGATGGCGGGCAGGCGAGTCACACCGGTGATACTGCCATTGACGCCGGTATATGCAGGAAGCACTCAATGCTGGCCGCTGGCCGCTGGCCGCTGGCCGCTGCGCCGCGGTACCTGCGGGACGGCCCTGCCGCCTGCCCACCCGAGCCGCCTGCCCACCTGAGCCGCCTGCCCACCTGTGCCGCCTGCCAGCGCTCCCCGCCCCCTCGCCTCCTACTGTGCAGGCTGTTCAGCAAGACGGACGCCAACTTCTTGGTGCAGGCAAGCCCGGTTGCAGCCCTTCCCTGCACCTTGACCTGCCGGCATGGCTGCTGCCAGCGAGCGCCCCCATTGTGTATCGCACTGCCTCTTGCGAAAGAGGAATTCCGCTGCCCGCACTGTTCCAGGTGGACCCTCAGACTCTGGAGCCGCAGCCGCCCACATCGTACACAGGTGCAGCGGCTCGGCGCAGAGTGTGCGTGGCCTGGCTGCTGCGCTGCGCTGCCCTGCTGCGCATGCTGTGCTGTGGCTCTGCAAGCGTGTTGCCCCGTGCGCTCGCCGCTGCCGCCCCGGCTGTTGCCTCCTGCCGCCGGCACCATAGCTCACTACATTGCCACACATAATCAGCCCCGCCCTCAGCCATCCCCTAAACCCTCCACCACCCTGGAAACAAGCAGACCTGGACCCCGCACTGCGTGGCTACCTGGCAGCTGCCCACGGCCAGCGGGACGAGGCAGCGCGCCTCTGCCACAACTACGTGCTCGACTTCTCGCCCCGAGGGCAGGCCATCTACCGCATCTTTGCCCTGCCAGACGCGCCCCCGCCGGACGCTGCTGGCCAGCAGGTCGCGACTGCGCAGGAGGAGGATGCGGGCCCCAGTGGGGCAGGCACCGCTGGCCAGCCGCCGCCGCGCGCGCGCCTGCTGGCGGAGCTGGCTGCTGAACCGGCATACATACACAGGTGGGGGCTGGACAATTGGGGCAGGAAGTCGCGTGAGGGGACTGCTGGCTGGGTTGGTGGTTGCAGGAAGCTGCCAGCTTGGTCCTGAGGTGCGTGCAGCGCCTGCTTTGTGGGCGCTGCCCCCTGCTGCCTGCCGCTTTCCTGCATGTGGATACCCTTGCCCATCCCACGGGCATGACCACCCTCGCCCGCACTGCCACAGCTTGCGGTCTGCCTGCCTTTCCTGGTTTGTTATTTGGTTTGTTACTTTCCCCGGCTCCCGGCGCAGCTTTGCGATGACCCAGCGCCACCTGGTGCTGATGGTGTGGCCGCTGCTGCTAAGCCCGTTGAAGCTGGCTCTGTTCCAGGCGCCCGGGCCGGCCATGTCCTGGCAGCCGCAGCGCGGCACGCTCTTCTATGTTGTAGACCGGCGGGAGGGCGGCCATGTGGCCACTTACAAGTGCGGGGGCTTGCATGCCCGGCGCTGAGGGCATGGCTTGCCTCGTTTCGGCACAGCTGCGCCGTGCACGTGCTTCAGCTCTGGCCGAGTGCAGGTCCACGCATGCTGCCGTGCCGCCTCCTGCCCACGCCACCACAACCACCCGCCCGCCGTCTCGCTCGCTTGCAAGCAGGAGCGACGCGTTCTTCTGCTTCCACACGATCAACGCTTTTGAAGATGAGAGCGGCTGCCTCTGCATCGACCTGTGTGGCTACGATGATGGAGCCGGCTGGTTCCAAGCCTTCAGCCTACCGCACATGCGGTCTGGCGCCGCCCAGCCGCCGCGAGTGGACGTGCGCAGGCAAGGGGGGAGGCCCGCTCAGAGCCAACTGGCTGCTGGCTCGGCTTGCGGCGTCTGCATTGCTCCGGGCTGCCGACGCTGCTGAGATGTGTAAAGCAGAGGTCCCGGCGTGCCAGCTCGCCTGCGCCTACTTGCAGCGCCTCCCTCCAACTGCGGCAACGCCTGCCGACCTCCCTCCCACTGCCCTCTGGCTCGCTGGCTGACTGGCTGGCTTAACACCTACCTGTCTAAGTCGAGCAACCGTATTGTTCGTGACGATAACAGGCCCCCGGGTGCCCTCCCACACATGCAGGTACACGCTGCCCGACCTAGCAGGGGCCATCGCCGCCGGCCCCGCCGCCGTGCGCCCCGCTTCGGTCGCCACCCTGGCGGGCGCCGGCAGCCCCGGCGGCTGCTGGACGTACGAGCTGCCTCGCATCAACAAGGTGGGGGGCTGTGGTGGTGCCGCACACTGTTAGCATAGGTGGGGGGCTGGGTTAGAGCCTCTCCTGTTAGCGTAGGCAGAGGGCTGTGGTGGGGCCTCCTTGTTAGCGTCGGTCCTGTGAGTTCCATCTCCCAGCTGCAGCAGGAACCCAATCCAGCGCTCATTCACCAGTGCTTGGCCACGCCGGGGTGACATGCCGCCTGCCGAGCCAATGCCGCCTTGCACCGTGACACTCGCCGCTGGCAGGGGTGACCGATTCCCAAGAAATCCCCACGCTTGTCACTGGCAGGGGTGGGCGATGCGGCCGGACTACCGCTTTGTATATGCGGCGGCGGCGACCAGCCAGGACTCCAAGTTTTTCGACGCCGTTGCCAAGGTGAGTTGCTGCTGCGGAGCCTGAATGAACAAGAGTCCTTGGGCTGCTGGTGGATGAGGCGTCGCGTGCATACCTGCAAGGCATGCCTCGAGAGCTCTCCGCGTGCGGCCGCTGCCATCGGCAACGCCCCACTAGTGGGCAGTACTTTCCTTGCTGCGGGTGTCTCCCCGTCTTTCCCCTGCCCCCAGCAACTTTGTTAACGGCCCCTGCCCCTGCCCAGGTGGACGTCCGCACCGGCACCACCCAGCTGTGGCGCCAGCCGGGCTGCTTCCCAGGAGAGCCCATCTTTGTGGGCAGGCCTGGCGGTACCGCAGAGGACGACGGCCTGCTCCTGGTGGTCCTGCTCGCAGGTGACCGCTGCTCGCAACTTTCCGTTGTTTCTTGTTCTGTCTGTTATCGTGCTTGCAACCGAGGGCATTGCCAGGCGGGCCGGCGAGCGCTCGAGGGGCACGGCTACCTGCCCTGCCGAGTGCCGCAAGCCTGCCCTGCACTCCTGCACCGACATCTCCCCTCTTGCTGCCCCCTTGGGATCCCCAGGCGAGGAGCGCTCCAGCTACCTGCTGCTGCTGGATGCGGGCAGCATGCGCGAGGTAGCACGTGCGTCGGTAGGGCATGCCATGGGCTTCGGTTTCCACGGCAACCTGCTCGCAGCAGATGGCAGCACCACCGACCTGGCTTGAACAGCCCCCTCTGAGCGTTGGGGGTGAAACGCTAGCAGGCGCGGCAGCCGCAGCTGGGATGCGGTGTCGCCAGCCCGCCCACCGCCGCTGTCGCCCCCCGATGTGCAAGGGTGGCAGTTGCAGCTCGTGCTGAGTGCACCTTGCAGCCTCGGTTGTGTGAGAACTTCTCTGCTGACTTACATGCCATGGAAACTGATTGTTGGATCTGTACATACATTGGAGCAGGGCATGTGATACCCAATCAGGCAGATGCACCGTGTTGGGACAGCAGGTGGTGCTCAGGTGCCTGCAGCAGCGGCTCCCGGTGGCTCCACCACGCCTGCCTGAGCTGCTGCTGCTGACGCCCTGGCCGCTTCAGCAGCTGCCGCTGCCGCCCTGGCTGCCTTGGCCGCCTGCCGCTCCGCCGCCAGTGCCTTGCACACGCGCTTGTGCCCCGCCCTCCAGTCGGCGTTCGAGCAGGTGGTGCTACAGTACCACACCGTGCGCCCGCTGCGCCCGCTGCGCCCAGCTGGCTGCTGCCTGGCGAACCCGCCACCCCGTTGGCCAGCATGCTGACACTGCCAGCAGCGTTGATCTGGACGGCAACAGGGGTGCAACCTTTTGAATGCCAGCCGCCACATAGCCCGCCACGTGCGGCAGGCAGTGGTTCAGCACCACACGTGCCACCGAACGCTGCAAGCTGGGAGTTGACAAGATGGCAGCGCGGTGCTTGGCCCGTCGCTGCTCAGTCAGCATCTCTTGCATGAGCAGGGCAAACTCCCGGCTGGTGCTGGGCAGGTCGCCTGCAGTGGGCAGTGCAAGCAACACAAGGGTCAGCGCCACGACGTGTGGCAATGCATGCCCGTGCACCAGCACTTGCCCTTGTAGGAAAAGTATCTGCGGCATGGCCGGTGTAAGACCGCTGCATGGCCCTCCTGACCTGGCGTCCCCATGGCCTCACCTTCCGGGCTGTCACAACCAGGGTAGTCTGCCGGAATGTCGCACATCACGGTTGCAAGCCACGGCAGCAAGGCTGCTGGCTTGGCGGTGCCCGCTGCAAAGGCCGCTGCCGCCTGGGGCGTACTGTTGCAGCCCAGCACTAGGGCTGTGCTGGCCACAGACTCCAGCTGGGAGGCACACAGGCTGTCGATCTGGGAGCGAACGGCTGTGCTGGGCGCTGCCTCCGCTGCCTTGAGCAGCCACCCTAGCAAAGTGCAGCCGGGGCCAAACACCAAGCTGCAGGCCGCACCGATCCTGACAGCCGCCTGCGCCGGCAGGCTGGGGTTCATTCCAACCAGCGAGATGCAGCTGGTCAGGGCGGAGGTGGCGGCCAGCATCTGGGCAGTCAGACCCATCGGAGGCACGAGCTGGGCTGGGGACGCGGCGCCGCTGCTTGCCAGTGCTGCAGCTGCTGCAGCGGAGAAGCTGGCAAGGGCCGCTGTGGCTGCCAGCACCAACCGGGTGTCTGCTTGACTTCAGCTGCACGTCTAACTGATACTCAGTGCTGCTGCTGCCTTGCCGTTCTGGGCTGCGTGCCAGCCAGCACACACTGCAGGTGGAATTCAGCACGATAATGTTACAAAGTTGGATGGCAATGGAACAGAAGGGCTGAAGCAGGCACGCAGTCCACTCGCGTTCGGCGCCAGAGTTCACTGGCGCGCTGCCTTGGGCGGCGGCGGCGGCATGCTTCGCTGCCCTTGCGCTTGATGCCCAGCATCGCCTCCACCTGCGGGGGCAGCAATAAAACGGTGTACGGGTGTATGGGCATAGCATGCAGTACGGGCCGTCGCTGCGGCAGCAGCATCAGAGTTGAAGTGGAGCAGCACCCACCATGCGCCGTGCAACTGTGCACACCTGCCGCCTGTTGCAACACAGGTTGGTCTAACCCGCACTGCAGCTGCTGCCGCCGGTTCTGCCAAAGTGCCAAAGCCTGCCAGCCCAGCCCGGCACCCAGCGCCCACCTTGGCATTGCCCATCAGCGGCGTCTGGCCGCCGCCCAGCTTGCCCAGCACGGGGGTGGGCGCAGTGAGCGCTTCGGGAGCAGCAACGATAGGAAGATGAGCGGGCATCTGCCTCGGCCTGCCGGCGCCACCGTCTGTGCAGACCCCAGCCAGCTCAGCCGCAGCGCCTGCCACATCCATCCCAACCTTGCAGCCGGCTCTCCACTCACCCTCGCCCACTGCTTCGCCGCCCGCCAGCCCTGCCGTCCTCGCAACCATGCCACTCCGCCGCGCCAAGCCCCAGACTGTTCCCTCACTCACCTTCGCCCGTTGCTTCGCCGCCCGCCAGCCGAGCCGCAGTCGCCGCCTTCTGCTGCTCCTCCCGCCGCTTGATCAGGTCGGCAGCAATGTTCTCAGGGCCGCGCGCGGCGCCGCTCGCCTGCGCCGTTTTCTGGGCCAGCTGCCGCGCCCTGCAGAGGGTGCGCAGTGGAGGGAGCGGCTCATTAGTGCACAGCCAGGTTGAGCATGGCTCTCCTGCGCCGGTTTCTGTGCCAGCTGGCGCGCCCTGAAAGTGAGGCACGCACAGCCGTGGGCAGCACCGCAAAGCCCGTAAGATTGCTGCATGCGTACACACAGCTCGGCTCTGCCATGCCTAAGGCCCGCTGGTGAGCAGGGGCGTGGCCCAAGCACAGAACAGCACCAATACGCAACACAAAACCGAGCGCTCCACTTGTTCAGGCCCTGCAACAAACCCTCATCTTCGCCCCAGCCCTGCCACCCCGCCACTGAGCAACATCAACCGAGTGCTCACTTATTCAGGCTCTGGTACAAGTCTTCGTCCTCGTCCAGCCCCGCCCCTTCGTCCTCATCGCCTCGCGACTCGGGCCGCAGCGCCAGCGAGGCGTAGTTGGCCTTGTTCAGGGCGTGCTCGTACCTGCGGGGAGGAAACAGGGTAGGAGGCGTACATCGAAGCATTTTAACAGAGTGGAGGGTGCGTGGGCAAGGTGCGGCAGGCGCCAGCGAGGCGTGATTGGCCTCGCCGAGGGCGTGCTCGTGCTTGCGGGCACAGCAAGCTGCTGCAACACGTGTGTTGGCTCTGCCTTCAAATTGCGCAGCACGGTGTCGCGCCTGCACACCTGCACACTGCACGGCAGGGGGCGCGGACAATCTGGCCACACACAAATGAACTGCAGCAGGTGCGCACCTGGCGCGCCGCTCTGCGTCTGCCGCTGCCGCCGCCGCCGCCTTGTCTGCTGCCCGCTGCTCCCGCGTCGCGCGGCTGCCGAGGTCGCTCGTGCCTGCGGGTGGGGTGGGCAGGGGGGCAGAAGCATTCTATCCAAGCAGCGAAAGGGCAGGGCGGCAGGCGCAGCAGCAGAGGCGCTGCCACTAGCTGCTCCCTGAGCCTCACTAAGGCAGCCGTTGAGCTGCGCGACTCACAGCAGCAGCAGTCCCTGCAAGTGCACCCACCGCGTGGCGCCGCCTCCGCCGCCAGCGCAGCAAGTTGCCGCCCGGCAGCATCCCAACAGCATTAAACATCAGGGGGGATCCAACACTCCAACAGTCCGCAGTGTGTTGCATGCACTCACCACGAGCAGCCGCCTCTGCCTCCAGCGCCGCCAGCTCCTCCTCAGTTAGAGCCGCCTTCTTCTTCAGCTTGCGCTCCTTCTTCTTCTTGGGCTTCTGGAACTGCAGTCAAGATAAATAATAATGCGTGAATTGCAAGCATGTTGGAGTGGAGCAGCTCGTCTTTGTGTGGGGCTGCGTGCCGGCATGGTGCAGCAGCGGGGGCAGGCAGCACGCACCAGCCGAAGCACCACCGAACCAACGCGCAGCCAAGGTCAATGCGACAAGCAGCACAGCAGCACAGCAGACACAGCAGTGCAGCGGACCTTGGCCATCTCTTCTTGCGTGTAGTAGTCGGCTGCCGTCTGCTGCACCGCCACTGCCGCACTGTCAGGGGCCGCAGCGCCGCCGATGCCTGCAAGTATGTGCGCGGCGAGGAGGGGCAACGGGTCAGTGAGTGCGCATCTGCCGCCGGAGATTTCAGTGCCGGACAGGTGCCCATGCCGCACAGCTGGGCACGTGGCAGCAGGGCAGGGCAGGGCAGCCAAGACTGCCAGGCCAGATAGCAGGCCAGTCAGCAGGTCAGTCAGCAGGTCAGTCAGCAGGCAGGAAGCTGTCGCAAGTGTCGCGCAGTCAGCAGGCAGGGCGCTGTCGCAAGTGCCGCTCCCACAGTAGAGCAGCTGACCCCCAAGCTACGCTCACCTGCCGCCAGGCGGGCGCGGATCTCTTCCTGCCACCTCTGCGCGGCCACCACCATCACCATGGCATCCCGGCCGCCTCCATCGCGCCCACATCATCCAGCTGCAGTGACAGGAAACTTGGAGTGAGTGCAGTAGGTGCAGTGTGCAGCATGAAAGTGGCGGCCTGTGGCGGCGAGCAGCAGCAAGGGCGGCGGCGGCGGCAACACCTCACAGGCCAAGGCACCGCACCGATGCGCTCAGCTCGGTGCAGAGGTGCTGCAAGCCACCTGAACAGCACTGCCGCCGCTTGTCTGGCGAGTTGTGTTGCGGCATGCTTCAGCCTCCCCCTCAAACAAGAATCCCAGCTGTGCATTGAAGCGCATGGGCAGCGTAGCATCACGGGGCACTCCACAAACCAAATGCCAGATGATCGCCCTCCCTGCACTGCTTGAGGCCACCAGCAGTCAACCAGCCTTAAGCAGTTGGCAGTAGTCTCATGGCAGGCTGCACGCTGTGACCAGGCCACTGTGCACACAGATCACAGCGAATGCACCTGCCACGCTGCCGGCAGCTGCAAGCATAGCCTAAGTCGGCATGCCGCAAGGCCTGAGCACGCCGCAGCGCCCAGCAGTCAGCATGCCCGCCACTCAGTCAGCCTGCCCGCCGCTCACGCGGCGGCCGCATGCTCTGCGAAGTGCCCAGCCGGCGGCACCGCTGCGCCCTCGGCGCCCTGGTCCACCGCCTCATCCGCGCCTGCCACAGGGAGCAGAGAAGAGTGACATACGTGACACGACATGTCCATGGCACGTATCAACGTTGCAGCTGGCCATCTGCCATGCCTGCAGCACGCCAGACACACACTCATCCTGTGCAGTGCTGACCCTGCCGCAGCTGCTGCGCCCGGCCACAGGCTCTCCCCCTGACCATCCCACGCCCACCCCTGCGAACCGCTCCACTCACCCGGCACCGCGTCGCCCTCGGCGCCCTGGTCCACCACCCCGTCCTCCACTGCACCGGGGGGCAGAGAGGGGTGACATACGTGACACGACATGGCAACGTCGCAGCTGGCCATCTGCCATGCCTGCAGCACGCCAGACACGCACTCATCCTGTGCAGTGCTGACCCTGCCGCAGCTGCTGCGCCCGGCCACAGGCTCTCCCCCCGACCACCCCACGCCCACCCTTTCACACCGCTCCACGCACCGGGTATGAAGCGCATCCCCCTCTCGCACCCCAGGTACACGCAGTGGAAGGTGGCCTCGTCCCCTGCAGTGGAGGGGTGATGCTGCCTTGGCGTCAGGTGGGGGTTGATGATTGCTAGCACTGCATCTGGGATGCACTCGAGTTGCCCGTTTATCCATGGCCGAGCCTTCCCCCCTCGGCACAGGGCAAGGCGAGCAAGCCCAGTCACTGCAGCCTTCCCACATGCACGTGGCAGCGGTGCTCACCGTTGGCCTTGACCACCTTGTAGCGGCCGCGGCAGTTGGAGACGGGGCAGGTGATGAAGGGCAGCACATCAAGGCTGCCGCTCATCGTCCGAGCGGCTGTAGCACGTAAGGGCAATGCAATTGGGCCAGTTTTAGCAACTGCTGCGAGCTGCATGGCTGCCCGCCCCTGGCTGGCATGCGGTGCAGCTTGACGCTGTTCATGCCACACCCACCCGTTCAAACAGAGCAGGCTGGCAACCGCAGCGCTGACGCTCACAGTGGGTGGGCGAGGCCTCCTGCATGTGCAGCAGCTTCTCCCGCAGGGCCTTGGCCTCGGACTGGGCCGCCATCTGCGCGGCGACAGCGGCAGCCACCACCTCGTCGGCGGCAGCCACCTCCTCCTGCGCCTGCTGGAGGAGCCGCTCAGTTCGCTCGCGCAGCCGCGTCTCCAGGACCAGCGCTGCAGCGGTTGATTCCAGCTCGCCACGCATCACCTCCACATCCTCGGCTTGGCGCGCCATCTTCTCTCTGCAGCTCAAATTGGGGCGGCGGGGGCGGGCGCGGTGAGGTGGTTGTGAGTCCATAGGCGCCACATCGCCTATGGCAAAGGCACAGTCCTCAGCACGGGTCACGAGCGACAGTGAGAGCAAGCGCAAGCGCAGGCTGCAGCGCAAGCGCGTTTGGAGAGTGGGCTGTCGGGGCCGCCCCGGGCCCTGCACCCGCCCCACGCGGCCCGTCTACTCACAGGCTGCGGTAGCGGAAGCTGCGGCCGGCCGGGGCCTCGGCGCGGAAGATGTCAGCCGCACCGTCCTCTGCAATGGGCGAGAGGCCAGGCTGGGACTTGGCAGGCATTCGTCAGCTGGGGAAACAACAGCTGTGACAGAGGATCGTGGCCATATCCTCCATGCGGGTGGAAAGATGCAAGCCCGCTACCGCCTGCGGCATGCTTCTCGCCGCCTGCTTAATCGACCACCAGCACCTTACAGCTCTTTTGGCCGCAGCAGCAAGAAGCAGCAGGCGACCGCGCAGCTGGCAAGGCAGAATGCAACGCCTGGTCGCGCCATGACGGTACGCCAGGAAGCCCGGCTCGCTGCTGCTCCGTACGGCACCGGCCCGCTCTCCAGCAGGTCCAGCGGCTGGAGCACCACCTCCGAGACGCGCAGCTGCGCCTGCCGGTCTGTCTGCTGCGTGTCGCCGCCGCCGCCGTGGGCAGCCTCGCGCCGCGCGGCCCGCCACTGCACATCCATCTGAATCTCGTGCAGCCGCCACAGCTCCTTGCTGCAAGCGTGCACCCGGTCCAGTATGGCAAGCTGCTCCTCCAGCGGTGTGCCGCCACGGGTGCAGACGGTAAAGCCGAAGATGGAGATGGTGCGCCTGCGCCCCAGCCGCAGCTGCTTGAGCAGGTCTGTCATTTCTGCATCCAGCGCCTCTATCCGCCTGGCGCGGTGGTCAGCTAGCAGCTTGCGGCGCAGGCGGCGCAGCGAGCTGCGGCTGCAGGGTGGGCAGTAGGCAGCGTCTGGCCGTCAATCTCTGTCACCGGCCCGCTGCAGCCGCAACTTACTAGAGTGTGCAGGCTGCGCTGGCCGGCAGTTGACGCGTGGACCCACAAACGTGCGCCCGGGGCGCCCGCCCTCTCTCCCCGCACCTGAGATCTGGCGGGGCGTGCACCACATTTGTCGAGCCAAAGTTCTCGGAGCGCTCCTCGTTGATGGCGGGCAGGCAGGAGCTCGAGTTTGTCCTGCTGGCCCAGCTCTTGATTGCCATTGCTAGCAGAGAGTCTGGTGAAGTTTGCACAGAATCAAGTGGTGCGCTGGGGTAGGCGGGTGGTTTTGCTGCGCCGCGGCGGGCGGCCGCTTCGCGCGCTGCGCCGCCCCTGGGCGGTCCGCCTCACTGCTGGTTCCGGGTCTGCTGCGTCTTCGGCGCATGCAGGCAGCTCTTGCCGGGCCGTTGGGGTCACTAAAGGCCGCCTCAGGCAGGCTTGGGATGCGGAGCTCAGCAGGCACCTTTGCTTCCACCTCGGCGTGTCAGGCATCAGGCACGGCCCCGCCAGGCGTGCAGATGGACAGCCCAGGCCATCTGGGTGCGCAGGTGGGTCCGGCACCCGCTTGCGGTGCTGTTTGCGGTGGAAGCGGGGCAGCATGCGCTTTGGAGCAGACGAGGCTGTGCACTGCTGCACAGCCACTCAAGGACAAAGGGCGGGCCGGTGCGTGCACAACGTTGGTCCCCATGGCGGCCGGCAACTGGGGCAGGCAGATGCCGCGGCTGCTTGAGCGCTGGCCGGTGGCAGCAACGATGTGACCGGGGTGGCAGCTCTGCACGGAAGCGGAGCAAACCTGCCCACCGCAGTGCGTGCATGCTGGGGGCGATGGGGAGGGTTTCTCTTGCGGGTGTCTGCTTGACTTCCGCCGCACCTCTGCGACTCAGGGCGCTGCTGCTGCCTCGCCGTTCTGGGCTGCGGGCCAGCCAGCACGCACGTGCAAATGGACTTTGATAGCGTTACAAAGTTGGTTGGCAGAAGAGCTGAAGGCAGACAGGCGGCCCACTCGCATCAAGAGCGCCAGAGTTCACTGGCGCGCCGCCTTGGGCGGCGGCGGCGGCATGCTCTCGCTGCCCTTGCGCTTGATGCCCAGCATCGCCTCCACCTGTTAGGGCAGCAATAAAAGGGTATACGAGTGTGTGGGCACAGCATGCAGTACGAGCCGTCGCTGCGGCAGCAGCATCAGAGTTGAAGTGGAGCAGCGCCCACCGTAAGCCGTGCATTTGCGCACACCTGCCGCCTGGCGCAACACAGGTTGGTCTCACCCGCACTGCAGCTGCTGCCGCCGGTTCCGCCAAAGCGGCAAAGCCTGCCAACCCAGCCCGGCACCCAGCACCAACCTTGGCGTTGCCCATCAGCGGCGTCTGGCCGCCGCCCAGCTTGCCCAGCACGGGGGTGGGCGCAGTGAGCGCTTCCGCCTTGTCAACCGTGGCGTAGCCTGCGGATGGGCAGGGGCAGGGGACGGCGCGATGGCCGGGCGGGGCCCTGGGTGCAGTCGCAGGCTGCACGCTTCCCACTGGTGGTGCCAAACGCCTGCCAGCGGCGCTGTGCTGCCGATGCAGCGGCGGCTGCACACGCTCAACTCACAACCGCACTCCCCCAGGCAGCCCCATGCAGCCTCTCAAGCGCCACCCACCCGACTTGGCGTCGCGCGACTGGCCGGGCTTGATGGTGCCGCTGAGCACAACATAGGGGGCCGCCGCCTGCTTCTGGACCTGCAGGGATGGCAAAGCCATCGGCGGAAGAAGGGGAGGGCAGGTCAGCGGGCAGCCACCGCTGCTCTGCTGCCGCCTCGCCCAACGCAAGCAATCAAGCTGCACTTCGCACCACCAAACACAGCGAATGCACTCCGCCAGCCCACCTCCTTCATCTGTGCAGCGAGCCCTTCCCGGCAGTTGCACCACCAAACACAAAGTAACTGGAACTGCATCGGTAGCCTCCCCAGCCTCCCGTGCCAACCCACCTCCTTCATCTGCTGCAGCGAGCTCTTCTCAGCGGTGGCGCCCGTCTCGCTGGCCATGCGCTTCTTGGCCACCTCCTCCGCCGCCTTTTTGGCGCGCCGCTCTCGCGTGTTCTTGGAGGGCTGGATGCCGTGGAAGCTGCAGGGACAGGTAAGGGACAGGTACGAGGGGAGAGCACATGTCTCATGGAGTGAACGAGCGAGCGTGGACTGCACATCGGCAAATGCAAGTTGAACACAAGCCATTCGACCTCTGATGCTGGCGATTGCAGATGCGTGCTGTAAACTGCTTGTGAGCTATCACACGGTCCCCCCAAAAGCCCTCACCGGTAGCACAGCTGGCGGAAGGCCTCCTTGGGTGTGAGGATGCGGCCGTACTCGTCCTTGCGAGTGAGCGCCACCTGTGAGAGCACAAGCGGGCAGATGCGGTCGGGCAGACAGCAGGCGATGTCATGCCAGCGTAGCAGGCGCCATCAGCGCGGTCGTCAGTCACAGCTGAGCAATGCCCCCATGCAGCTACAGCTTGCAGGATACTTTGCATCAGCACCCACCTCCACATCCAGCGTCAGCTTGTCCACCCTGCCATACCTCTCAAGCCCATCATCGACACCAACTAAGGCATACGAACCGACACCAACTGAGGGATAAGAAAGAAGGCAGCACCCACCTCCACATCCAGCGCCAGCTTGTCCTCCTGCCGCCCGCCCGTGTACACGTCCTCGAGGCCCTGCCGGGCAGGAAAGGAATTGGACGCAATGCAAGAAAGTTAGGGGGGATGCAAAAGCAACCTGCAGCCTGTGCCCTGCAGCTGCCAGTAAGGCCGCAGGGACAGGCGGCGCCAATCAGGTGCACTTTGAACAACCGGGCTGCCAAGCAGTGAAAACCAATCTGCCACCACTGTGGTGCAGCCCGCCCGTAAGCACGCCCTCGGCCCGCCACAGGGTGTGCATGCAGGCAGCATATCCTGAACGCGAGAGAACAGCAGACCTCACCTGGACTTTGACCTTCTTGGGGCCGTTGGTGCGGCCCGCCCCATTGACAACTGGCCTGCTGCAAAACCGCACCAGTTCCAAAGGCATCAACACCAAGCGCCCACCTGGATGTTGACCTTCTTGGAGTCGTTGGTGCGCCCCGCCCACTCCACGCCGCTGCCCAGCTCGCCGCGGTCCTTCAGGAAGGCCAGCGCGCCCGCCAGGCCTGCACATACGCGGCACAAAAGGGGCAGGGGTGACTGAGCGGCGGTGTGGCAACAGGAATGGCAAAATCGGCAGTTGCAGCTTGCCGCGGCCCTTAGGAAGGCATAGTGCGCCCGCCCGGCCTGTAGAGACGGCCAAAGACATGCGCGGGCTGGGCGCAGCAGCCCACAAGGAGCCAGCATGCACTGGTGGCAGCACCACAAAACACTCTGTGGCAGGACAGCGCCACAGCAGCAGCACAACGCCAGCAGCAGCACAAGGCGGATAGACTTTTCGCAAGTCACCAGCTCCTCGGCCTTGACCCCTCCTCCACAGGACACCGTGCACAGCAGCGCAACCCTAGCAAAACAAGCACCCCAACGCCAGCGGCAGCACAGCAAGCAAGCAGCGCACCTGCGCCGATGGACCTCTCGCGGGTCACCAGCTCCTCGGCCTTGACCTTTTCCTCCTCCTTTGCCTCGCTACTGCCGCCCTCGCCCGCCTGCTTGGCCCGCAGCTTCTCTTTCATGCCCGCTGCCGTGGCCTCGCCCTCGCCGGCGGCCGCCGGCACCCAGCCTGCCCACACGTTGTCGCCGCCCGCTGCCGCTGCAGGGGGAGGGGGAGGGAGCAGGCATTGTTTGAGGCCAGGCACGCAGCTGCGCAGGGCAGGGTACATGCATCGAGGCGGAAAGGGGTGCGGCTGCAGAAGGAACCAAGCATGGGCTGTGACTATGCACACAGCAGCCACGCCGGCACGGCAGGCAGATCCCACGCACGCCTCTCGCACACCCCTGCTAGCCACAAGCCAGCCAACCATTGCTTCCCCCCTTCTGTGCTGCTCACCTGGCGCATCCGTCTCCATGGCCTCTTCTCCCAGGCCGTAGGTCCCCTCCTCCTCCTCGCCGCCACCCTCCTGCTTCACAGGCGCCGCCGCTGCGCCCTCGGGGGCGCCGCCAGCGGGCTCCTCCTTCACGTGTATCGTGCGTGCAAACTCCCCAACATCCGTGAACACCAGCCCTGCAGGGGATGACGGGTGGCGGGAGCAGCAACGGTCAGAATAAGAGCGGGCATCTGCCGCGGCTTGCCGGCGCCGCCATCTGTGCAGACCCCAGCCAGCTCAGCCGCAGCACCTGCCACATCCATCCCAATCTTGCAGCCGGGAGTCCACTCACCCTCGCCCACTTGTTTGCCACCTGCCAGCCGCACCGTCCTCACAACCTTGCCACTCCACCACCCAAGCCCCAGACCCTTCCCTCACTCACCTTCGCCCGCTGCTTCACCGCCCGCCAGCCGAGCCGCAGTCGCCGCCTTCTGCTGCTCCTCACGCCGCTTGATCAGGTCGGCGGCAATGTTCTCAGGGCCGCGCGCGGCGCCGCTCGCCTGCGCCGTCTTCTGGGCCAGCTGCCGCGCCCTGCGAGGGTGCACAGTGGAGGGTACGGCTAATTAGTGCACAACCAGGTTGAGCAATGGCTCTCCTGCGCCGGTTTCTGTGCCAGCTGCACGCCCTGAAGGTGAGGCACGCACAGCCGTGGGCAGCACTGCAAAGCCCGTAAGATTGCTGCATGCGTACACACAGCTCGGCTCTACCATGCTTCAGGCCCGCTGGTGCACAGGGGCGTGGCCCAAGCACAGAACAGCACCAATACGCAACACGACACCGAGCGCTCCACTTGTTCAGGCCCCGCAACAAACCCTCATCTTCGCCCCAGCCCTGCCACCCCGCCACTGAGCAACATCAACCGAGTGCTCACTTATTCAGGCTCTGGTACAAGTCTTCGTCCTCGTCCAGCCCCGCCCCTTCGTCCTCATCGCCTCGCGACTCTGGCCGCAGCGCCAGCGAGGCGTAGTTGGCCTTGTTCAGGGCGTGCTCGTACCTGCGGGACAGGAGTGCAACCGAAGCATTCAAACAGAGTGGAAGGGTGCGCGGGCAAGGTGCGGCAAGCGCTCGCGAGGAGAAGCTGGCTTCGCTGAGGGTGTGCTTGTGCCTGCGGGGCAGGAGTGCACATCGAAGCATTCAAAGAAGGCGTCGAGGCATTCCACCAAAGTGCAAGGGTGCGTGGGCAAGGGGCACAAGCGCCGGCGAAGCGTAGTTGGCCTTGCTGAGGGCGTGCGTGTACTCGCAGATAGAGGCAAGCACACCAGCTGCAGTGAGCGTGCCCCTCTCAGTGTGCAGCAACAAGCCCCTGCACACCGCATCAGGAAGGTGCACAAAGAAGCTGCAAACGTGCAAACAGGTGCAGCACGCACCTGGCGCGCCGCTCTGCATCTGCCGCTGCTGCCGCCGCCGCCTTGTCTGCTGCCCGCTGCTCCCGCGTCGCGCGGCTGCCGAGGTCGCTCGTGCCTGCGGTGGGGTGGGCAGGGGGGCAGACACATTCTATCCAAGCAGCGAAAGGGCAGGGCGGCAGGCGCAGCAGCAGAGGCGCTGCCACTAGCTGCTCCCTGAGCCACACTAAGGCAGCCGTTGAGCTGCGCGACTCACAGCAGCAGCAGTCCCTGCAAGTGCACCCACCGCGTGGCGCCGCCTCCGCCGCCAGCGCAGCAAGTTGCCGCCCAGCAGCATCCCACCAGCATTAAACATCAGGGGGATCCAACACTCCAACAGTCCACAGTGTGTTGCATGCACTCACCACGAGCAGCCGCCTCTGCCTCCAGCGCCGCCAGCTCCTCCTCAGTTAGAGCCGCCTTCTTCTTCAGCTTGCGCTCCTTCTTCTTCTTGGGCTTTTGGAACTGCAGTCAAGATAAATAATAATGCGTGAATTGCAAGCATGTTGGAGTGGAGCAGCTCGTCTTTGTGTGGGGCTGCGTGCCGGCATGGTGCAGCAGCGGGGGCAGGCAGCACGCACCAGCCGAAGCACCACCGAACCAACGCGCAGCCAAGGTCAATGCGACAAGCAGCACAGCAGCACAGCAGACACAGCAGTGCAGCGGACCTTGGCCATCTCTTCCTGAGTGTAGTAGTCGGCTGCCGTCTGCTGCACCGCCACTGCCGCACTGTCAGGGGCCGCAGCGCCGCCGATGCCTGCAAGCATGTGCGCGGCGAGGAGGGGCAACCGGTCAGTGAGTGCGCATCTGCCGCCGGAGATTTCAGTGCCGGACAGGTGCCCATAATGCACGGCTGAGCACGTAGCAGCAGGGCAGGGCGGCCAATCCTGCCCGGACTGTCGGGCCAGACAGCAGGTCAGTCAAGCCGGCAGGGGGCTGTCTCAAGCGCCGCTCCCGCAGCACAGCAGACCCCCAAGCTGTGCACACCTGCCGCCAGGCGGGCGCGGATCTCTTCCTGCCGCTTCTGCCTGGCTGCTTCAATCGCGCCCGCATCATCCAGCTGCAGGGACATCAAGGGGGGAGGGCAGTGCGAGTGCAGAATGCAGATTGCAAGGTGTGGCTCTCACATGTCCATGCACAACCAGCAATGCAGCCGCCCCGTGCTAGCAGCGCAGGCCTTTGGACGGCTCAACCTTGCACACCTTTCCTACCCGCCGGCAGGCAGAGGCGCAGCAGTGCCGCTGGCACGCACACCGCGGTTGAGAGCAAGAAACGCACCTCCATTATCTGCTCCTCTTCCTCATTGTACTGGGGTCCAGCAGCCAGCTGTGCAGTGCTGGACGTAAACAAACACTAGACACTGATGGCGCAAGAAACCCACCTCCATCATCTGCTCCTCCTCCTCATCGTACTTGTCCAGCAGCCCCCGCCGCTTGCCGTCCTCCTGCCACAGCGGCTTGGCCTGCTTGCCCGCCGCCTTACGCGCCTTGGCGCGCTGCTTGTCCTCCCGCTGCAGTTGGAAACATGGGAGGGGAGACACCTCAATGTGGCGTTCTGGTCGGGGCCTACTTGCCCGCCGCCTTGCACGCCTTGGAGAGCTGGTTGCCCTCCCGCTTGTACGGAACTGATCAGATTGAAATTCCAGCTCATGGGGCCCAGCAAATCCAGCGCAAGGAGGCGTGGCAGCAGCCTCTCCTGTTAACCAGCCAGCCGGCGGCACACATCAGCATCGCCAGCAGCGTGCCGCCAAGCGCTTCACCAAGCACCACGCCGTGCATTTGCGGCAAACCGCGGCAAACCGCGGCGCCTGTTGAACAGAGCGCTGGGAGGAGCACGGCTGCTGCTGCAGTGATCAGAGCGAAACATGCAGCAAACTCACCGCCAGGATGTTCTCCAGCACCAAATCATCTTCCTCCACCAGGTTTCCCTTCTCGTCCAGAATGCCCTTGTCCTCTGCAAGTGAACGAAACAGCAGTGTAGGAGCTGGTGGTTAGAAGGGTGAGAGCATGCATGGTGGGGCAGAGTGCCTTCAACACGTGACTGACCTCGTCAACGGCGCCCTTATCCGTTGCCGCTGCAGATGAGGCGGTTTAGCAGGGGCAGGCAACAACCACAGCGGCAGCAGCAGCGGCGGCAGCAGCGGCAGGCACAGAGGCAGGCAGCACCGTAGCACCAGGGCAGCGGCCACAGCTGCTACAGCTAAAGCATCACACAGCGCGGAACAGCAGCAAGCAAGTCCAGCTCCTCGGCGCTGCGCCTGACCAAGCTTAGCACAGCACAGCGGCGACCACATCGCACCCAGCGTGAGGATCATGGTCTCCCCCTCGTCCAGCTCCTCGGCACTGTGCTTAACCTTGGCGCCTGCCAGCTCAGCGGCGGAGGGCATGTCCTCATCATACTGCAAGCGGGGAGGCCAACAGAGGAGAAGCAGCGGCAGTGGGAGCCCAAACGGAGCAAGGTGAGGCGCCGGCCGGCTCAGCGGCGGAGCGCATGTCCTCGTCATACTTCAAGGGGGCACACATAGCCAGTGTACATGAGAGAGAGGCTGGGCAGTGGCTGGCGTGCGCGGCTGCGGCTGCAGGCTGCCAACTGGGTGGCCGGCAGCTGAGCGGGCGGTGCTGCCGGCGACATCCCCACCAGTGGCAACAGCGGCGCCAACAGCAGCGGGCATTGCAGCGACAGCAGCAGCAGCAACAGCAGAACGGCAGCAGCGCACCATTCCAGCGACTAGCAAGAGAGGCAGCCAACTCAGCGCTCCATGTGGACATTTCCCAGCAAACCGCCGCGTGCCCCTCCTCCTGCCGCCGCCGCTGCTGCTACAATCCCACACCCACCACACTCAGCACGTGAGCAGCAGTCACAATTCAACACACCCACCTCGTCTTCCTCCTCCTCTTCCTCCTCCTGCCGCCGCCGCTGGGCCTCAGCTGCCTTGCGCTGCCGCTCTGCCGCCTCTGCCTTGCGCTGCGCGTCAGTCTGGCGGCTCTTGTTCACCCATGCCATGACGTCATCCACTTCGCCGCCTGCAATCGAGCGTTCAAGGAGGGCGGTTGCCGGCACACCGGGGTTGGCAGCAGGCAGGCATGCAGGCCTGGGCGCAATGCAACAGCCACGGAGCCTCTTGCTGAGGTGGCGTGCAGACGAGATCTGACTCCAAGCATGCTGCTCCTCGCTGCACCTAGCCAATGCGCAGCTGCTTAGCAGCTGACCCACGTATTGTTACAATTCAACGCACCTGCTTCTCCCAGTTTCTTCACACGGTCAAGCTCTTCCTGCTTCTGCCGCCGCTCCCGCGCCCTGCGACACGAAGCGGCACAGGTGCATGTTGTCAGCACAGCTGAACGCAGGACCGCCAGCAGCAGCGGCAGCGGCGGCAGCAGCGGCGGCGGTGGCAGCCAATCGGAGAGCAGGCAGGCAAGCAAGAGTGTGCAGCCTGCACCACAAGCGCCTGCAGGTGCGCCTGCGGTGCCCAGCTGGATCGGCAACACGAATGAATGCAAACAGGCAGCGGCAAGCACACACGCACGGCCTGGCAGCAGCACTCAGCCAGCGCATCATGGCCTGCCCAGAATGCCACCAACACATGACAACAAAGCAACAAAGGGACTCACTGCTTGACGCGGGCCGCAAGCTCCGCCGCCTGTGCCGCCTTCTTCTTGTCCTCCCGCTCCTGCTCCGCCTTGGTGGGCCCCTTGGGCTCCTCAGACTCCACCTTGAGCGGCTTGAGGCCCAGGGCGATGCGCATCCTGCGAGTGAGCAAGGTGGAGGGAGGCGGGCGCAGCTGGTGAGAGGCGGAGACGGGGAGGTTGCTGGCGGCAGCCTCCGGCGGCGGCGGCGGCGGCGGCGGCAAGCAGAGCGCGGCTGAGAGCGCGCCCTGCAGCGCTGCAACAGGCTCGGTGACCACTGCCGACGCACTTGTTGGTCTCCTCGATGGACATAGAGAGCTGCTCGGTGCCCCCGGCCTCCGGCCCGTCGCCGCGGCGCTCCTCGCGGCCACTCATCGCGCCCTGACGACTGTGGATGGACGGAACTGCAAGATGGGTGCGCCCACGCGCCCACACAGGCGCCTTTGGGACAGCTGGAGGCGCCCACTCGCTCCTGACAGCGCTAGGTGAGCCAGCAACACTGCTATGAGATGGGATCAGTTCCTAGAGTGCCTGGAGCAGCGGGGGCCGCGAAACGAGCACCCAGGTGCTGAAGTGTCGCCAACTCGGCACCCGGTCGTGGGGCCGCCGCATCCCGGCCTCCCCCTCTTTCCAGCGCACCACAAGCGGTGTGGCTGCATTGTCCGACAGCCCCCTTTCGTCGGGCGCGCCACCCTTCGCTCGGCAGCCAGCGGGCAGCGCCAAGCTTGCAATCCTGCAGGCGCAGACGGAGCAGTAGCAGGTTGGTCAGCAGCCCGGCGACGGGCCGGCAGGCCGCCAGGCGTGAATGCAGCTCTCAAGCAGTCGATAGACGGCCGCTGTGGGAAGGGCGCGGCCCTCGGAGGGTCGCGCTTGTATGCCAGAGCCTTTGGATGAGCGCCGATGCACGCCAGATCGCCCGGGGCAGCAGCTGTTGCCGCCGCTGCCGCTGCCGCCGCCGCCGCCCGAGCGCCCCGCTGCCGACTGCCGCCGCTTCGCAGGGAGCGCCCAGAGGAGAGCAGAGGCAGCAGCAGCAGCAGCAGGATGGCGCCCAAGAAGAAGCAGGACAGCGGGGAGCAGACGCTCACCCGTATCGCCATTGTCAGCGGCGACCGGTGCGGTTTGGGTGCCTGCCGAGTGTCATTGGTTGGCTTGTCGTTGGCGGGTCCAGCAAAAGGACTGAGGGCATTGGAGGGCGCTGCCGCGTCAGCGCTGCCGATGCCTGCATGGCGCGGTGCCGTGGGGCAGTGCCAGCCAACAGCGGCAGAGCTCCAGTTGCTGCTGGAGCGGCCGCGCCCCGCAGCGTTGAACAACCGTGCTGCCGCGCTGCCGCCTGCAGGTGCAAGCCCAAGAAGTGCAAGCAGGAGTGCAAGAAGAGCTGCCCTGTGGTCAAGGTGGGAGCCACTGGCCGTTGGGCAGCCGCAGCTTGCAAAGCGCTGCTGTAGCTGATGGAACGACGTGGCTGCTGCTGACGCCAAGCTGCCGCGCGTTTCTGCCCGACGTAGTTGCAGCAGCCAGCTGTTGCGTGCCCAGCCTGGCTGCTTCGTAACCAATCTCTTCCTGCCTGCTGCGGCGGTGTGGTGTAGCAGCCGTTGCTGCTGGTTGCATGCTGGCTCCAAAACCGGCTTCACAGCCCTGAGCTGGTGCGCCCTCTCAGGTCGGCAAGCTGTGCATTGAGGTCACGCCCAATGACAAGATTGCCTGGATCTCTGAGGACCTGTGCATCGGCTGCGGCATCTGCGTCAAGGCAAGCTGCTGGGGCTTGAGCCGCCAGCTGCTGCTGCCGTGGCTGTTTGGCGCGTTCGAAGTTTGAGGTGGAGGGGGAGGCCTGTGCATCGGCTGCGGCATCTGCGTCAAGGCGAATAAGCTCACTTGTCATTGGCATGGCTTATGGTGCCGAGGGAGGAGGTGCCTGCACAATGTGGGCGCTGCGGGCTGCTTGCTTGGCTGCTTGCTTGGCTGTTGCTGCTTGGCTGGCTGATTGCGCAGCTGATGCATGTTCGCTGCCTAAGGCTGCTGCTGCCCGGCTGTCGGGACTGCTGGGCTTGCTGATGTGCTGCTGGGTGCAGCTCACCGCTGCTGCAACCCAATTGCGTTTCGGCTGCGCATGCGGATACACTGCTGTCCTTGTGGTCTCCCCGTCCGCAGAAGTGCCCCTTTGAGGCGATCCTGATCATCAACCTGCGACAGTCTTCTCACAGTGCTTACGTTTTGTGGTGTTCCCACCTGGTGTTCCCATCCCGCAGAAGTGCCCCTTTGAGGCCATCATGATCATCAACCTGCCAAAGGACCTGGAGAAGGAGACGACCCACCGATACGGCCCCAACTCCTTCAAGCTGCACAGGCGGGTTTGCTGGGATCGGTGGCAGTTGTCGCTGGGTTGCTGGGACTGGTGTGGAGCAGGAGGGGAGCCCCAAGGACCCTTCTAGTTGCACATGCGGGCTGCCAGGCTCAGCTGGTTGTGGTTGCTACGGTTGGTCAGAGACACGGGAGGGGGATGCCCCGCCACGGACCCAATTCCCAATTTGGCCGGCACTTGCCACACCTGCTGCGCACGAGCTTGTAGTGCTGCACACGCTTGCAGTCGGAGCAGAGCACGTGCCCATGCTGCCGCACACGCTTGCACTTGGAGCAGGGCACGTGCCCATGCTGCTGCACCTGTTGGCAGCAACTGCAGCGCGACCAGCAGCACGCGCAGCACGTTGTATTGGGTGCGCAGGTCACAACAGGCCGCCAGCCCCCATGTTGTTGCTGTGCCTTGCGCTGCATTCATGCGCTTGCCGCCCATCCACCGCTGTGTCCCTGCAGGCTGCCCACGCCGCGGCCAGGCCAGGTGCTGGGCCTTGTGGGTTCCAACGGTACCGGTGAGCAACGGTACCGCTGCGCCGTGCTGCGCTGTGCCATGCTGTGCCGTGCTGTGACATCGTGCTGTTGCCTGTATGAACATCGTGCTGTGCCTGCCACCCAGCACCGCCTTGTAGGCAGCAGCCCGCCTGTCTGTGACTCCAGGTGTCCACTGAAACAGTGTTCCCCTGCCTTGCTAACCACCATCCTCGCTGCAGGCAAGTCCACGGCGCTGAAGATCCTGGCGGGCAAGCTGAAGCCCAACCTGGGCCGTTTCGACGTGAGAGCCCTGCCGTGCTGTGCAATGCCCTGCTGTGCTGTGCTGCCCTGCTGTGCTGTGCATGCCCTGCCGCTGTGCTTGCTCTGCCTGGTTGGATTCAGGCGCTGTGCACGCTGTGCTGCTGGTGCCTGCTGCGCATGCGCTTGCCTCGCCTGGGGGTGTGGTCCAGCGCACCATCTCCTGCTGCTCCCATCCTACCAGTCCGAGCGAGTCCGCTGACCCACTTCCGCGGCAGCAGCTCCTTTGCTTCCCAACTGGTTGTTGGTCTGCCCCCATCCTGCAGGCGCCGCCGGACTGGAGCGAGATCCTGACCTACTTCCGCGGCAGCGAGCTGCAAAACTACTTCCAGCGCGTGCTGGAGGACAACGTGAAGGCCATCATCAAGCCGCAGTACGTGGACCACATCCCCAAGGTGGGCTTTGGGCGGGTTGGATGGTCGAAATGGTTGGCTGCTGCGTTGAATGAGTGAGCGGTTGGGTGCTGGAGGGCGGCGCGTGGCAACGCACTGAGCGTGATCATGCCAGCTTCTTTGCTCCTTGCCGTTGACACTCAATTTGCTCAACTTGTTGCTGTTTGGTTCCCGATGCAGGCGGTGCGCGGCAACGTGCTGGAGGTGATCATGCAAACCTGCTGGCTCACCACACTTGCTCTAGCTTACAAACACCGACCTTGATTATTTGTGCTCCTTTTCTTGCAGGCGGTGCGTGGCAACGTGCTGGAGGTGATCATGGAGAAGGACCAGCGGGGGCAGCGCGAGGTGCTGATGAAGGACCTGGACCTGGAGCAGGTTCGTACTGCTTTGCATTGGCTGCCTTCTGGAACAGGGGTTGGGCTACAGCATGCACCGCCGGATGGTGCTAGCGCGAGGTGCTGATGAAGGACCTGGACCTGGAGCAGGTTGGTACTGCTTTGCATTGGCTGGGCTGGTTAAATGTTAGGTCGAAGCAATTGGTGCTAGCGCGAGGCGCTGATGAAGGACCTGGACCTGGAGCAGGTGTGAATATTGCAAATATTGTCAGGCTGGGCTGGTGGGTGGGTATGTTTGGGTGTGCACGTTGCCTTGGATAAAGCGGGTGTCTCGGGCGCTGATGAGGGACCTGGACCTGGAGCAGGTGGTACCGCTTTGCATTGGCTGCTTTCTACTAGGTGTCGGTCGCAGAGATTCGTGCTAGCGCGAGACGCCCATGCGGGGCCTGAAGCAGGATCGTACCTTGTTGCATTGACTGCTTTCGTTCACAGTTCGGTTGGGCACCAAGCGAGTCAGCGCCTTTTGTCAAACCGCAGGTGGTGGACCGCAATGTGGAGAACCTGTCGGGGGGCGAGCTGCAGCGGTTTGCCATCGCAGTGGTGGCGGCACAGGAAGGTGAGCCGGCTGGCCGCGCTCGTGTTTGGGCTGCACGCCGCAGCTGCGGCTGGGTCGCTTGGCATGGCGTGTGGCCGTTGCGGTGGTAGCGCCGCAGGATGTGAGGTGAGCAGGTGAGCTCAGATGTGTATTTGGCACTCGGCATTGCTATGCATCAGGGGGATGCACAGGCATGCCGCTCTTGAGGTCGCCTCTTGAGCGTGCTGCTCTCTCGCAGCGTTGCTGCTGTGCGCTGCAACCATGATGCCCACTGAAGCACTTGCTCTGGGAGCACGTGCCTGCTGTTGGCCGCCCGTTCTTTTCGAGTACCGTCGTGCCGCGCTGGACTGCATACGGATTGCTCCCACTTGCCTCCCAGCTGCAGGCAGAGTAGCATGTACATGACTGGGCGAGCCGTCGCCACATCTCACTGTTGTGCCCCGCTGTGTTGACCCAGCTTCGACCCACTTGTTTCAAACCAATCTGCAGCCGACGTGTACATGACTGACGAGCCGTCCTCGTACTTAACTGTGCCACGCTGTGTCGATCAATCCTCAACCCACTTGTTTGAAACCTGTCTGCAGCCGACGTGTACATGATTGACGAGCCGTCCTCATACCTGGACGTGCGGCAGCGCCTCAAGGCAGCAGAGGTGGGTGCTGGCCAGCAGGACTGGGCTGCTGCTTTATTGGCTGTTCTGTGTGTGTGCATGGGCACACGGAGATGTTGGGCTGCTGCTGAGTGGCTGCCTGCTCAGAACCTGAAGGCAGCAGGGGTGGGTGGGCGCTGGCTGGTGGCTGGTGGCTGTGTTGTTGACGGCTAGCTTCCATGTCAGCACACCCTGCAGAGTGTCGTTCCGACTTCCCAACTCCTGTTCTCCCGCAGGTCATCCGCAGCCTGCTGGCGCCCGACAAGTTTGTCATCGTGGTGGAGCACGACCTGTCGGGTGGGCGCCTGTTGTATTGGTTGGTTTTAAGATCAATTGATTGATTGGTCGATTGGTTGGCAGTTGACGGCACCAATGGTGGGAAGTACATTTGGGCAACTGAACAGCAGAGCCAGCAGGCTTGTCATCGTGGTCGAGCACGACCTGTCGGGTGGGCGCCTGCTGTGCTGGTGGACTTGTTGATTCGTTGGTTTTGGTTCGTTCAGAGGTGACAAGTTTGTGATCGTGGTGGAGCACGACCTGTCGGGTGGGCGCTTGTTTGTATTGGTGGATTGATACCCAGATGGGTGGGAAGTGCCTTTGGTCCGGAACAGCAGAGGTGGCGGGCTTGTCATTGTGTTGGAGCACGACCTGTCGGGTGGGTATCTGTTGCGTTCATTGGTGCACATCCATGTGGCGTCCTGCACAGCAATCGCAGCGCCATGGTCCTTACAAGTGCTCTGCAATGCTGCCTTAGTGGAGGCTTGCCCTGTTTTCTGCTGTGCTCACCCTGCCCATGCATTCCCTTCTCTGCAGTTCTGGACTACGTGTCTCACTTCATCTGCTGCTTGTGCCAGACCCACGTGCCCTACTCACACTCGCCCTGCCCCTGCTCCCTTTCTTGTGCAGTGCTGGACTACTTGTCCGACTTCATCTGCTGCCTCTATGGCAAGCCCGGCGCCTACGGTGCGTGGCATGCTGTGCTGCGCTTGGGGTGCCGCGTGCTGTGTGGCATGGGATACCGCAGCCCTGCTCGGGCGTGCATGCAGCTGCCGAGGGCGCCACCAGGCACGTATTCGCTGCGCCCTCCCCTGCCCCAATCGGTACCTTACTGACTAGTTACGTTTCCCAATCGAGCTGCAGGCGTCGTTACGCTGCCCTTCTCCGTGCGCGAGGGCATCAACATCTTCCTGGCCGGCTTTGTGCCCACTGAGAACCTGCGCTTCCGCGACGAGGCGCTCACGTTCAAGGCAAGCCTGAATGCAGCTCCCTTGCACGTGTGCCTGCTTTGCTGCTTTGCTGCTAGTATATGTGCGATTGCACGGGCACGAGGCGTGCCCACCGAAAACCTGCGCTTTCGCGACGAGGTGCTGGCTTGCAAGGCAACTGGTCCTCCGCAAGGGGTGTGTTCGCTTGTAACAGGATGGGGCGGAATGGCAGCAAGTGTGCAGCTCTGCAAGCCCCTGGCTTTGCTGCAATGCCAGTCCTCGGCCTGCCCTCTCCCCACCCTGTGCACAGGTGACGGACCAGGGCACCGAGGGCGACGAGGAGCAGAAGAAGTTCCTCAACTACAAGTACCCCGCCATGACCAAGACGCAGGGCGCCTTCACGCTGCACGTCAGTCCGTAGCTGCCCGGCTGTGGTGGGAGTGGCAGGCTGTTAGCTGGTTGCACCGACTATGAAGGAGTCCGCAGTTTGGGCTCCTTCATGCTGCAAGCGGACCTGGGGATTGGCAGCCCGGCAGGACTGGAAAGGGCGGGCGGCTGCCACGCAGGATCGTAGCTTGTTGTACGGCTGCTGTGCTGCCGCACTGTCTGCGGCCAACGGACAATGAGACGCGCCGCCTGTAACCGGCTCCAGCCCTTGCCCTTGCATGCTTGCACAGGTGGAGGACGGCGAGCCACAGACTCGGGGGTCTGTGGTTCTGACTCCATGCATCTTGGTGCTGATGATCCCCGTTTCGGCTCCTGTTTGCTGTTGTTCTGTGCAGGTGGAGGAGGGCGAGTTCACTGATTCAGAGATCATTGTGATGCTTGGAGAGAACGGCACGGGCAAGACGACGTTCATCCGCATGCTGGCCGGCATGCTCAAGCCTGGTGGGTGTGGATGGCGGTGGTTTTGTCGGGCCGTCTGCTCTTTTAGCGCTGGCTGGGTTTTGAGCTGGGCATATCCGCGGCAGGCAGCAGCGGCAGCATCCTACGCACGTGTGCCTTGCTGCTCAGGCTCGGTTTGCAGGCGGCGAGCTGGAGAAGGAGCTGTCTGAGCATATAACCAGATCCCTCGTTACTGTGCACATGCACCTCACAGTTGTTGTTGTCTCCTGTCATGGTTGCCGCAGACAACGAGCTGGAGGTGGAGCTGGCCGAGTTTGCGGTCAGCTATAAGCCGCAGAAGATCTCCCCCAAGTTCCCCGGCACGGTGCGCTGATGGTGGCCTTGTCGCTGTCGAGATTTTGAGCTTGAGGCATGCATGTTAGTGCACCTGCCTCCTGGCACCGGCAACCCGGTTGCGTTGGCCTTGCCTGGATGCTGCTCGCCTAACCCGGCATCTCACCTTCATACCACACTGCACCGACTGCGCCTCATCCCTGTGCCCTGCCGCCCCCCGCAGGTGCGCGACCTGCTGCACAAGCGCATCCGCGACTCGTACCTGCACCCGGGCTTCCAGGTGGGTGCTGGGCATGTGTTAGCTGGTGTGAAACACATTGTGCTGCAGGCGGGTGCGTCCCGCCTGCGCTGGCTCAGCTGGCGCGGCTCGGTTCCAAACTGCACGGTGCTCTGTGGCCCCAACTGCAGGCGGATGTGATGAAGCCGCTGTCCATCGAGCACCTCATGGACAACGAGGTGCAGACGCTGTCTGGCGGTAAGTTGGTCTGTGTAAAAAGTTTGTTGTGCTATGAAGGCAAGCTGTTCAGATAGGGGGCAAGGTGTGCAGGCAGTGCAGACGCTATCAGGAGGTGAGCGGGCTTTTGGGCTGCCTGGTTGTTGCTGCCATGGGCGGAGCCAGGCGCAAGCACAGCATCGGGCAAAGAGGTGCGGACTCTGTCCGGAGGTAGTCGCCCGTCAGTCGCCTGCGCTGGTTGTCAAGCCATCGCAGCTGCTTTGGACAGGGGACAGCTGTCGGCCATCCGATGAGGTGAGCTGTGGCGTGTTTGCGCGCCAGGTGCGGGGCTAGGCACAGAACAGCTGAGCGCCTCACGCCTGGCAACTCTCATCTCCACTCCACCCCCCACCCAACTGCAGGCGAGCTGCAGCGCGTGGCCATCTGCCTGTGCCTGGGCCAGCCAGCCAACGTGTACCTCATAGGTGGGGCGTTGGGTGTGAGCGAGGGTGGGCTGGGGTGAAAGCAGCAGCCGTTTGGGTAGCTGGGCCAACCGCAGGCGCCGCCGCTGCAGACCAGCCATGCACTGCAGGTGTGGGATTGGTTGCATCACTTCTGAGAAGCAACACCCATCTTTCATGTTCTCTCGCCCCATTTCGCCGTCCTGCCTCACAGACGAGCCGAGCGCGTACCTCGACTCGGAGCAGCGCATCCTGGCAGCCAAGGTCATCAAGCGGTGAGCAACTCCCTTCTCATTACATGGTACTGTAGTGGGTAGTCGAGGGTGTTGTTAAGTAGTGCATCCTGGAGGCCAAGGTCATCAAGCGGTGAGGCCAGCGGCTCTGGTTGCATGGCCACACGGTGGGCGACTCATTGCCAAGTTTGAGCGATGTGGCATTGTGCAGCATTCACTCACCGTTTCTGCTGCGCTGTGTTCCACCCTCCCCCTCCGCCCAACAACCGGTTACAACAGGTTCATCATGGACAGCAAGAAGAATCACCATAATCTGCAAGGGAAGCCACTAAAAATGTCACCCCCTTTCCGCCCTTTTTCCGCAGGTTCATCATGCACAGCAAGAAGACGGCCTTCATTGTGGAGCACGACTTCATCATGGCGGCCTACCTGGCGGACCGGTGCGTGTTGCATTGTGGATGTTGCATTGTTCCTGGTGTTGCATTCTGGCGGGCGTATCGTACTGTGTGTGGAGCACGACTTCATCATGGCGGCGTACCTGGCGGATCGGTGTGTGTTGCATTGTTCCTTGGTGTTGCATTTCGGCAGCTGAACTTCTAGCCGTGTGTGGAGCATGCCCTGGCAGTCCGATGGTGGGTGTTGCATTGTGGCCCACCCGGATGTGGCATTATTGCGGGAGGAAGCATTTGCCCTGGATGACTGGCGTGCACCGCGTTGCATTGATGGGCTGCACAGTCCAACTCTGCGCTGTCTTGCACCCAAAATCTGAGACAGCCTCGTTAGCTCCCCACTAGCTGCCCATTGACGTGTTGTGCCCAATTCGAACCATCCCGTGCAGCGTGATTGTGTATGAGGGCCAGCCGTCGCGGGAGGCCACCGCCCGCACACCGCAGTCGCTGCTCACGGGTGAGTGGCAGTTTTTCCAGGGCCATGGTCCAGTCTTTCCAGGTGTCTGGCTTGAGAGGGATGAAAGTGCTGCCCGCACGCCGCAGTTGCTGCTCAAGGTTGGGTGGGCTGAGGGTGGCTTGCCCAGGTGGGGGCAGGTCTTGCGCAGCAGCCGTGGCGAGGGGGTCGCGTCCTAATCGGCATGGCTGTGCGTGCACTGCTGCCGAACTGCACGACTGGATGTGCAGGCATGAACACGCCCCTGGACATCCTGGAGATCACCCACACTCACCGGCATCTCGCTGGCACTGCTCCTCGGTTGACCCTGTTCACGCCCCTGTCCAACTGATCCGAGTGCAGGCATGAATGCGTTCCTGAAGAACCTGGAGATCACGTTCCGGCGCGACCCCACCAACTACCGCCCCCGCATCAACAAGAAGGCGAGCGAGCGGGGCGGGGTGGCTGTGTTAGGGTGGCGAGCCAAGGGGCAGTGCTTGCTGCTGCTGCCTGGTGCTGCTGCGCTTGCGCTGCGTGGTGCTGCTGCTGCCGCCACCGCCGCTGCTGCCGCCGCCGCCGCCGTCTGCTGCCGTCACCGCAGCTGGCCCGCCATCGGTCTGCAGCCAGCGCGCCCTGCTTTGCTTCCTTATCAATATGTCACTGTGGCTCCTGCTGCCGTCACCGCAGCTGTCCCGCCATCGCTCTGCAGCCAGCTTGCCCTGCTGTGTGATCTTATAAATATCCCACCCCGCTGCCGCTGCTGTCGCTACAGGAGTCGACCAAGGATCGGGAGCAGAAGCTGGCGGGCACCTTCTACTACCGTGAGTTGCTGGGAACGCTACTGCGCGTTTTCAAAGCATCTGCTGTGTGTCTCCAAATAACTGCTGCCTGCAAGAGCTTGCCGCAACAGGTGGCCCGGTGCGGCTGCCGCTGCTGCAGCAGCACGGCCCTGCGTGGCTGCCGCCACAGCTATCGCCGCTGGCTGCTTGCTGCATGGTGGGAGCTGGGTTTGGAGCGTGCTGCGCCCTGCTGTGTTGCCAGCTGGGCAGACCACCGGAGCCGGTGCTGGGCCGCAGTGCATGCGCATGGCGTGGGTTGCCACCCAATCGCCACGATGCCGTGGCCGCACCGTCCACTGCCACCCAGCCTTTCTACCTGCCCGGTCCTTCGGCCGCAGTGGAAGACTGAGCGGCGGTCCTCGGTGGCACTTGGAGCGTCTGGGCTGGAGGCCGGCCCGCTCACTTGGGCGCGGCTTGCAGGGTCGCTGGGTAGCGGCCGGCAGCGCGGCGGTTTCGTGGCCGGCGGCCTTGTGGGCGGGCCGCCCAGTGTTCACGCCGAAATTTGTTGTTTGCCTAGGCGGGTCGCAGGCTGAGCTGTACCTGCAGACCCGCCTGCTAATGATCTGCAACTTGTCGCGGCTGCATATGCGCCCTTTCGCTCTGAGCCCTTGTGCGCTGCATTCTTTCTTGCTCGACTCTCAGCGCTGCTACACACGGTAACTGACTTGCGGTCTGACTGATGGAGGCGGGTGGGAGGGGTGGGAGGCTGAGGGAGCTGCAGCGTCGATCGATGGCTTGCGGCACTGCCAGCCATTCAACGGCACCGTGCTACTCCTTCTCGCCTGTTGGCTCAAATGCTTCAAATGCCTCGAATGGCTCCTGCGACAACATCACCCGTTTCTGGAGCTCCCTGTCGCCTTGCTGCAGCAGAGGCTGGGGCAGAGAGCACGGCCGCCCTGCCGCAGCTGGTGGTGCACGGGAGCAGGGCAGCCCTGTTGCAGCGGAAGAAGGAACAGTGGAGCAGGTCTTCCTTGCCGTAGCGGGGACCAGGGCAGTCCTGTTGGAGCAGAGGGTGGGCAGGTGGAGCAGGGCAGCCCTGGTGCAGGCAGATAACGGGGCAGTGGAGCGGTGTGGCCTCGCCGCTACACAGGCTGGGGAGGTGGAGCCAGCCGGAGCGCGAGAGACAAGCATGGTCGTGCCAGCTCAATGTTAAGATGTGATATGTGCATGAGGGAAAGAGGACAGGGCAAGGCGGCCTGTGGGCCAAGGAGGCATGCCGCAGCCTGCGCGGCCGCAGCACAGCGGCGGCGGCGGCGGCGGCGGGCCAACCCCATCGCGCCTACTTTGAACCCGGCTGGCAGTGCTGCGCTCGCTGAACGTTATTGACACCCATTTGCGAGCAGGAGCGGCGTGAGGGAGCTCCCCCGCAAGAGCCGCGCCGCAATTCGCCAGGCGAGCGGTGGTAGCCTGTGCAGACGGTGTATAGGCGGCTCTGAGCCGAATTGAGCGCATCGGTGCGGTGCCTTGGGCTGTTGAGGTGCTGCCGCCACCGCCGCCGCCGCCGCCACCGCCGCCGCCGCCGCCGCCGCCGCTGCCGCCGCCCTGCAGGCTGCAATCACACCTACAGAGGCCCATCCGAGCAGTCTGGTGGCTGAACAGCGCGTCGATTTGCTGCATCCATCACAGGATCGCCATGTCGACTGCGGCGGAGCTGCTGGCACTGCTGCCGCGCCACTTTGAGAGTGTGGCACCCACCCTCCGCGCTGCCGAGCGGGCGCTGAGCTTTGCGAGCGATCTGCTCCGCTTGTCTGAAGAGCAGCGATGGAGTGGCGTGCGCAGCAGCAGCCCAGCTTCGAAGCAGTGAGTCCCAGCCCTCTTGCCACAGACTGGCGGCTGTAGCTTGGCTTGCGAACTGTGGGTGCATCGCCATGGGACCAGCACAGCACCCAGTTGGTGCAGCATGCTTACATCTGTATGCCACTGCCCCTGCGCAGGCAGCTGCTGGTGGCGGCCAGGGTGTTGACGGACTTTACAGCTGCGGCAACGCGGCGCGCAGCCTCTGGCGTATTCCCAGCTGCGCTGGTGACTCAGATCATAGCATGTCTCAGGGCGTCCACTAGCGGTGCGCTGCTGGCGTGCACGCTTGAGCAGCTGGATCCGCAGGCGGCATTTACCATCTGTGCACCCTGCAGCCTGGTGTTCGGCACATGCAGCGCAATGCTGGCGCCAGCAGTCCAAATGCAGCCGCAGCACATAGCCTTTAAGCTGTGCATGGCGCAGCTGGGTGCAGCAGCGGTGGCTGTGGCCGACTTGCTGCAGCCATCTAGGCAACCCCGGGCGGCGGCAGCGTTTGCCAATAGCACTGCCAAGCCGCAGGCGCTGGTGGCATGGCTCGGGGAGCTGTGCAAGGCACTGCTGTGTTTCAAAGAGGGCATCACGAGGGGTGAGTCTCGTGCCTGGTCCGCTGGGTTGTACGGCAATGAATCCTGCTGCGCTGTGGGGGGATGCATTGTAGCTAGCTGCGCCAAAGTCTGCACCTGGCATGCCCATGCAACTTGCGCTGCCGTCACCCGCCATTCCCACGTGTGGTCCCTGCTCAGATTGCTCTGATGAGGCACCTGCCTGTGCCACCGCCGCATGCTGCGCGGCCCCTGCCCTCACCCCACCCTGCTGCCCACCCCCGCCTGTCCGCAGAGGGCCATACAGCAGTGGGCGTCAGCCTCGTGGCGCTGCTGCACATGCTGCTGACCACTGAACCCTACGCCCGGCACCGAGACGTGCTAGCTGACAGCCCAGCACTGCAGCAGGCTGTGGCGGATGCGCTGCTAGTCCACGGCGTGGGCGGGCTGCCGGCAGCCCTGGAAGCCGACTGGTCCCACGCCAGCATTTACAGAGACACGCTTCGGTGCCTCACAGGCGTGCTGCAGCACCGCGTCCTCGTGGCAGCAGTTGTGCAGCGCTTGCACACTGCAGACGCGGTGGCAGCTGTGCGGCATGTGGCAGCTGTGATTGAGGCGCTGCCGGTGCCGCGGCCAGCCGGCATGCCAGCCGACCTTGCGGGTGCACGGCCATGCCCTGCTGCTGCTGAACGTGTGCTGCCAGTGGCAGGTGGGCAGGCTGCGTGCAGACGGAAGCATTGCGGTTGATTACGGAGCTGGGTGCAGCAGCTGTGCACAACCCGGCAGCGGCGGCGGAAGCAGTGATGGCAGCTGTGCTGAACCTAGCAGCAGCAGCAGCGGCACCAGCCATGGCAGCAGTGTCAGCGGCGGCAAGCAGGGTAGTGGCGCCGACCACCGGCAGGTGTCAGCTTGGCAGCTGGTGGCGCTGGTGCCGCGGCTGGCAGCTGCCCTGGGGGCGCTAGCAGACGATCCAGAGGGGGAGGCAGCTTTTTCGGCAGACGACTGGCTCGTCACCGTTGAGGGCGCTTGCGCCAACTTTGCCACCGCCCTAATTCTGCTGGCAGTGCTGCAGGGCCAGCCAGCCAGCGCAGAGCAGCTCACATCTTGGGCAGCGGCAGCCACAGCCGGGCTGAGGCTGCAGCCCCTGCTGCTGCGGCTCGACGCGCGGCTGTGGGAGTCGCCGTGGCGGCTTGCAGACGTCAGGCCGCCAGATGGCGCGGCGCGGTTGTCAGCCCTGCTGATGACGCACTTGTGGCACAGGATACCGGTCACACCCCAGCCAGCGCCGTGGAGCCAGGAGGAGTGTGCACAGCTGGCGGCCAGCTTGACTGAGCTGCACTCGGTGGCATGCCGGCTAGCACACTGGACAGTCAGCCGTGGCAGCGCAGCCCTGGCAGGCACGGACGCAGCCGCCGCCCCTCTTCGCCGTTGGGCTGAGCAGCTGAGGCTGCTGACCAAATGTTTTGAAGCCATGATGAGCGCCAGGGTAGCCTGCTACGCTGCAAATGGCCAGGCCAGCTTGGCCGACCCCAAAGGGTGAGCTGTTTGCGGCACTGCCTTGCTTGGGTTTGTCTCTGCGTGGGGCCGGTGAGCTGACGCACACAGCTGCTTGCGGCACAGGCCCCACTGGTGAAACAATCCGGAGCCCTTCTGCCGCTCTCTGGCTGCAGGGATGACGCGCCGTACGACCTGCAATGGGCGTGCGCCGCACACCTACAAGCAGTGCTGGCCGTGGCAGGCGCAGCAGCAGGGTCGGCAGGTGCAGCTGAGGACGAGCGCTGGGCAGCCGTGCTCAGGCGGGTGCTGGCGGTGGCAGTGCAGCACTGCAGCCGCTACATTGACAACGCCTGGGATTGTGCGGTGGATCAGGCGTTTGAACACGTAGCGATGCACGCAGCAGAGGTGAGCTGCACGCATTTGCATCGCCTGGCTTGCACAGCCCATGTGCTTTGTGCCGGATGGCTGGTGTATGGCTGTATGCATCGCCGCTCGCCTACCACAGCAGGCAGAGTGCCCCCGGGTGTTTGACTCTGCATGTGGCGACCTGCTGCCCCCGCTGCAATCTGGCCCTGCGCAGGCCAGTGGAATAACAGCAGAGCTGGCATCTGAGCTGCTGTGCCCTGTGGCTGAGGCTGCCTACATCCGGCCTCGTGTTGCGGCAGCCCTGGCGAGCAGCGCCCTTCTTCACTGCATGCTGCTAGTGGCGGAGCAGCTGGCCAGCTCTAGCGAGGAAGACGACGGTGGTTCGGTGAGTGGGTTGGCCTGCGAAGGCATAAGGGGATGGACTGCATGCGTGCAGTTGCTGTGCTCACTGCACCAAGCTCAGTCCGAAACAAAAAGCCGCGGCCAACTTGTGCTGCAGTTCCTCCGGTGTCCCGATGCTTGCAGGCCTCCAGGCTGCTTGCCGGCTGGGAAGGTGCTCTTCTGAAGATGGCAGCCGAAGCGCAGCAGGTTGGCGTCTCGGCGGCGCAGCATGGAGTGACAGACAGCATGCTGACTGAGGTGCAGGCGGCGGCGGGTGCGCTGCTGAAGCAGCGGCAGCAGGTGCTTGACGGGCTGCCCCCCAGTGCCAGCCTGGCTGAGCGTGCAGAATGGGTGCAACAGCTAGCGCAGCCGGCAACCCGGCTTGGGAGGGTCATGGTGGATATGGCCCATTCGCCAGCCGTGGAGGCGCAGCGGCAGCTGGAGCTGGCGCGAGCGGCGGCCACCCGCTCCTGCGCCTACCTGCGCTGCGCCAACGTGGCGGGGCAGGGCGGGGCGGCGGCGGGGCAGGGCGTGGGCAGCGCGCGGTGCAGGTGAGCGGGGCAGAGGTTGGTTTATACAGCTCATCATGTGCTGTGATGCCTGCCCTGCTGCTGACACACTTGCCTGCAGGCATGCGCTTGCACTCACTCCCACTCTGCCCGGCCCCCAACCCACACTCTCCACAACACGCAGCGCCTGCCGCGCGGTGTGGTACTGCGGCACCGCCTGCTCCCACGCCGAATGGCGGGTGGGCCACAGGCGCGTGTGCAAGGCGCTGGCGGCGGCAGCAGCTGGGCAGCAGCCTGAAACAGCATGAACGGCGGATGGAGCGGCAGCAGCAGGCAGGTAGCGGCAGCAGGACCGGCAGCAGCTGTATGCGATTTAAAAGCTGCTTGTTACTCACAGCAGTGGCTGCTTGTGCAGTGTTTTGCATCCAAAGCCCACCACATCGAAATGCACAGCAGGCGTCTTGGGTAGCGGTTAGACGGGTGGGAAGCCGAGCAGGCACCGCCACCGGCGGCAACAAGAGCAGCAATGCAGGATGGGTGGTTTTTATCAGCCAAGGTGGCTGGGGCACGTTTGATCTTGCTGGTGGTGCAGCAGGCGCATGGGAAACCCAGGCGAAACAGCGGCAGGTGCTGGGTCAATCCTGCCGCCCAGCGCGCCGCGCCGCCGCATCGGCCTTAGGAGCCTGGCTGCCCCCGGTGGTAGCTCGCGACAGCTCACTCCGTTTGGATCGCGCCTTGAACATGATGATGTCGGCCCAGCTGCCACACCCTGCAGGTGGGTTGCTCCGCCCGGCTCCAACCCCAAAGCTGCAGCCCTGCCTCGTGCCTGCCTCACCTCGGATCTGCTCCCTGAACACCCTGGCTGCCCGCAGGGGCGTGCCCCGCCGCGCGCACCTCGCGTCCGCTGCGGCAGCCCGCTGCTGCTCCAGCAGCCCTGCGCCGCCGCGGCAGGGTGGTGGTGAAGGCCGATGGGCAGTCCGTGAACGTGGCAGCAGCGGAGGAGAAGTCGGTGGCATCCACGCTGAAGCGTGAGCGACGGCGGCGGCCGGCGGCGGAGGATTGCGCTCGGATCGCACTCACGCCTGCTGCTTTGCACCCTGCTGGCTGCCGTGCCTGCACGTAAGCTTCGCACCGCCTTGCGTAAGGTGTGCCAAGCTACAAGCTTGCAATGCTGGCCGGCTTCCCGCCGCTGTGCAGTTGAGCCGGGCATCTGCATCGTGACGGGGTCGGGCCGCGGAATTGGCGCCGCCATCGCTCGGGCGCTCGCCGAAGCCGGCTGCAAGGTGAGCTGGGGCGCTGTGTATACTGCTGGGAGCAGTCGAGGCTGGGTTTAGACGGCAGGGTGCAGCGGCCTCGGCTTGCAAGCGAGAAGGCCGGCAGAATCGCAGGGTTGGTGCATGCCAGCGCTGCTCTCGGTTCGGCCAACCGCCCCGCCGGCCGGCTGCCCTCAGTCTCGTGCTTGGCTTCCGATCCAACTGCCTCCGTGCCAACCTTCTCATTTCCATCCGTCCCCCAGGTTGCCATCAACTACCCCGCCAGCAGTGAGGCCGCGGAGCAGGTGGCGGCGCAGGTGAGGCGGTTCTGCTCTGCGGGAGCTCTATGCGAGTTGAGTTGGGCAGTGCTGAGCAGCTACGCTCATGCAGTTGGGCATACTTCCACAGCTTGCGGTGAATGGAGAACGTGCAGGTGGCGGCGCAGGTGAGGCGGTCGGCACGGCAAGCCGTCCTCGGTCTGCGCAGCTGCGACTCGCTGCCGCCCCCTGCTGCTCCCTGCCGCCCCCCCGCAAGCCTTGCGGCCGTCTGCTCTGGGGAGAGCTTGTTCGTCGTTACTTCCACATGGTGCAGGTGAAGGAGCTGGGAGGCGAGGCGTTCCTGGTGAAGGCCGACATGAGCAAGGTGGGCAGCTGAAAAACGACGAAGTCCTTGCTCTGATGGCTATGTGTTGAGGGCGGCTGCTCCTTCCACCTTGTTGGCCACGCACTCCGCTCAGCTATGCATTGGCGGCTGTTAGCCTTCATTTTGCCTGCAGCACAAGATTGGAGGCGTGGCGACACGCGGCTCCAGGGGCATTTGAACACTCTTCCCCAAACCTGCTGACCAAGCCTCCCCTTGCCCTTCTTTCCTGTGTGCAGCAAAAGGAGATTGAGGACATGGTGAAGCAGGTGGCCGACCACTGGGGCGGCCTGGACGTGCTGGTGAGCTGATTAACGCCAAGATGGTGGTGGGCCCCTCGCAGCGCAGGTGTCGGTGCAGCCTGTTGGCTGCGGGCCAGCAGCAGGGATGGTGCACGTCCAAGGGACACATCCTACATGGCTGAGTTCACCGCTGCTCCGTTGGGCTTCTCTGGACCCTCGCACGACCGCCCCGTCATCAACCGCCTGCCTGTCTTGCGCACTGCTCCATTGGGCGGAGCGCTCTCAGCCCTGGCCCAATCAACTCCTCCGTCCTGAACTGCCTGCCCACCCCTCCCCGGAGGGTGCACAACGAAGTGCAAAGGCTCTCAGTCCTCGCCAGACCACCCATTATGAGGCGCCTGCCCATCCCTACTGAGCAGATCAACAATGCGTATCCGTGCTTCCACCCTCCCCGGCAGGTGAGCAACGCGTATCCCACATTTTCAGGTGAACAACGCTGCCCACCCCTCCCCGTAGGTGAACAATGCGGGCATCACGCGCGACAAGCTGATGATGCAGATGAAGCCCGAGGACTGGCAGGTGGGTGTGGGGCAGCACAAACAAACTGGCATTGATGGAGTGTGTTGTGCAGAGATAGGGGCGCCGAGCGGCGGAAGCACTGTGCTGAAGTAGGGGCGCCCCAGGACCGCACGCGGCTGGACGGCCACTGGGCCGCACTGCGGGGAGACGGAAACACAGCACTGGCCTTCTGCCGCCCTCCCTGCCCCCGCAGGCGGTGATTGATGTCAACCTGTCAGGCGTCTTCTACGCCTCCCAGGTGGGCTGGTGCTCGGGCTGTCTGAGCCTGCAGGCAGTTCCTCCGGAATACGATGAGCTATCCCAGCCGCCTGCCTGCTGTGCGCATGCTGCCCTGGAACGAATGCCTGCCCACTTGCAAAGGCTGCGCCGAAACTGGCCGGGGCTCGGCGCAACTGGCGTGCCGAATTGCGCACTGCAGGCCGCAGCTGTGCTGCAACATATTGCGGTCGCTCCTCCGATTGGCAGGCCGCCGCTAAGGTGATGGGCAAGAAGAAGAAGGGGCGCATCATCTCCCTGGCCTCGGTGGTGGGCCAGATCGGCAACGCCGGCCAGGTGAGTGGATGCTAGCAAGGCCTATTGGCCTAGTTGTTGGGACCTCTTGGGTGGGCAGAGGCAGCTTGCATCATCTCCCTGGCCTCGGTGGTGGGCCAGATCGGCAACGCCGGCCAGGTGATATCATGAGCAGGCCTGTACATCGTTTGATTTTGGCCACGTGTTTGTCTACCTGCCTGCCTGCCTGCCTGCCTGCGTGTGTGCCTTCCATAGCCAAGCTCGTGCAGCTGCAGCCTGTGCTGCGGTGTTGTCCCGGCCGCAGGCTCCCTGAAACCCCACACACCTTTCCCTCTTGCCTGCCACACTCGCCTCCCCTGTCCGGCAGGCCAACTACTCGGCAGCCAAGGGAGGTGAGTATCCCGCCTGCTGAGCCTGCTGAGCCTGCTGAGCCTGCCGAGGTTGCTGTGCTTGCTGAGGTTGCGTCGCGGGCTGAGCTCAGCAGCGATCACAGCACCTGCGGCTTGGTGCTGGTGCCCAGTTCTGGTGCATGCATGAGGCATGTTGCATCACCTCTGCGCCCTGCACGCTGCCATGTCGCACTGTGTGCCGGACTTTTTTACTGCAGGCGTGATTGGACCCCTCAATCCACGCCTAAGGCGTGTTCTTTCTTTCTGTCTCTCTTGCAGGCGTGATTGCCATGACCAAGACTATTGCGCGCGGTGAGGCTGCTGCGTTGCACGGATGTTTGCTTTCCCTGAGTTGCATGGCACCAGCTGCAGGCAACGCTGCACAGCATGCCACCGGGCCTCTGCCGCTGGGAGCTCGGCACAGGCTGCGGCAGCCCACCCTCCCTGCCAGAGCCTGCCTCTCCGCCTGCCTGCCTGCGTGCGTGCCTGCTTTTGCTGCCGCTGTTTGCCATTGCCAGCCTGCCTGCCTGCCGCCTGCTGCTAGGGTGACCCAAGGGGGCTCACCCGGCATGTGCCGGGTGCAGGGTGCACCCAGCACACTTTCAAAGCTGACTCCAGCCTGCCGCACCACCTGCCGCATGCAGAGTATGCGGGCCGCAACATCGTGGCCAACAGCGTGGCACCCGGCTTCATTGACACTGGTGAGGGAGGAAGAAAGAAAAAGTACGCCTGGGCGTGGGTTGAGGGCCGGCTGGGTATCAGGCCCAGGGACTGGCCCGGGTGAGGGTGCATGAGCAATCCAAGCGGAACATGTCTACTGTGTGGCCTTCAGTGACCTTCAGTGGCCTTCAGGGCCACACGGCAGACAAGTTGGCCAGGTTGGCCAGCGCACGGTGCACCTTTGCTCGCTCCCCTGGCAACCCAGTTCAACAGCCTCCTTGCTGCAGCCATGACCGCCAAGATCCCGGACAACATCAAGGCGGAGCTGCTGAAGGGCATCCCGCTGGGTGGGTAGCAGTTCTGCAATGAGTTCGCCTGGGGCGTGGATTGAGGGGGCCAGCCGGGTATGACGCCCAGAGGGCAGCAGCCAGCCTTCGTGGGCAGCAGCTGTGGCTGCAACAGGGTGGGTGGCCTCCGATGGCTTGCTCAGCAGCAGCACGCCCTCGTCGCTCGCTGTTTCGCCCCGCACGGCGCACGGGCGGCTGTTTCGGAGGCAGCCGGCCTGGTCTGCAGCCTGCCGCCGCCAGCTCAACACCACATGGAACCGAGCTCCATCCTCCACACCGCTTCCATGCAGGCCGCATGGGTGACGCCAAGGAGGTGGCCGGCCTCATTCGCTACCTGGCACTGGACCCCTGTGAGTGGCGGGCTAAATTAGCCTGGCCTGCAAGGCAGCAAGCATGTTGCCTCTGGGCTTGCCATTCTGATGCTGCATGTGCGGCTTCATGCCACACACTGCCTTCAAGCAGCTCAGGTGCCTCGTGCCCCCTGCCCTGGCATCGGCCCCCGTGCCGCTGCCCCCATCACCTGCCAGCGCAGCACCGCCGCTGTTGTTGCGGCGCACACATGTGCCTGCGGCAAGCCGACCTCACGCATCCTGCTCCCCGCCTGTCCCGTTCTGACGCAGCCGCTGCCTACATCACCGGCCAGTGCATCGGCATCAATGGCGGCATGGCCATGTGAAGGGTTGCGGAGTAGTGCACCCCGAATCAAGGCCCCTTGTTGCGCCTGCCTGGAGTGCTCCCCGAGCCAGCACGCGCCATCGGATCGCACGGACAGCCCCAGGCAGTGCCTGGCTGTTTGTTGCGGCAGGCCTGCCTCGGCTTGCAGCGCCACCGCCTGTTGACGACTCGTTCCCCCAACCCGGCTGCCTCCAGCGCCACCGCACTATTGCATGCTATTCTGTCGAGGCTGGTTGCTTGCGCACTTGCAGCCCTCCTCGTGTTGCTGCCGGTTGACTCAATGCAGGTTTATGCACAGCGTATGTGTAACCGAGGGCATGCGGTGGGGGGAAGGAGGCCGATGCTGCAGCAAGCGCCCGCCAGACCCAGCGCTGCATGGGGTGAGGTCGGCAGTGCAGCACGCTGCGGCTGTTTGCCAGCCCTCCTCAGCCACCTGTGAAGGCTGCATCACTCTTAGAGGCCCTCGTGAGCGCAAATTGTGGCGGGTCGCCTGCGGCCTGCAGAATCTTGCCGCCCAACAGCTTGTTTGCCACAGGTAAGGGCCAGGCTGGGTGTGCAGGCGACTCCAGCGACTCCATGAGCGGTTGCCGATGCGAACCCAGGCGCCACCACCTGCCGCCGTCGCGCGCCGCCGCCGCCGCCGCCGCTATATCTAGCCGCATTGCGACCCCCTCACTTGCCTGCTCCACGATGCAGCTGCCTCATGCCATCCGTGAGAACGGCCCGGCGTCTCCTGCAGCAGCTGCACAGCACCCGTCCATCGGAGCAACATGAGGCGATCCGAGCGCTGCGCCGCTTCGGGGAGAGCTGTGAGGGCCGCCAGGTGCTGTTTTCAGCTGGCGCACTGCCGGCGCTGCTCGAGTTAGCGATTCGCAGCAAGGACTCAGCGGCGCACATGGCAGTGATTGCTGTTGGAGCCGTAAGGCAGCTGCGCCAATACTCCCAGCCAGAGGCTGCTGCTGGCCATGAGGCTGAAGAGGCCGAATGGAGGGCAGCCATGCTGGCGGGTGGAGCAGTCCCGCTGCTGGTCCAGCTGCTGGAAAGCAGCAGTGAAGATGTCCAGCAGGGCGTGGCCGTGACAGCAGAGTTTCTGGCCAAAGGGGCTGACACGGTAGCAGCGCTGGTGCAGCACGGCGCAGCGCCGCGTCTCATGCAGCTGGTGCGGCGCGCACGCTGCCCTTGCGTGCTAGATGCAGCTCTGGCTGCCCTGTGCCAGCTTGTCGGTGTGGAGCAAGTTTCGGAGCCTCTGCTGCTACCCTGCGCAGTGGAAGCTATGGCTGCTGTGCTGCTGCGCAGCACAGCTCTTGAGCAGACACATCAGCTTGCAGCCTTGACGTTAAGCGACCTGGCGCTTCGCAGCACGCATGCCGGAGTTGAAGCAGCGGGCACCGGTGCCTGTCGAACTCTGGTGCGAGTAGTGTCAGAGGGCCGGCCCAGCGTGGCAGAAGCGGCTGTAGGTGGCCTTCTGAAAGCGGCAGAAGGCGCCCCTGGAGTGCAGGCGGCGATTGCAGCCGAAGGCGGCATCCCTGCGTTGGAGGCGTTTTGCCAGGCCCACCCAAACAGCGAGGAGGCGCAGGGCGCTGAGCAGCTGCTAGGAGAGATGCGCTCAGCGCAGCAGACACAGCAGGCGGGGCAGCATGCATGCAGCAATGCAGACGAGGCCAGTGATGGCAGCAGCGCAGCCGCGTCCCAGCCTGCCTTGCCACAGCCAGCCGCGGCCAGCCGAGCCAGCCGCCGCCGGCTGTCGCACGTTTGCAAGTGGTGCGCGACCAAGGCGCCGGCTGGTGTCCGCTTCAGGAAGTGCGCCGCATGCCAGCAGGTGGGTGGGCTGCTGTTGCCGAGGGTCACCTGGCTGCTCTGGTCCTCTGCTTCGCTGTACTGCGTTGTGCTGCGCTGTGCTTCTGTACTGCTGCGCTGCATCGGAGTGGATGCACCTTGCACGACCAGCATCATGGCAGGCTGATTTGACGGTTAGCTGGTCCCCTCCACGTGTGCAGGTGCGCTACTGCTCGGCAGACTGCCAAGCCAAGCACTGGCGGGAGGGCGGACACCGGCAGGAGTGTGCAGCGCTGCACCAGGCGGCGGCGGCGGTAGTGGAGGCAGCTGCAGCAGCGCCGGCGGAGGGGGCGAGCAGCGGCTGAGGCGTCTCGACTTCACACACGTTTGTATTGTCCTGGCACGCTTCGAGCCTTCGTTCTGACATGTTAGGAATTTTAAAGCGAGGATGAGAACAGACTAGGAGAAGCGGCGGCCGCCACGGAAGCGCTGCATGGGCAGCAGGAAGTCTTGAACAGGCTTCACGTTTGTTCCGCCATCCCCTTTCTGAGCAGCCAGCTGTGTGTCGACACCCTCCGAGGCAGCCAAGACTGGCGACTCTCGTGAGCGCCTGCTGAACCACGCAGGCACGGCAGTGAGGACGGAGGCCAGCAGGCTGTTCGAGTGAGAGCAGGCCAGGCGCCTGCAGGCCACCCTGCACCATCGCCGCCGCTGCCGGGCGCTGCCGCCGCCGCCGCCTCCGACTCCAAATGCGCCCCATGCCTCTTCTGCAGCCGCCATCATGCCTCCAAATGCCAGGGCAGTGCAGCGGATCCTGGCGCGGCTGGGCAGCACGCGGCAAAGCGAGCAGCGCGTGGCGCTCCATGCGCTGCTAGGCTGGGGTGGCAGCAGCGCGGGCCGGCAGGCACTCTTTGCAGCTGGGACGCTGCCGGCGCTGCTGGAATGTGCCATACGGAGCGAGCCAGCAGTGGCAGAGCTAGCCGTTTCTGTGGCAGGCCTGCTGTCTCAGGTGCAGGCTGGCTCGTGGCCTGACGTTGCGCGATGGAGAGCAGCCATGCTGGCGGGTCCAGCAGTCCCGCTGCTGGTCCGCCTACTGGGGAGCAGCCACGCAGGCGTGCAGTACAACTCTGTTGCGCTTGTGGGACCCCTGCTGACCTGCGGGCAAGACTGTGCAGCCGCGGCAGCTGTGCTAGTACAGCATGGTGCGGCGCCACGGCTCGTCAGGCTGGTGCAACGCGTGCGCAGCCTCAACGTGCGAACCATTGCAGCTCGTACCTTGTGTCAGCTGGCGGGCGTGCAGCAAGTTGCCAGCACGCTGCTGCAGAGTGGGGCGGCGGAAGCCCTGGTCCCGCTGCTGCTTGACAGCCGCATGGGCGTAGAAACGCAGCAGAACATTGCCTATGCTTTAGGCATCTTGGCTGGTGCCAGCGAGCAGTGTGGACAAGCGGTGCTGCGGGCCGGTGGCATTCAAGCGCTGGTGCGGGCAGTGTCACAGTCCAGCGGCGGCTTGGCGGAAAATGGAGCCGCCGCCCTTGTTGCTGCGGCAGGCGGCGCTCCCTCACTGCAGACAGCCATCATAGCTGAAGGGGGCATCCCTGCCCTGGAAGCCTTCTGCCGCACAGGTTCTGAGGCTGCAGCGAGGGCTGAGTGCCTGCTGCGCATGCTGCGTGCAGCACGACAGGCACAGCAGGAGGCAGCGCAGGAAGCAGCACAGCGTGGCCAGCAGGAGTGTAGCGACGGCGGTCCCAGCAGCACCCACAGTGCAGCGGCGGCGGCTGCCTCACTGGCGCCTGCACCAAACGGCCGAGGCAGCCGCAGCACACAGCACATGTGCAGCTGGTGTGGAGAAGTGGCGCCGGCTGGCACCCGTTTCAAGAGGTGTGCCGCGTGCCAGCAGGTGCGTTGATGCTCAGGCAGCTTGTGCAATGTGTGGTTCCGTACAGTATACGTGGGGCAGGGTTGGACGTTGTTCTGCAGGACCGGCACCTTGCACGCGCGTCTTGCAACGCTCACATATTCGAAACTGGTTGCCCTCCCCCACCGCAGGTACGCTACTGCTCCACAGACTGCCAGGCCAAGCACTGGCGGGAGGGCGGGCACCGGCAGGAGTGTGCGGCGCTGCAGCGGCAGCAGGCGGCGGCAGAGGCAGGCGGGGAGAGCAGCAACTGAGGCGCTCCGGCAGCCAGGCTGCACTGCTGTTGAGCCCAGATGAGTCGCGTTGTGTTCCAGCTGAATTAGTGCATTCCAATGTGCGTGTTAAGCGACAGCCAATGATTCCTAACCGAGTTGAGCAGATGAGATCAGATCGGATGCTGAAGCAGATAGATACATGGGAACTGAGACAGTGCAGCAATGCAACATATTGGTGGTGAAGGTAAACCCTCAACAACAACATGGTTCGTCCGCCGCAAGAAAGCGCCTGCCGCCTGCTGACAGCTTGATGCTGCTGCGCCCCTGCAGCCTCCCCCGCTGGCAGCCTGATGACCAGCGAACGGGCAGGCATAGCTTTGGCACCCTTGGCACATCAGAAGCACGCTTCATCGACCAGGCCTCGTCAGTAGCAGGCCTCGTCGGCCAGTGGGCAGAAGTCAGGGGCCCACTGCGCATACTGCTGCCAGTCGTAGCCTTCCGGCAGCGGCGCCACCCTGCGCAGAGGAGCCGGCACCAGCAGCAGCGGTGGGTGCACGTGTTGTACGTCGCAAGCCTTTGGTGAGCTGGCTTGCAGCCTTCATTGCCTGCAGTCCCAACCCCGCTCAGTGTGCACGCAAACAGACCCGCCCACGGCCGGGCATCAAAAACAAGCAGAGGGGCCCTCAACTGCGCAGCGTCCACTGGTTGGCCACCAGCTTGGGCTCGGGATGGGGGCAACACAGACGTCCCTTGGCCAGCCAGTGCACATGCCTACCACAACAATCTGCAAGAACAACCCACCTGCGCAGCGTCCACTGGTTGGCCACAAGCTCGGGCTCTGAGTAGGAGGCGTAGCGCTTGAGGCTGCTGGATGCCACGCCGCAGCGGCGGAACCAGGCCTGGAGCGTGGCCGCCACGAAATCCTGCAAACGTTTTCGTGGATCAGCGGCAGCCGTGAGTGCGCGGTTGCAGGCAGGGTGGCATTGCAGCGGCGGAACCACGCCTGGAGCGTGGCCCAAGGGAACTGCAGGTGCGCGCGAATTCCAGCGTCAGCGGCAGCGTCAGCGGCAGGAGCAGCCTTAGCAGCAGCAGCGGCAGCAGCAGCGGCAGCAGCCACTTGCCTGGCTGAAACCCTCCTCTTGCTCGAGCGCGGATGAGGAGCGCAGGGTGGCAGGTGCCTGCAGCCATGTGGTGGTCAGGCACTGATCAGCCACGCTGCAGCAGGAGTGACGCAAACATAGCAAACCACGCAGCACCGGTGCTTCCCCATGGTGCGTGGAGGCAAGCAGCGCCAACCATCAATACAGCTGCATCCACATGTTAATTCAGTACAATCAGAGCTCAGCAGCGGCAACACAGCGCTTCCAGCTGTGCTTGCATCCACATGTTTATTCAGTAAAGTCAGAGCTCAGCAACAAACTGCGCTTGCCTCCAGCCAGTACTTGAGGAATGCGGGCTCGCCGATGGACCACACGTAGTGGTTCTGCGCAGGCAGTTTGGGCGGCAGATTCTCTGAGATCATTTGCTCCTCCTCGGCAAACAGCTGCATTGAGGCATGCCTCGTAAGGGCAGTTTGGCTGAGGTGCCTGAACCAGTGGAGGAGGCTTGGTGAGGCACAGGCCGTCAGGCAACATGACATCAACAAAGGTTCATTAACAAGGGTTCATGCAGCAGGCAGGTGCAGCCGGCTCACTCGCTCCTCGTTTTTCGATGCCCCAAAGAAAGCCAGCGGCGCCGAGGCGGCATAGCCTGCACGCCAGGCAGGCCAAGGGCAGCAGATAGAAGTGATGATAAAAAGTTCGAAGGCACACCTCATACTCGTCAAGGGACAGGCCCAGCTGCTCGCAGGATGCGGCCGCAGCGTAGCCTGCAGAGGGGATTGGCGCTTGCATGCAGGCTGGGCAACCGGCAGACCGCCGTGACTGACACGTGACGCCTTGCAGCAACGGCGTCACTTCCAGCAGCACTTGGCACTGCCTTTGCACCAGCAGAGACCAGACTGCACCTTCACGACAGCCAGCGGCAAACCGGCCACCAGCTGGCCACTGAGCCAGCACCCACCTCGGTCCACAAAGTGGCGCAGCAGCGCTTGAGCTTCCCCTTTTAATGCGCTGACACGCATGGTCAGCACACATGCAGCGTGCACCGGCTACTTTGAGAGCACCCACCTCGGTCCACAAAATAGCGCAGCAGCGCCTGGGCCCCCTGGCGAATGCTGTCCAGCTCAGGCCCCGTGTTGCGCAGGGCCGTCAGGTCACGCTGCGCCTGCTGTGCCCGCTCGGCTGCGCTGAGGGCGGGCGGCGCCGGCTCCGAGCCGCTGCCGCTGCCGCCGCTGCCATCCACGCTGCCGCCACTGCTGCGATCAGCTTGCCGGCTTACTCGTTCCAAGTCGGCCATGGCATAATCCAGAATGACAGCACCCACCGCCAGCCGCAGCGCATCTGCCGTCGTCGCCTCTGGCACCTCGCCGCCGCTGCCGTCTCGGCTGGGCAGGCTCGGCTGCCCGGTGGCTCGGTAGGCCGCTGCAGCCGCCGCCAGCTGCTGCTCTGGCGTGCCGCCGCCGCCGGCGCCGAGGCTGCCAGGGCCAAACAGCGGCTGACGCTGGCCGGACGCCAGCCACGCCTGCTCTGCCGCTCGCAGCTGCATCTCCGGGGATCCAGCGTGCATGCGCTCCCAGCCAGACAGCGTGGTGCCGCCGCTGCTGCTGCCGGGCGCTGGCTTGAGGGCAGCACCCAGCTGGCGGGCCAGCGCCTTGTACTGAAGGTAGGACTGGAAGTCAAACCACTGACGGTCGGTCAACGCTGCTGGGCCCGCTGTGCCGCCGCAGTGGCCGCACGAGCCGGCCTTCTGAAAGTAAGGCAGCTCCTGATCCAGAAGCGACTGAAAATCCTGCTGGTATCGCTGCATGTCTAGTGCGGGCAACTGCACCGCTGCTGCTGGCAGCTGGCCGCCGCCTGCCGCACCCGCCTGCTGCTGCAGGGCAGCCAGGGGCGCCGCCAGCAGTGCAGCCGCCAGGCTGGGGTCTAGCCGCAGGCTGGCGCTCGCGCTGCTGCTGGCGCTGCTGCCGGGTGCTGCCGCATCTCCCAGCTGAGAAGTCAGCGCTTCGGTCGCTTTGCGCTTGTACAGCTCAGCCTCCTGTATGCCAACAGACATGAGCAATATTTGGTTAGACTGCTGGCACGGCAAGGTGCGCAGAAGCAGGCGGAAGGGCTTGGGAGCGGCAGTGGAGCATGCCATGCGGCCTTGCAGTTGAGCACCCACCTGCTGCCACAGGGCCGCCTCGCCGCGCAGCGAATCTAGCAGAGCTCCGGGGCCCCATGCCAGGCCAGTGATTGATAGCAGGGTGGTGCGCCTGCGGGCGGGGAGAGCCGTTTTGTGGGGGAGGGCATGCGTGGCGGCGGCGGCAGGCGGGTTGGCGGCGGCGGCAGGCACCATTGGCAAAGGCTCTCAGCTGGTCCGATCACACCCACCTGCTTGTGTGGCTGCGCTGGGAAGGCGTGTGCGGCTGCTGGTGCCGGGCTGCGGCCGGGCTTGGCTCGCTGGGTTTGGCCGCTGCAACCACGCCACGCCTTCCGAGTTGCATAGAGAAATGTGGCGATGCCGATCACTGGCTCTTTGCGCCGGTCGGGAGGCTGGGCGGCGCAGGGAGAAAGGGCGCTGCTGGCTGGCTGGTTGTGTGGACTTGGAGAGCGGCTCAATCGGATAACGAGCTAAGTAACTAGTGCCACACCCTGCAAGGTCTGTCGGCATGGGTGGCCTGCCCGCTGCGCCCGCCTTCCGCATGCCGCCGCCCCAACTCAACCCTGCCCAGCTTGCTGCAATTCCACACTTCATAGCATTGCACATCGATCTCAGTTGCAAACAAATGCATCACTGGTCATACAACGTGTCACCGCAACAAGCATCAGCGCAGCTGGCGCAGCTGCCCCACCCAGCGCTCGTCCCCAAACAGCAGGCGCATGGCGAGTGCATTGTTGATGTTCACCCTGTCCACCTTTGTCTGCAGCGCGTACACCGCCCTGCTGCCCGTGTCCTGCAGCAGCAGCCGGCTGGGGTTCTGCTGGTCCACTGTGGCCGTGAACTGGCGGCCGTCCTGTACGGAGATGTGGGAGGAGGCCGGAAGAGGCAGGGGGTGAGGCGCTCTGTTTGGATGCTGCGCCCAGAGGAGGCACGTGACCACATGCCCGGCTCCCACAGCCTGCTCCGGCAAAAGTCAGATGGTGCGCCGCCTTTTGAAACGAGCAAACCATGGCTGGATCAGGCCTGCCCTTCTCACCGGCGCCTGTACCACCAGCGCATCGGCCTGCAGCGTCTGCTTGTTGATGATTGGGCGCACTGCAGAGAAACAGGAAAAGGTGGCATGATGAGCCGCCAGGGCAGCGAGTGAAGAATAAACTCGCGTTTTCGTGTGCTTCAGGGGTTGCATCGCACTAAGGGACGCACACAGTGCAACGACGGCAGCAGCAGCAGGATGGGATGTGAGCACCGCAAGCAGCTCTGCTCCTGCTCCTGGGCACGCCGTCCACCCACCTGGAGTGCCCCCTCCCAACACCCCCAGCTGGCTGCCCGCCAGCGCTTGCAGGTGCCAGCAATCCACTGGCAATCATAGCCCACCTGGCGCGCCCACTCCCGGCACCCCCAGCTGGCTGCCCCGATACGCCAGTTCAGCCTCGTCCGTGCCGTCCCGCATGCGCGTTGCCACTGTTTGCCTGCAGACGATCAACAGCAGGTGGCAGCTAGTTAGAGCAGGGTGGCACAGAATGGGTCAGTTGCAGCTCAGCCTCGTCCGTGCCGTCTCGCATGCGCGTCGCCATTGTTTGCCTGCAGGCACTTTGGCCAGGGCAGCGGAAGGTGCAGTGGGTCAGCGGGCGGGCTTCTGCGAAGCGGCCATTCCTCGGTGGCAAGGGGCACGAAGGTCAGCTGCAGAAGCCACTGCTTCAAAGGTAAAGCGGAAGCGTCTGCTCCAAATTCAAGGCCCACACATCCACGCTGCGCTGCAGCATCGAGTCCATCAATTGAGCATCGAGCTGCATCCCCCCCCCCCAAAGCTGCAGCGCAAGCAGGCCCACCACTTCACCAAAGAAGCCTGCCCACGCCTTACCCAGTGCGCACGCCGAGGAGGAGCATGCCAGCACCCGCAGCGCCCATCAGCAGCGTACGCTTGTCCACACCCTGCGGTGGCCACAAGATTGCAAAGCTTGAAATGAAATGAGTGCTGAAAGACAGTTCCATTGCCGGCTATGGCTGCAGTTGACTCGGCTTGCCTGCTGCTGTGACGGCCGCGGCGGTGGTGGCGGCGGTGGCGGCGGTGAAGGGGGCGTCATGGGCACTGGCAGATTTCGGGGCTGCTGCTGGCCCACGCCACCGCCGCTGCCAGGCTGCCGGCCCGGCTCATNGCCGCTGGCGCCGCCTGCCGACCGCCCGCCACCCGCCGCTGCCTGCATGCCGCAGCGGCGCTGCCAGCACACGAGCAAGTGGCCTGGAGCGCGGTCATGGGCGCCGGGGGTGCCGCTGCGGTGAGTCGCCAAGAGGTGAGCGCGGGGCCGTGACGGAACGAGTTGCAAAGGCTGTCTGGGCGTTGCAAATGAGTTGGGCGTTGGCGCGCAGCAGCCGCTGCGTTTGGATGCAAGCAGGCGGGCCAGCGCTGGGACGGCCAGCGTGGCTGCCCGGCTGGGCGGCGGCCGGTGGCACATCATCGCGATTCGTCCTCCTGGTGCAACTGCAATTCTTGCAATTCTGGCTTTGCCACGATCAACGTCACAGTAGCAAGTACAACTCAGTGTGCGGCCTCCGCAGCAACTCATGTCGCCGCCTCCCCTCCTGCCGCCGCCTTGGCTGCCGCAACAGCTTGCTTCCGTGCTGCCTTGGCTGCCCCCAGCGCCTTGCAGACCTTGCGGTGGCCGGTGGGGCCGCGCCAGTCGGCGTGGCTGCACGCCTCCCCGCAGTACCTGCGCAGCGGGAAGAGCATGGAGGAAGGGCGGTTGGTGGAAAGGCGGCAGCGTGGCGGCGCCGGCAGATTTACAGTCAATAGCCAGCCCACCCAGCCGCTAACCACAGTATGACTGACTGGGCAATAGCCCCAGCTTACCACGCCACGCGGCAGGCGCTGCACCGGCTGCTGCCGCTGCCCTCGCCCGCCGCCGGCCCGCCGCCGCCGCCCAGGTTGGCGCAGCGCAGGTAGGCGCACGAGCGAGTGGCGGCCACCTGAGCCGCCTGCACCCGCGCCGCCTCCTGCTGTTCTGGCAGCTCCCAAACCTTCTGCAGCTGCTCCGCCAAGGTGCGAATGAGGCGCAGCTGCTGCTGCCGCATCTGCGCCGGCCGGCCAGCGGTCCAGCCTGCGCTGGTCAACATCTCCCCTACTACCGCGTCCGTGGCTGACTCCAGTGCCTCCTTGGCGTCGGCGTCCAGGCTGTCGCTGCCTGCAATCTCGTGCACCTCGGTCAGCAGCGCATCCAAGGTCAGTCTTAGCGCGCCAGAAAGGTACTCGTCGGCCTGTTGAGGGTGTGAGCAAAGGACAAGTAGGGGCAGCGCACATGAGTACAGGCAAAGAAGAGGCGGCGCGCGTGAGTTGGCACGTGCAGACAGTGTGCAGGCAGAAGGCAGCACCAGCCTTCTGCTACTTGCAACTGGCCTTCTCATGCCCGAACCACGCAGGTGGGACAGTGAAATGTAACGCCACCTGCAGCACCCAAGCAGCAATGCGCGCATGCTGCAGGCAGAACCGGTGCGCACCGTCGTTCCCGCCACAGCCCGCATGCTGGAATCCAGCTTAACCACATTAGCCACCATTGCTTCCAGCCGCCCGCTGGCTGCCAGCAGCGCCGCCAGGCGCGGCGCGCCTTGCGCTGAGAGGAAGAGCATGCTGAAGTGGGTCCACCGCTCCACCCCAGTCTGCAGGCAGCACACGAGAACGGGTATGGGGTTTGGGGCGGTGTAGGGCACTCATAGGCAGTGAGGCTGCTGCGCACAAGGTGTGCAGGTGGTGGGCATACAGCTGGGCGAGCCGTCCAGCGTGGAATGGCTTGGCACCGCCCTTGCAAAGTGGCCCCGGTCACTAGGGCTGGTAGGCACAACAGCGCCACTCGTGCTCATGGGTGGCATGTTTTGCCCCCCATCCACCACATGGCATTGGGCCGCCGCCATTGCATGACGCCCCGGCCCATCAGGCTGGGAAGGTCCAAAGAAGCGCCACTCGTGCTCACCTGGGGGGTGTGCCCCCTCATGGTGTCAAACATGCGCTGCAGGTCAGCATCCGCAGCCAGGTTTGGAGGCCCCTTGCCCACACAGATGGCCAGGCTGATGGCCAGCTTGGTGCATCCTGGGAGGCCAATCATGCTAGCCAGGTCGCCAATCCGGGCCAGGTCGCAGGCAGCCGCCAAGGCACGCACGGCAGGCCAGTGCGCAGCGCACATCGCCTCGAACTCCCTACACAGAAGGGAGGTGAAAGGAGCGGAGGTGAAGCACAGCAGCCCAGGGTTTGTGCAAGCGCCCAACGCTAACAGCAACTACAAAGAAAACCCTGGATAGATGCCAGGTCGCACGCCAATAAAAAACCAGCACTCACCTGCAAGTTCGGTCAAGCGGGCCGCTGCCGCCGCCGCTGCCGCCGCCGCTCCTGCCGCCATTGCCACCGGTCGCCTGCTGGTCCTGCTCCAGCACGTGCATGTGCAGCTGGGCCTTCATTGTTTCGTTCAGCACACGCAGCACGCTGCGCACGACGGGCGGGCTGCTGCCCAGGCGGCACCAGCTGTCGGCGGCCGCCCAATGGATGAATCTGGGTGGGCAGCAGGGCAGAGAAGGGGGCGGTACGGTTGTTTGCGTGCGCAGGTGAGGGTGCACACACAGCTGCAGCCAGCTGGATTTGGCACGCATGCTTTCACACAGACTTACGTTGTGACAGACCAATGCATGGCAGCACGCACGTGGCACCACCCCAACTGCTGCCCCACACCACACCCACCTGCAGCCGGCGCTGTGCAGGGCCCAGAGCGCCTCCCGAACCTCGGCGATAGGCGGGAAGCCCGGCGGCAGCGGCAGCGCCGCATCCCCAGCGTAGGCATTGAGCGCGGTGACAACCCTGGCAACAAACAGGGCCAGCTGCTCCAGCAGCCCGAATGGGGAGACGTCCCCAGGACACATCTGCGGCAGCCCAGAGGGCAGCTGGCTGAGACGGCGGTCGATGGCCGCGAGGGCTGGACCACAGCGCAGCGCAGCGGTCGCAGCGCGCGCCCAGGGCAGCACGTCGGCCAGGCCTGCCATCAGAGGCACGGCCTGCGACTGCCCGCTGGGGCAGCAGCTGGCATCGCCGTCCATCCATTCTTGCAGCAGCGCCGTCAGGCTGGACAGCGCTGACACTGCCATGCTGACCCCTGGCCCGCTGGCGGCGGATTCGACCTGCAACAGGTGGCTGCTGCGTGGCGGCGGGGCCGGCATTTCAAGGCCAGCCGCCATGAGCTGCAGCAGGCCCGACAAGTTGCTGACCGCTGCCAGCAGGGCGGGTGCTAGGCGCTTGCGATGCGCGCTGCCCAGCTCGCGCTGCGGCAGCGGCTCTGCCGCCTGCTTGCACACTGCGCCCAGGCACGCGCACAGGCTGGCGGCTGTTGCGCTGTGCTCATCGGCCGCGGCGGGCAGCCCTGGCGGGCGCTCGTCTGCTGGCAGCTTGGAAACCAGCTGCGCTGCTCCGGCAACCAGCGCCACAAGCTGGCTGCCGCTGGCAGTGGCGAACCACTGCGTCATGCCATTGGCCAGCGGCCTCACGAAAAAGGCTGAAGCCAGGGGTCGGGCAGCGGCCCAGGTGATCCCGGGAGGCCGCCGCTCGATGGGGAGCGCCAGCAGCACCGCCAGTCGGGACAGCGCGGGCGCCAGCTGTGCCATCAGTTCGCTCGGCAGGCGCCCAGCCAGCATCGCTGGGTGCAGCACAGTGTAGGCCGAGCTGTAGAACAGCGCGTGGCAGGTGTCGGGCAGATGGCACAGCTGCACACCCACCAGCCGGTCTGCAAGCGGGGTATGGAGGCGGGCGCATGGGGAGCGGTCTAATAACAACAGTACTTTCTGTGTAGTGGGGAGGGAACCTGATACTTGGCTAGCGGATTGTTCTGTTGTCAAGCTGTCAGTAGGAGCGCCCGTGGCAGTGACCACGGTTGCACACATGTAAACTGACAAACACTCAGCATGCATGTCCAGGCCGTGCGCTTGCCTCCCCCGCACCCACCTTTTGCACCAGGCGCGCCCTGCAGCCGCTGAAGCAGCGCCAGCATGGCAGCCAGCCAGCTGGCCATTCGCTCTGGAGGCACAACGTGCATGGCCGTGTGTGCGCCGCTCAGCAAGCAGCTGTTCATCGCAACCAGCTGTGCTTCCAGCATCTGTGCCGCGGCCGCCTCGCTGCCTTCGACGTAACCTTCGGCGCAGCACGCCAGCGCCATCTGGCACCCGCTGCTGAGTAAGACTTCGATGGTGACCCCGTTGAATGCATGGTTGACGGTGCCGCACACCCCAAGCGCACTGCAGCGTAGCAGCAGTGCCTGATACCGGGGGGCGGGGGGGCAGTGGGGGCAGCTTGTTGCACATTAACGAGATGGTCCCGGCAATCGACTGAGCTGCCACATCACCACACCGCAGGCTTGCAGGCACACGTAACGCGATCAGAGCACAACGAATGTGGCCCAAGCCCCCGCGCACCTTGATTGCTGCCGCCAGGCGGCACGTGGCAGTCACATGCCACAGCAGCGGCAGAGCCTCGTCCCTGCTTGGGGCGGCGCGTTGGCTCGCAGCCAGGACGCCAAACACAGTATCCTGGATTGCACTGCAAGGTAGCAACAAGCCCGGGTAGTGTTGGCTCGCGCTGATCAGAGGTGGGAGTGGAAGGAGGCGGCGGCGCCTGGGGGGCAAGATGGCCCCTTGCATGCCAAATACCAGCACTCACGGCAACAGCTCGGTGGGCACGTCGCCAGGGAGAAATGCTTCCACGTCGCGCAGCAGCTCGCCGCAGTCCGCGGCCAGGGCTGCAGCCGCGTCTGCGCTGCCGCCGGGCCCCGCCCCCACCCGGGCCCCTAGCTGCCTCACTCGCGACGCGAGTGCCCTTGCAGACATGGCGGGAGGGTGGATGGTCAAGCGGCGCCGCCACAGGTGGGCTTGAGCCTCGCCGCCCAGCGTGGGGCAGAGCGGCGGCATCGCGGCGGCGGCAGCGGCAGATGGCCACTTGCGCATTGAACATGGCATATTGTCGCGGCAATCTCTACCTGATGCCTCACCACGAATTAAGGCACATGCGCGAGCACCTCGGGTGGCTGCCGGTGCCCGTGGGCCGCCGTCTGACCCACGCTGTGCACGGCGGTCGCCGCCCACCTCATTTCGTAACGCCTCGAACTGTATCAACGGCACATCGCGATCGCGCGTGTGCCTTCCCGATGGGAGCACGTTGATCCGGCGAGCAGACGATGGCGAGCCAGCAGCGCTGGTGGTCCGTCGCCGCCGCTGCCCTCCTGTGCCTGCTTGGCCTGGCGACGCCCGCCCTGGCTTATCGGGGCGAAGGCACAGCCTACAGCGGTGAGTAACGGGTCGGAACAACTCCGATCTGCTCCTGATTCGGGATGCAGGTCTCCCGCTGCCTCACAAGGTGCGGCTGGCTGGCCCGCGCGCGGCCGCGGCGGCGGCGCGCCCCGCCATAACTGCCACCTCAAGTTGAAGTTAACCGCAAGGCTTGCAGCTACTGTGACACTGTAGGATGGGCGGCATTTCTCATTCCTCACTAGGTCGCTCGCAAGGGGCACTGGGCGCAAGTTACGCTGCCCGCTTGGCAGCGGCCCCCGGCCCCGTAACCGCCGCCCAACCGCCGCCGCCACCCGCTCAGCCAGGCTTGGCCCCACAACCGTACAGTCCTCTCTGCAGGCCCCGGCGACAAGGACGCCACCGGCAGGAATGCGTGCGGTTTCGGCAACCTTGGCGAAAGGTTTGAGACGTGGTATGCCGCCATGAACGCCCAACAGGTGGGTGCTGGTGCCAGCACAGCTGTGCAGCGGCTGGCTGGGCAGCGCCATTACACACCATCGGCAGCAGGCTGGAATGGCGCGGCGGTAGAGGCGCAGGGAAAATGCCAACATGCTGCCCACAAAAAGTTCAGGGGACTGCACTGTCACCCACCGCCTGCCCTCCTCCATGCAGTTCAAGGGCAGCTGCGGGAGGTGCATCCGTGCGCGGGGCACCGAGCGCCCCGCCTCCGGCAGGTGGCACGTGGTCAAGATTGTAGAGTGAGTGGGTGGGTGGGCAGTGAGCGGTCAGAGCTGCAAGCCGATGCCAGCAGGCGTGCCAGTTCACTCGGTACATACGGCATGACCCCACAGAGTGCCTGCAACGCCACCTTGCCAGCAGTACGCCCAAACCTGCAGACGGCTGCCTCAGCCACATGCCCCTGGTCTGCCTCACCTTCCTGCTCCCCGCAGCATGTGCCCCTCATGTTCCCATGGCGACGTGGACTTCTCCACAACCGTGCGCCCGCTGCGAGACGATCCGGCGCACCTGTCTCCCACTGCACCAGTCCCCCCCTGTGCTTCATACCAACCTTGCCGTACACATGTGCCCACAGTGCACTGCCCGCCCTCCCGCCACCCTGCCCCGCAGGCCTTCAAGGCGATCACGGGCCTGGCCTGGGACCGCAAGAAGATTGAGTGGGAGTGGACAGACTGCGACCAGGAGGCCGCTGAGCGCAAGCGGAAGGAGGCGGCGAGGAGGGCAGCTGAGAAGAAGGCGGTTGAGCAGAGGCGCAGGGAGGAGGAGAAGAGAAAGCAGCAGGAAGCCGAGCAGAAGCGGGCTGCAGAGGAGGGGGCTCGGCGGGATGCGGAACGTGCGCAGGCTGAGGAGGAGGCAGCACAGCAGGCGCAGCAGGCGCAGCAGGCGGTGCAGGGCCAGCAGGCGCAGCAGGGCCAGCTGGCCAGCCTCACCAGCGATCAGACCGCGGCCGGCGCACAAGCTGCAGCGGCTGGCACAGCCGCTGGCACAGCCGTTGCAAACGGCACGGCGCCAAGCACTGCCCAGCAGCAGCGCCCCGTCTCCGACTGGGTGGTGGCATGTGACAAGGGCCGGCAGCGCTGCCCCAACCTGAGCCTAGCGGCCCGCGGCTACCAGTGCACCACCCTGGACGGCAGCGCTTGCTGCCTCACGCCATACGGCAAGCTTTGCAAGGTGCTGGCCAACTATGAGCACGACACTGCTGCCCCGCCGCACTGGCGCGGCCTCGACCTCACTAGCAATGCCGGCCAGCACGGCAGTGACACTACGGCGAATGCTGAAGAGGAGGCAGAGGCCCTCACGGAGACGGGCGGCGGCTCTGCTGAGAATGCAACGGCCGCTGCGCCCGCCGTGGCGGCGGCAGCGCCCGGCCCAGCGGCGGCTGAGCCACCTGAGGCGGAGGGCGAGGCCACCGACTCTATGAGCAACTCACCGCCCACGCAGGCTGCCGTCAGCCCAGCCCCTCCAGCAGCTGAGGAGAACCAGACTGCTGAGAGCGGCTCGCCATACAAGCAGCTTGCCGCCAGCCCGGTTGCCGCGCCAGCCAGCCGCCGGCTGCTCAAGCACTGAGCGAAGCATTGCAATTTCGTGACTCCAGCACTGCACTACGCACTGTACTCCCGCGCTGTACTTCCGCCCTTTCTCCTGTTTCCTTGCTCGTCGCTAGGCGGTTGCAAGCCACAACCGAACACACACTACTAGTAGGCATGCCTAGTAGGCCTCAAACACGGGGCAGTGAATTGGGAAGAGGGCAGGGGGAGGTGATTGTGGGTGGTGCAGAGCACGAGTGAGAAAGGGGATGAGGTTTGGCACGCTGGCGGTGCCCAGGGGGGCTGCCAGGGGGAGACGTGGAAATCAATTGGCAGTGCACTTTCTGACTGGGATTGATTGGACTGATCAAAGGGCAAAGAGGACACAAAGAGCAAAGGGGGCAGAGCATGGCATGCCCGCGCATGTGCGCGAGCGCTTGGGCACAGTTGGACACAGGGGAGACGCAGTGGACAGGGACAGAGACATGCGACAGGCACTTCTCGCATGGGCACAGTTGAAGGGAAGACGCAGTTAACACGGACAGAGGCACACAATGGGCAATTCAGTCAGTTGGTGGGGATCGGGGGAGAGTAGGTAGGAGACGGATGCAGCTCACAATGCGCTGAGATCTCCGCTGGTGGGCACTGCCGTGCACCAGGCCATGTGTTGGTACAAGATGGTGACACGCCACGCCGCCGTCACACACCACCAGCCGCCGCCACGCTGTCAGCCGCCTGCAGGCCTGGGGCCTGCACTGCTGCTGGGCCTCCCTCCATGGCTGCCCCTCCCTCCTCCATAGCCGCCGCCGCCCCTGCCTCCATTTGTTGGCTGTCCCCGCTCTCCTCCGGAATGGTGGCAGGCTCGCCATCCGGCCCGCCGCCCGGCAGGCTGGACAGGTGCTCGTCGCTGCTGAACTGCAGGCCAGAAACATGGAGGCAGGCAACGAGGTCAGTTGTGTGGGAGAAGGGTGCAGCGCAGGTGCTCACTGCTGCTGGACTGCAAGGGCAGGCAGGCACAGAGGAGCGGCCGGCATGAGGAAGCCGCCTTGGAGCGCGGCGCTCTAGCAGGAGCAGGTACGTTCCAGCCCCTGCGGCAGCCTCCCTTGAAGGAGCATGCGCCTCCACAGCTGCCTCCAGCGGCTGCCTAGGCATGCTAGCACCGCAGTACAGCACCTCGACAGCACCGAGCGCACCAGCGACCGAAAAGCACCCACCTCGCTGCCCAGCATGCCGGAGCTTCCCGTGCCCGGCCGCTGGCGAGCCGCTTCCAGAAGGGCCCTGACGTCTGCTGGCGTCTGAGACGGGCGGCTGGCTGCTAGCGCCGCCTGCAGCGCCGCCTCCACCGCCGCCTGCTGCTGCAGGTCGCAGGCCTGCGCGCAAAGCAAGGCAGGCAGTATGTACTCGGTTGGTTCAGCGGCAGTAGCACGCGTGCAGTGTGCAGAGGGCTCGAAGCACAGCTCGGCCGCTTGACAGCTCGTCAGGTTGCTGCCTGCTGCGCTGCTCCAAGTGCACCGGTTGCCTCGCCTCCCATGCAACCCCTTGCTTCCCCATCCATAAGCAGCTCAACCCCGCTTGCTGCTCCAGTCCAGCCCATGCCGCAGATTTGACGCAGCCACAATCCCACCTCACCTGGCAGTCTGCCGGCAGGTCTTGCAGGAACCATGGGTGCTGCTGGATCTGCGGCGGGCAACATTTACGGGAGCGTTGAAGTGAGGACCCATCGCTTGCGGCGGGCGTGGCGCTCTCAGACTGTTTGCAAAATGAGAGCAAACGGCACGACAGGACAGGGCAGCCGGCGCCAAGCACCCTCCCACCAAACACCCAGCCGCCCTACCCCCCTGCGGCAGGGTGATGCGCTGGGCGGGGTACGCCAGGTGCACCAGGATGCGCTGGATCCACAGCAACAGCATTTTGGCTCCCCGAAATTTGGCAAGCAGCCGCACCTGCTGCAGGGTGATGCGCTGAGCTGGGTCGCGCACCAGGATGCGCTGGGAGCAATGGACACGAAGCATCCCACACCCAAACAATCACAGCAGTTCACAAATTGCGCACCTGCTGCAGGGTGATGCGCTGAGCTGGGTCGCGCACCAGGATGCGCTGGGAGCAATGGACACGAAGCATCCCACACCCAAACAATCACAGCATTTCACAAATTGCGCACCTGCTGCAGGGTGATGCGCTGAGCTGGGTCGCGCACCAGGATGCGCTGGATCAGGTCTTTGCACTCGGGCGAGAGGGGCACGTCGGGCGGGAGGTCAAACTCGCCGTGCAGGATGTGCTGCGGAGAGAAACGAGTGGAACAACAAATGTGTCAAGTTGGTCTAAGTTAAGGACAGCTGGAGGGCCTGGCGCACTCGTCGCGCGGGGTGTGCTGTCAGGCAGGACAAGGGTTGCAATGCGTGGTGGTCAGCACAGATGCCGCGAGCGCAACGCGTGAACGCGGGATGCCGAGTGCGGGGCAGCAACTCATCGATTCAAAGGCAGCGGCAGCAGCTGAAGCAAAGCAGGCAACGACTGCCCAGCAACCACAGCGCGCGCAGCGCACCTGGATGATGAGCTGCGGGCTGTCGGGGTCCAGCGCATCCTGCGCCAAGCGGTTTGAAACGCAGCAGGACGCGATTTGGACAGAGGCTGGCAGCCATGGGCGCCCGGCAGCTGCGCAGTCCGCCGTTTGCGTGGATTCTTGGGCAAGCAAGCCACGGGCCGAAGTCATCACGGGCCGCATCACAATAAACGCATCTCCCCACGCACCTGGAAGGGGTAGCAGCCCTGCAGCATGGTGTACAGGGCCACGCCGCAGGCCCACACATCCGCCAGCGCACAGTCAAACTGCAGTTGAAGGCGATCAGCGGTCACAACACATGGGTCCGCAGGCGGAGCTTGCTTGCATGCTCCCTGGAGCCAAGCCGCTCTGGAGCCAAGCCGCCCTTAGCTAAGCCTCCCTTTAGCCAAGCCTTTCAAGCTCTCTGTCCATGGTTAATGCCTGGGAGGCCACCGTTCCCAGCCAGGCAAGCATCCAGCAGCGGCCTCACCTCTGTGCGTGCCAGCACCTCTGGCGCCACATAGGCGGGTGTCCCCACCATCATGTGCGGCTGCGCCTGCGCCACCGCCACCGCATCCTGCAAGCACGCGGGAGCAAAGTGCAACTGGCTATGGGGCCTGGCGCGGCGGCCAACCACGGTGTGCCGGCACTGCGACATGGCGCCACGTCGCAGCCATGAGTTAGCAAGACGCCCGCTCCGTGGCTTGACGCTGGTTGCGCAGGCAACACGAGTCAAACGCCACAGTTCCAACCGCACCGCACTGCAGATTCACAGCCCACCGCACATGAATGCACCACACCGCCGCATCACACGGGCGATGAACGCACCCCTGAACACCAGCGCCCCTTGCGCACTCACTCTGCTGAATCCAAAGTCGGCCAGCTTGAGCAGGCTGCCCTGCTCCTTGGCCGGGCGCGACAGCAGCAGGTTTTCCAGCTTCACGTCCCGGTGGTGGATCCCCTGCAACGCATTAATTGGCAAGTGCAGGTGTGAGTGGACGAAGCAGCAGCGGTGTGAGTGGACGAAGCAGCAGCGGTGTGAGTGGACGAAGCAGCAGCGGTGTGAATGGACGAAGCAGCAGCAGCGGTGGGGGCAGGCGCAGCAGCAGCAGCAGCAGCAGCAGAGGCAGACGCAGCAGAGGCAGCAGGTGCAGATGCAGCAGATGCAGAGGCGGCAGCTTTGACATACTACATCCCACAGCCCACAGCCGCCAGCAAGCGCACCAGGCTGTGGCACCAGGCCAGCGCGGCGATGAGCTGCTGGAACAGCAGCCGGGCGTGACGCTCGTGCAGCCGGATGCTGTCTGACACCAGGTCAAAGAGGGAGCCGCCAAAGGCGGGCTCCATGGAGATGCCCAGGTGGGTGGGCGTGAGGAAGGCCTGTGGGGGTGGGTGGGGATGTGTGCAAGCTGATGAGGACAAGATGGTTGGGGGTCGGCAGGAGTGCGGCGCACACGCTGGTGAGGACAAGCGAGGCTGGGGTGGGCGGGAATGCGGTGCATGCACTGGTGAGGACAACAGAGGTTTCAAGCAATCAGCATCAGGCCCCATGCAAATGCCCAGGGTGGGTGGGTTGGCTGGCATGGGCGGGCGAGGTCCCGAGGATCGAGGTCGCAGAAAGCAGCACCCAGCAGCGCAAGATGGCAGCCTGGCAGCCGCAGCGCCGCTCAAGCCTGCTTGGGACAACACCCTCACTCCAATGGCAAGCACACCCCAGCACCGGCCTCGCCTCATAGAACTGGATGATGTGCGGGTGGCCCGACAGCCGCATGTGGTTCAGGATCTCGCTCTCCACGTTCTCGTCAATCTGCAGCAATCACATTCAGGGTGCAAATTGTGAAGCGTATGCTCATGACTGGGTGCCCTAGTTCAGAATCTCGCTCTCCACATTCTAGTCGATCTGCACCAATCAAGTGTGGTCAGCAGCATGAGCGTGTGGGCATGGCCGGCCATAGGATGGTGTCAAAAGAGGCGCAGCAAGGTTCAGAACTGCTGCCACCTGGCGCCAAGATGCAGGGCAACTAACTTTTAAACCCATCAGCAGGCATGCACGGCGCGCGCCGCCCCACTGGCAGGAGGCAGGCGGGAGCACGCATCTGCTGGCGGCAGGCGGGCCGGTGCAAGGCACGCAGCGAAGCTGGCACGCAGCCGCCACCCCGAACGGCCCGCCAATCAGCCACTGTGTTGCCAGATTGTTGCAGGTCGTCACACTCAAGTGCCCACACAGCAGCAACAACAAAATGGCAGTGATCTGCTCGAGGCAATACGGCCAATCCGCCGCAGCAGGTGGGTGCACTCACGCTGGCGCCGCGCCGCACGTACTTGACAGCTACGAGCCGGCCAGTGGCGCGCTCGCGCATCAGCTTGACGGTGCCCTCTGCTCCCTCACCCAGATCGGCCACCTGCGGAGCGCGGCAGCGGCTCCAGACGCGTCAGCGGCTAGGCGGCAGCGGTGAGCGGCGGCGGCGGCAGGGCCCGCGGCTCAACGCCCAAGGCCGCCGCAGGGCCCGCGGCTCGCTCACCCAGTCGTAGGGCCCATACTCGAGGCGTGAGCCGCGCCGCAGCGCCATGGCGCCGTGAAGGTCTGGTAAGCGCGCTGGGCCGTTGTGACGGTGTGCAGCGCTCCGGCGAGTCGATCTGAGAGTTGGATCTTTGCACAGAAAGTGGCGGCCGCCGCCCAGCTTCGCCCGTCATGCCGCCGCCGACGCCCGGCTGGTGGCCCATTTGCTTGGATGCCGTCGCAATTCGTCGTTGCAGGCGCTCCGAACGTAATAGTGCCGCCTCACAGCAGCACCCGTGCTCAACCCTCCCTGTGACTAGCCGGCCAGACTCATGGCGCCTACATGCGTCGTGCTGTGCCGGGCGGCGGCATGCGCAGGCGGACGCCGGCATGCAGCTGCCGCAACCCGAGCAGCAGGGAGGGCATGGAGCGAAACGAATTAAACGTGGCACTGCAGACGTGTGGATGGGGTAACGTTGTGAGCTCAAGGAGCGGTAAAAGCGGTGGTGCATTAGAGGGTGGACAACACGGGCCAAGGGGCATTGGACGGGCTGTGCCCCAAATAAAGGCAGCAAGGCAGTGGGGAAAAAAATCACGCAGTGCAGGTGAGGTTGCAAGTGTTGCAGATGCAATGGGGCGCAGGTATAATGTTCTGTGGTCGATTGAGCAGTTTGTGCAATGAAAGACAATGGAATTGATATTTCAAAGGCGGGCGTCTGGGCCAATGCAAGGAGCAGTGCAAGCATGCAAGATTTTAAAACGGTGGTTCAAAAAATGTCCGCCGTTGCGTCCATCAAGCATACGACTGGTCGCACTCATCATCCGCGAGGGACACGGGGCAAGCGCCGCCGCCCTGCAGGCAGTCTGCGTTTGACGAAATCCAGCAACTGCAGGAAGGATCGCAGTGGGAAAGAGTGCAGATGGGTGGGTGAAGCAGCGGCACGCCAACTAGGTTGCCGAGAAGCGGTGGCAGAACGGAAGCCACTGGAAGCGCCGCCTGTGTGCCCCACGCATGCCCAAGCACTCCATACCGGCTCCCCACATGCATCACACTCTGCACTCCCTCGCATGCAGTGAATCGCCCAACCTGCACCCTCACCGCAGCTGTGCAACGCTGGTGAACACGCTGGGTGCTGGCGGCGCGGTGCCGTTGGCCACCGCGGCGCAGTTCCGGCCAAACGACGCCACCCCGACCACCAGGTCTGGTGTGTTGATAGTTGAAGCTGGCAGGAAGAGCGGAGAGCCGCCGTCGGCCATGCAGATGGAGGCAGCTGCCGTGTCGTTGGCTTCGACGGTGGCGCTCTCTACAAACAACATGGTGAAACGGGCGCGGGGCGCTAGGGAGCAGTGGGCAAGCAGCACTGGGCAGGCGGGCAAGCACACGCCTGGCAGGCTGCAGGCGTTCAGTGCAGCCTGCATGCTGGCAAGCAGTTTGCCTTCAGGGCGCAGCACGCAGCGACCGCAGCACCCACCTGCACAAATGTTGGTTGTGTCGCCGACGCCGGGCCAGGTGTCGGCGCATTGTGTGGCGGCGGTCAGCTCCATGCTGGCAAACTGCAGCACCTGGGTGGCTGCCGGCTCGCCTTTGGCAAGCTGCTCTGTCACTCCCCAGCCAACCATGACCAGGGCATCTCCCATGTCCACTTCCACCGGCTCGTCAGCACCCGCTGCAAGGGCGCAGCAGCGCAGCAGAGCGTGGCAGGTGGTGGGTTGGCTGGTAGAGTTGGCGGGCGGGCTGGTGCAAGCGTGGCTGGCTGGGCATGCCCTGCGCAGGCACGCATCGCAGCACACCGCCGCATCGGTGGCTGCAGCCGCTGGCCCTGAAGCTCCTGCTGCCTTGGTCCAACAGGGCCCACGAAGCAGGTATGTAACAGGAAAGGGCTGAAATCTCTGCCGCACCGTAGAACTCCGCCAGAGTCGCGGGGGTGTGGGTTGAGTTGCCCTCAAGCAGCAGCAGCGAAATGTCGTTGGTCGATGGCACGAAACCGTTGCCGGTCTGCGCGGGCAGCTCGTGAGCGGCAGCAGTGGGAATGTTTCCAAGCACGCGGTGCGGGCATGCCAACAGCAGCTTCAGCCAGCACACCGAAACAGAAACAGCTTGGCATGCTTAAGCGGCACGCAAGCAGCGGCGCCTGGCTGGATGTGTGCAATGTCGGGGCTTTTTGGGTTTGTTTCCTGGTGGCATGACATGTACATTGTACATGCCACATGTGCGGCCCGCCCTCACCTGGCTGGCTGGTCGGAAACCCGGGTGCAGCAGCGTTTGGTCCACAGGGATTTCCTCCCAGCTGTCATGCGGCTCGGCCAGGTCCCGCATACCAAGCACCACCTGGGCAGAGGAAGCAGCAGGATGCGATGAGGGTGGCACGAGTGTGTGCAGGTGTGCGCGGCAGCCGGCAGCCGGCATTGGGCGGTGCGAGCATCGTAAAGCAGTGTTGGCGCTAGCTAGCTAGATGGAGCGGCTCCAGGAGGCTCCTCCCCGCTCACTGTTTGGTTGGCCAGGCGCTCGGCGATGGGGGCGCCGTCGCTGCTGGTAAAACACTGCAAAGAAAGCAGTGCGAGGGCAGTAATTTTAGCTTGCGCCAGCGAGGTTTGAGGTTGCCAGCAGCGCAGCCTTGGATGCATACGCATGCATGCCGCATGCATGCACGGCGCATGCACGCATTGCTCTCCCGCCAAACCTGTCCGCACGTGCGCTGCCGTCAGCACGACATCCGGTCGGATCAGCACTCCGCTGCAGTAGGATTCCAGGGTCCACACACCATGGTCGCCCAGCTCGGTGCTGCCGATGCGCGCCATCCAGTCATACCTGCAGCGTGTGACGGTTTCCGCGGACGGCAGCTGATGGATGGCGGCAGTCGGGGGCCATGCACCGATGGGCGGCAAGTGCAGCTGCAACAAACAATGCATGCCGCTTCGTGCAGCAATCATGCCAGTGCAATGATACGCCTGCAGCTGGAAGTTTCCAGTGCGCGTCAAACTTGCGCCAGCGGCGGCGGCTGCCGAGGCTGGCCTGCTGCCCAGGCCACTCACCGCCGCTGCGTCTCTGTGGTGTCCTGGCCATTGGAAATCAGCAGCTTCCTGCATGCAGATGGGGTGTGGGTGCGGTGGTGCACGAAGCGCGGATGCAATGCAAAGCAGGCAGCGATCGGGCACTTGCTGGTCCCTTGTGCCCAGCTCGAGCCTGCCGCCCAGTGCGACGGCGGGCACCTGAGCGCACCTCACTGGCCTTGCTGCCACCGAGCCGACCGTCAGCAGCAGCGCCACTAGCAGGGATGCAGGAGACATACTGCGGGCGGCAGGGATAAGCACGGCAGGCGTGCTTGATTGGTTCACATGATGTCGCATGAACGCCAGCGCGAAGAGTCATCCCCTCGCCCGGCGCGGCGATGGCGGCGCCGCCCAGTAAGGTGGCCGCTCAGCCTGGCGCAGCCCTGCGTTCCCTCTACACAGTGCATTACCACGGACATCATGCATGGGTGCGGCCGATTCACCGAGGTCAGCGCCACAGCGAGTGCGCGCACCCTGTACAGCCTCACCCGCGCTGGCTAGAGATTTCCCGCACCCTAAATTGAAGTTGCAATCACACGATGGCTGCGCACAGCGGCAGCGCGGGGCACCCCTGAACAGTGCTCTTCAAGCCGCAGCTTCGATCGGACCTCCTGGCCTCTTCAATTTGTTTTTCAGGGGTACGAGTTTGGCTGGGACGCGCACATTGGGCTTGTAAGCCGTCAGGGAAGGCACCATGGAGTCCACGTGCTGAGCCCGTGCTGCGGGCCAAAATTTGCACGGGCAGCTGCCCAGGCGCGCTGTGGCTGTTCCAGAGCCTTCTGCGAGTCGTGAGCTGGGTTGGGCAGCCAGCGCAAAGGCCGCAGCTGGGAGCCGACCCCCCGCGTAACCCTCTCGAGCAGCCCAGCCGCTGCCTGTTGCCGCCGGAAGCACCGGCAGAGTGCGAGGCGTACTGTGACAGCGCTGCTGTCGCCCGCCCACGCCGGCCTCTCCCACCGCCGCCGCGTCGCCCGCCGCCGCTGCCGCCGCCAGAGAATGGACGGGTATGCGGGCCGCCTGCTGGCCGAGGCGGCAGGCGGCCGCTCCGCCTGGCTGGGAGAGGCAGCCCTGGTGGGCGGGCTGTCGGGCGCAGCGGCGCTCGCCTGGCGCGGCTTGGCCGCCCACCCCAGCCTGCGCCTGGCTGCCGCTGGCTATGTGGCGGCGGAGGGACTGTTCTACCTGGTCGGCCGGCTGCGGTGAGCTGATGGCCACGCTTACTAGCCAGATTGTTTCGCCCCCCTGGTATGGGCAGCAGTATGTGCAGCAGGTGCATATGGGTAGCAGTACGTGCAGCAGGCGGTACAAGCGGGCCCCGAGCGTGCCGCTGCTCCTGTTCGGTTGGAGCCTCGGCTCATCACTTCGAAGCCGCCCCTCTGCAGGCACCGCCTGCTGAGCCGGCTGCCCACAGCCGCGGACGGGCCGGACGCCAGCCGCGTGGCAGTGCACTATGAGCGGTTCCTGGAGGTAGGCAAGGCCTGCCCTTGCGTACCTCTATTCCGCGCACGGCGTCTGTGTGTCAGTTGGCTGCCCTGTGGGCTCCTGCTGCGCTCTGTGCTGTGCCCGCCCAGCTTGCTTGTAGTTTGCATGCGCCAGCAGCTGCGGCACTGTTGGTGCTGCTTGGCTGAGGGCCCGCAAGCTGTCGTGTCGTGCAGACCGCCGCTTACGCCAGTTTCGCAGCCCTGTGCCGATCCACTTGCTCTGCCTCCCCCTGCCGCATTGCAGCTGCGCGACGTGTTCTGCGTGAAGGAGTTCCTGCGTGGCTGGTGAGCCGAGTTCCACCACATTGGCACTGCAACGCGCTGTCAAGCTTGCCACCCTGGTACCGCCGGATCCGTTCGCCGGGATGTGCGCCTGCTGCCCCACCTTGTATGTGCTGTGCCCTGCTTGGACATGGCCGCAGCAGTGGACGCACCACCGTGCTGTTTGAAACCGTTTCTTCCTGCAGGTTCTTAGGGACGGAGCCTGATGCGGTGCTGCGCGGCAACGTGGAGGAGTTTGTGGCGTACGGCTTCCACTGCAAGGCAGGTTGTGTGTCCTTCAGGGCTATCTGAGGCTGTCCCAGGCTGTTTAGTTTGTGGCGTACGGCTTCCACTGCAAGGCGCGTCGATTTGATTTGTTCTCCAGGCTGCCTGAGGCTGTCCCAGGCTGGCCGCTAAGGAGCTAGTGTGTTCTCCAGGGCTGTTCAAGGCGGTTCCGGGCTGTGCGCTGGGCAGCCCCAGTTGGCTGGTTTGACTGCGGGGCGGTCCGAGCCGCCGCTACGCCGCTGCAGGCCCAGTGCTGCAATGGTCCGTGCGAGTGAATGCAGGGTTAGCCCCGCACTCCTGTTGTGTCTCAACTCCCATTCTATCAACTCCGATTGCGTGTCAGCTCCCACGCGCGCCTCCCCCCGCCGCTGTGCAGCGCCAGCTGTGCCAAGCAACTACAGCAAGGCAGCTGACCGCTTGCGCCATCCCTGCCTCTCCACCCCTCTGCCATGCAGCTGCCGCACCAGCTGCCGGAAGCCGAGCGAGCAGCGGTGGTCCAGTTTGTGGATGACGTGGAGGGAGCCTGGGGTGTGCGCTTCACGCCTGGCTACGACCCGCAGCTGCGCTTCATGGCGCACCTGTGGGAGCCCCTGCGGTGAGCCTTGCTGGTGCTTGTAGTGGCGCGGTTTTGCGATCTGTCATGATTGTGGTGTGCCAGCTTCATTCCTCCTGGTGTACCACCTTCACTACTGGTTTGGATACACGCTGCAGCACCGTTGGGAGCGGTGCTGTTGATCGGGTCACCCTGCACACTGCGGTGCCACGCTGCGTGCCCCACCTCGCCTCCCCTCTGCAGGGCCTACCACAAGCCGCTCTTTCTGTTCCTGCTGACCGAGGCGGCGGCGCGTGCCGCCCAGCTGCTGCTGCTGCTCATGGGCTTCCGGCCCGGCCGCCAGGGCGGCTTCCTCTACTGGCACGTGCGGCCAGCAGGCAGCGCCAGCGGCCCTTCTGGGGCAGCGGCAGACGCCATGCCGCTGTCACCCCTGTCGCCGCGCCCGCTGTCTCCGCCGGCGCCGCGCGGGCGGGACTTGCGTCGGCGCAGCACAGCGAGCAAGGCGGTGGGTGCTGCGCTGCACCACGCTGCCGACGCTGTGCACCACGCTGCGGAGCACGCTTTGGACGATATCCTAGCGGTCACCTCCTCGGCAGCCGCGGCAGTGGCAGCACAGCACCCGCACGGCCCTCCGCCGCTGTCTCCTCGCGCGCTGAGCCCGCTGCCGCTGTCCCCACGAGCAGCCAGCGCCCTGGCCCGCCAACTCCCCCCTGCCGAGCTGCCCGCCAGGCTTGCGTCCGCCCCGCCCGCTGTGCCCGCTGCACCTGCTGTGGTGAACCCGCCCGCTGCGGCAGAGGCAGACGCCACGCCCCGCCGGCGAATCAAAGGCGATTCCGCGGCCGAGCTTGCAGCAGGCGGCGGCGGCGGCCTGGGCGCCGCAGCGGCAGCGGCAGCGGCAGTGGCAGCGGTGCCAGGCGCTGTAGTGTCGGAGCCCCCGCCCAGCCCTTTCCGCTCTCTAGCGCTTCAGGTCCCCAACGACAGCGCTGCCACTCTGCCCGGCTCCGGCGGCAGCAGGCCCGCCGGCGGCGGCACGCGGCCGGACGTGCCGATTGTGTTTCTGCACGGCGTGGGCTTTGGCACCCTGCCCTACTTGGCGCTTATTCGGGACATCCAGCACGCCTGCCCCGACACACCGCTGCTGATGCTGGAGGTGGGCTTTGAACTTGTGCTGCTTGCTGAGCTGTCACCGTCAACTGGTGCTGCGGGCTTGGCCCTGCCTTCTGCTCCACGCACGCTGCTTAAAAGCAGCGCCGTATACCTGTGCTGCTTTGCTCACCAGGCCTGCCTGCCGCTGCTGCTGCACAGGTGCCGCACGTGGCGCTGCGGCTGTGCTGGCAGGCGAAAACCGTGGATGACGTGGCGAACGCAGGCGAGGGGCGCTGTTTTGAGTTGCGGGTTTGTACCATCACATGCAAGGAACGGGCGACGAGGTTGGCAGGGGCGCTCACGGCGCATGCAATGTGGCGGTTGCTCAGTTAGATGCCACAGCACCTGCGAGACGAACGCGCGCCTGCCTCCACTTTGCAGCCGCGGCGCTGCTGGCCCGGCACGGCTACCGGCGCGCGTGCATCGTGGGGCATAGCTACGGCACGTTTGTGGCGTCGCGCATCTGCCAGCTGCACCCCAAGGTGGGGCGATGCTCACGGGAGCTGTCGCGTTCTGATCTGACGAAATCATGTCGGAACTGGCATCTGCTGCGGCTCTGTTGGCACGTACCTCTGTTCTGTGAACCCACCTCACGCCAAGTGCACTTTGCTCCTGCCCCCGCTTTACCCCTGTTTTTGGCAGCTGGTGCACTCGGTCTGCCTGCTGGACCCGGTTACCATGATGACGTGCTACCCGCAGGCAAGCCATTTTTGCGGCAGCCAGGCACCCTGCCGTGGCTTGCATCACTGGTATGGCGGCTAGTTTTCAATGATGTCAATGGCACCTGGTTGTCGGCTGGTTTGCTGCGGCCGGTGGCGCCTGGTTGGTCTCAGCTCTTTCTTGCGGGCGCCGCTTCTCTCAGCTGGTCTTAAACCAATCTGGTCATGGTTTGTTGCGAAAGAATAAGCTGGCTTTGCCGCTGTGCTGCCCGCCGCTGCTGCCCAGCCCCTTTCACTAGCGGTCCGACGCAGCCGGCAGCTCTCCCATCATCCACCAACTGACGCCTGTTTTGCTCTGTCTGCGCTCCGCAGCTGCTGTCCAACTTCATTTACAAGCGAGCCGACGCCCGCAACTTCACCACCGCGGCGGGGGCCGTGGACCTCCTGCGCTTTCTGTGCTCCCGCGACCTGACCATTTCCCAGGTGAAAATGCGATGTGGGGGCCTTCTTTGCTTCTTGCCTTGATACGCCTGGGGCCGTGGCCCTGCGCTTCCTGTGCTCCCGCGACCTGACCATCTCCCAGGTCAAGCTGCTGATTTGGGGCGCGTTTGTTGTGTCCACCCGCCCCACCTGCTGGCCTTGCGCCGGCTTTTCTCCCCGCACCCCATTTGATGGTCATCCCTCTGATTGAGCCGCCCCCATGCCCCAATGTTGTGCAGGCCTTCTGCCGCAAGTTCCTCTGGACAGAGCTGATGCTGTGGCCGCAGGACCTGCCCCGCCGCAGGCGCGCCGCTGTGCTGCGTTTTCACTTGTGTTGTTGGAGACGTTTTCAGTTGTGTCGCTGAAGACGCTGTTGCTGGCTCCGTTCACCGCAAGCTGCATGGTGACCTGCCCTGGCTGCCGCGGTTTGGCTCCCCTCCTTCTCAGCCTGGCGGTGCCGCATGGCGCTGGTGGTCCGGTCCCTGCAGCACGAGTTGCATGATTGTAGCGGCAAGCTGCAGCCCCGCTGTGTGAAAATGGCGTCCGCCGCTCCCCTGCGACTGCAGCCTGGTGGTGCTGTCCGGCTGCGACGACTTGGTTCCGGCAGAGCTGGTCATGGCACAGCTCAAGCTGGCCGGGCACCCTGCCAAGGTGTGTTGAGTTGCACTTGGGCGGCAGGCTGGGCGGTGGTTAGGGCTCGCGCCAGCAGCGCTGGTCATGGCACAGCTGCAGCTGGCTGGGCACCCCGCCAACGTGTGTTGGGTTGCCCTTACTGCATTTGGCAGCGCACTTTGCCCAGCTGGATGGGTGGCAGCGGAGCTGGCAATGGCACAACCTCCTCCTCCTCATTGCCTTGCCTCTTCCGTCCAGCCTGTCTGCACGCAGTTTCTACAGCAGCATTGCAGCGCAGCGATCCGCTTGCCGTCGTGCCTCCCTTCGCTTGCTGTGCAGGTCATGCACCACCCAGACCTGGGCCATGGAGGAATCCTGCTTGCGCCCCAGTGGCAGGCGCAGTTTGTGGCAAACCTGCGTGCTATGCTGGCGGCGCGGCGCTGAGCTCGGCCAGGCACGCTGAGCTGGCAGGCTGTGGAGTGAGGCTGCAGCAGCTGCAGCGGCGATGCAGCTGCCGGCAGCGCCGCCGCAGCAGGCAGCGCAGCGGCGGCAGCATCCCGCTTCGGCAAGAGGCTGCGGCGCCAGCGAGAACACGCCCCCTGTGGCACGCGATGCAGGAGGCATAAAGCATGCAAAGAGTTCTACACTGGCTCCGCCGCTGCTGCTGTTGATATGACGACGGCACGCGACCAAACACACGAGTCTTCTGTTTTGATTTTCAGCCTACAGTTTTCAGCTCAACCAAGACGTGACGCTCCTCTCTACTGCACTTTTGGTTTTTGCGCCACTATGTAAGCCCGCCCGACCTGTGCACACAGCTGTTTTCTTTCGCTGAGCACCCCGCTCAGTCCCATTGCCTTTCGCACCCAGCGTTTCCTGCGTAGTGTATGATTTTGGGCCACCACCATGTAATGCGATAAAGAACAGGTTTGAATTGGCCGCTTCACTGGCGAGGCTAGAGCGTGTTTGGGTGCATGAGGAGGCACGGATGTTAACATTAGCGGTATGGTGACATCAGCTGCGGTGGCGGCTGGGCAGCAGCGGTGGGGAGAGAGTTCCCTGGCGGGGGAGGGCTGAGGCATCGTCCTGCCTTTCCACTGTAGGCTCTGTGCTGAGCTACATATCAGAGAGCCACAGAATCAGCATGCGTGTTAGCTGTATGAAGAGGCCCATGTGCCCCGACTCAAACGAGCGTCGCCACCGCCAGCCGGGCGGTGACGCCGCTGCGGCGAGCTGACCCTCCTCGCCCAGCTCGTCGCGCGCTCCAGCGGGTCGCCCACAGTCCATCATTTCAAACTTTACTTCTATATTTGCGATTTGGCGGGCAGGAGAGTGCGGCAAAAGCGGCTGAGCGGCTGCAGCCTTCCCGCTGGCGCTCGCTGCTGCCCGGGGCTCGGCCCACCAGCTTGCGATCAACTTGCACGATGTGGGCTGCCAGCACGCGCAAGCCGCGGCCCTGGAACGGGCAGCTGGCGGCGGGCTTCCTCTCCGGCGCCTGCTTCGTGGCGCTGCTGTTCCTGCTCACCTCTGACGGATGCCGAGGACCAGGTGCGATGGTCGCGGCGCCGCTGAGCCGGACAGCCAGCGACAGCCTCTGGGTCCCTGCCGCCGCCGCCGCCCGCTAGTCTCGACTGCCGCCGACCTTGTGTTTGTCGCTTCTCGCTCTCAGCCGGGGATCTGCGCTCAATTATATCTCCCTCTGCTGTCGCGCAGCGTGCCTGGCGGAGAGGCTACAGCCGCTGAGCGCCCGGCTACAGCCCCTGGGCGAGCCGCAGCGGCCGGCACCACAGTGGCAGGTGACACAGGTGGGTCGATCGTGGCAGCGTGGGCAGAACAAATGCATGCCTTGCAAACTGGGCTGCCAAGTTTGTGTATCCCTCATATAATGTTGAACTTGGCTTAATAGTCCTGGCTGTGCCTCTTTTGGCTGAGCTTGTTCTGACCGCGCCTCCTTTCTACAGCAGGCAGCCGAGCAGCTCAAACGGCAGCAGCACGAGCCGCTGGCTCAGCGTGCCGAGCAGCCATCCGCACCGGCGGCAGCTGAGCAGCAGGAGGCGGAGCCAAGCACAGGCGCAGAGGCAGGCAGTGACGCCGAGCAGTCACTCACTGTGCAGGATGAGCAGCCATCTAAGCAGCAGGAGCAGCAGCAGCAGGAGCAGAAGCAGCAGCCTGCTGCGCAGCCTGAGCAGCAGCTGGCCACTAAACCAGCGGCCGACCAGCAGCAACAGCAGCAGCCGGAGTCACCAGCGGCACAGCAGCCCAGCACCCCGGCAGCGCCCGCTGACCTAGCGCCGCTTCCGTGGAAGCCGGTGCTGAGCGCTGCCCAGCTCAAGAAGGGCCTGTCCTTCTATGGGACTGGCCAGCGCATCGAGCGGTTTGCTGCAAAGCTCATGGCTGGGCAGCCCATCACAGCGGTGAGTTGCGCTGCTGAACAACGGCTGGAGTGCCGGTCTGCTGTCCAGTGGATTAAGCAGAGCCTGCGGCTGCCATGCCGCAGCCTGTGTGGCGCATCTGCTTGCATGCAAGGCGCACCTCCAGGCCAGCCTGCAAGGGGGAACAGCACTTCGGTTCGCTCCGCTTGCCCCGCTGCACGCTGGTTTGCACGCTGCCTCGCGCTGGGGTCACGCTGTGCAGGTGACCATTGGCGGCTCTGTTACCTGGGGCGCCGGGGCCACCAACCGCACCGTGACCAGCTTCCCCGCCAGGTGTGCAAGTGCAGGGCTCTAAGTAGTGTGCTGTTCGCTTGGCCGCAATGCGCTGCCGCATGAGTGCCCTGCGCACCCTGGCTGAGTCGCCCATGTGTGGGCACTGCTGCACCATGCCGTTCCGTACTCTCCTTCTTGATGCAGGTTCTTTGAGTTCCTGAATGCCACGTTCCCCCACAAGTGAGTGCATGCTGCAGCAAGCATTGGCTGCGGCGTGGTGCTGACAGCCAAGGATTACAGCCTGGGGCGAGTCTGGTTGGTCGTGTCCAACGTTCAGAGCACGCCATTAAAGAAACACGCGATGCCCCTCCAATGTTTCTGCAGGGACCACGGGCTGATGAATAAGGCCATCTCGGCCACCAACGCCGGCACATTTGCCACCTGCACCGAACGCCTGGTGCCTGCGGTGAGGCGCTTCTCGGCCGGTTCCATTGTTGTAGTGCAGGGGGCATGCTGGCATGGCCGCAGCAGTACCGCTGGCGAGGGGCAGACTGTGGCTGGAATGCAAGGTGCAGGTGGCGCTGCTGTGGCTGCTGGCTGGACACACAGTCAGCTAATCAACAATGCCTGCTTCCTTCCACTGCACCTTGCAGGAGTCTGATTTGGTGGTGGTGGACTTCACGTGAGCGGGCTCGCTACGCACTGTCGGGCGGGCGTGCTCCTGCAGATGTGCTTAGATTGCTGCGCCGAGCATTGGCACTGTCGCGCCACTGCTGCGGCTGCCGTGCCAGCCACTGCAAGCATCTCAGCTGGTTCGCCCTCGCCCACTCTCCATTCATGCACAGCCGACTCGCTCCCTCCCACTCTCCGCCCATACTCAGGTTCAACGAGGCGCCCAACCTGCCCTACACCTCGCCCAACCGCCGCTCGTATGAGTCGCTGCTGCGCAAGCTGCTGCGCATGCCGCGCAGCCCCGCTGTAATCGTGCTGCACCACTACGGCTGGTACCATAGGTGGGCCCGCTGTGCCCGCTGTGCCTGATGTGCCTGATGTGCCTGATGTGCTGTGCGCTGACTGTGGGTGCTCTGTGGCGGCATTCTGCTCTTTGGGGTGCTGCGGAGCGCTCGCTGTGCCGCGCCCTGGCTGCCTGCCCGCCTTGCTTTCTGCCCCGGCTTCCACGCCTCCAGCCATTGCCCAGCAACAAACCGCAACACCCGGCTCTGTGCGTGCACTGCAGTGCGGGAGATGGCATCACCGCAGGCCTGTATTATCGGGATGCAGAGACGCACCTGTCCACAATGGCGCAGGTGCGCTTTGTGGATTGCCGGCGGGCCGGAGCACTGCTCACACGCACACAGGGTGTGCAGTCAGGCGGGCAGAAGCCTCGCATGCTGCTCGCCCAGCTGCCACATGCCTGCCTTGCCGAGCATCCCCTCCGTTGCCCCGCCTCTCGGGCCCACCGCTATGCGGGCCCTGGCCCGTTTGCCTGCACAGCCTGCTCACCCTTTTTGGATCCCTCAACCGTTCATCCTGCTAACTCGCGCACGCTGCTCACGCTGCTCACGCTGCTCACTCCCACCCCCTGCAGTATTACGACATCCCCTCCCCCAGCCTGCGCAATGCGGTGTACCAAGAAATGCAAGCAGACATTGCGCCGTTCAAGGTCGGCTTTTGCATCGCCTGCTGCTGCCGCTGCTGCCTCCGCCGCTGCTGCCGCTTCTGTTGCTGCTGTTGCTGCCGCTGTGTGGCGAAACCGCCCCCAGCCACTCTGGTGCTCCGCTGCAGCTTACGAAGGCTGCACTCCTGCCCATTTGACTGCTGCAGCACTCCAAGGTGCACATGTGCTGCATGTCAGCGGGTGGCAAGCCGGTGCCCCAGGCCAGCGAGGCGGAGCGGTGGGACTACTTTTACAACGACGCCATCCACCCAGCAGGTGCGCATGTTTGCAGTTCCAAAGTTGTCAGCTATCTGTTTTAGCAGCGATGCGGTGGGACAACGACATCATCCACCCAGCGGGTGAGAGTTTTGGGGCGGCTGCCTGGCTGCACTGGCGAGTGTGAGCGAGTGAATGCCGTTCCCGCAAGTCAATGTGGGCAGGCAAGCTTGGATGGCAGGTAGATGGGAGTGGCGTTGCACGTTTAGAAGCTCCGTCATCTGGCTTGAAGTGAATGCACTGGCGCTGCAAACACAGCAAAGTCCAGTGGCTGTTTGCCGACATGCTCAGTCGGATGTGTCTACGCACACACTAGCGCCGCTCCTGGCACACGCCTCTTTCCACAGATCAAGGCCACCAGGCGCTTGCAGAGCTGCTGGCGGGAGTGGTGCGCACCGCGGCGCACAATGTGGCAGCGGCCGGCGGCCCCGCAGCACTGCTCGATGGCAGCAGCAGCAGCAGCAGCAGTGGCAGCAGCAGCAGTGGCAGTAGTAAAAGCGGCGGCGGCGGCAAGGCACAGCAGGTGGTGCTGCCGCCGCCGATGATCCCCGGCAACGCTGACCAGGCGACCACGCTGTGCGCTATGCAGGTGCGCTGTGGGCTGAGCTGGTGGCGGGGCCGGAATGTGCGCTATGCATGCGGGACGCTGCACGCCAGGCAGCTGTGCAGTGGCAGTTGGGGGCGTGTGCACTGTTGTTGCACGCAAGTGGCTGCGGGCAACGTCTGCATGACTGGCCACTGTCCGACCTATGTTGCTGCTATATTGCTGCACTAGCAGCGCGCTCTTGGTCTGTGTGAGCAGTGGTGCCCCTGGACTGCTGCGGGCCAGTGGCCCGTATTCACTCAAAAAATGTTGCTCCAGCCGCTCAATTGCTCCAAACCGTGTGTTGCAGGAGGAGTTCAAGGGTGTGGCGGCAGCGAAGCAGGGCTTTGCCTGGAAGGCGGAGCGGCCCAACAAGACGACCTACATTGTGAGCTGTTCCTGTACTTGCTAGCTGGGTTTTGAATGCCGTATGGCAATGCGTTGCTCCGGCTTTCTGTGTTTCAGTCTGGACGGAGCATGTCCTGGCATGTTTGGTGCGTGTATGCAGGAGCGGAACTGGGGCTGCCGCGCCGACTGCCTGCGCTTGAGCTCTCAATTCTGACCCATCAGCTGCTTGTTGTGTGGCTGTTCTGTTGTGCAGGAGCAGAAGTGGGGCTACCGGGCCGACTCCTTGGGCGATTGGATAGAGCTGCAGGCGGGTTGGTTCAGCTTGCGATGCCAGATTTACAGCTGCCATGGATGCCCAGTGCGCCCTGCCTTGTCCTAGGACTGCTGCCCAGTGCTGCTCACTTCGCCTTGCTTTGTACTGCGCCGGCCCATTCCTCGCACTAGTGGCAGGCCCGTATGTGAGGCTGTAATACCTAGTGCTGTCGTTGCCCTCTCGCGTCTGCAGGTCAGCACTGAAGTGCCCGGCAACAGCGACCCGGTCCTCGTGCTGCTGGGCTATCTGCGCAGGCAAGTGGCCAGCCCCGCTGTTTTGGTTGCGCGCAGTGCTGCACGCCGGTCTGTCAACCTACCAGCGGCTGCTTGCTTTGGCTGCGGTCGCTCCAACTCAATTTCTGTGTCACCAGCTGCATGGCAACGGGCCGTGCGCGCATCATCTGTGTCCCAGCGGGTCCCTGCTCTTGCCGCCCCAGCCGCGAATGCTAAACGACCCGATCCCCAAACTGTGTGCAGTTACACCGGCATGGGCCTGGCAAGAGTGACCTGCGCCTCGGGCTGCTCCTGCCGCCCCAGCTGGATCGACGGCTTTTGGGACTCGCCTGTGTCCCTCACCCAAATGCACGCCTTCCAGGTGGGTGTGCTGCTCCCAAAGCCGCTGAAGCTGCCGCTCTTGAAACCGCCCAGGAGGGCACTCGCCTGTGGCACGCTTCCGGCATGTTTGTGGAAGCATGATGTTTGGCCCGCGCGCCGCCGCATCACACGGCGGTGCCACCGCACACTGCTCGTCTGCCCGCTCAGCAAGCAGATGCTACACGCTTGCCCATGCTGCACAGCACGCAAAGCTGCTGATCCGTCCTCATCTGCTGCCGGGCAGGTCAGCATCCACGCTGCCGGCCGACCACTTTTCCCAGCCCAAAAAGCTCAACCACGTCAAAATGAGACTGCCCTGCTTGTGACCCCACCCCCTCCAAGCAGGTCAGCCAGCACGCTCGCTGCCGGCTACGAATCACGGTCATGGGGCGGCCAAAGGGTGACAAGGGCCTGGCGGCTTTGAGGGCGGCGCTCAAGTAAGCGAGCTGCTGCTGCCGCTGATTGCTCCCTCTCGGTTTTTTCAAGCTTCTGAAATCAAGCTGTTTAAGCTGCTGGCGGGTGGTGTGCTAGGCCGCCTTCCGCAGGTCTTTCATGAGCCAGCCCCAAACTCTTGAGCCTCTCACCCATGCGTTGCGTGGCTGCACCCTGCGCGCATTTGCCCGTGCAGGAATGCGCCGCCAGGCGCCGCATTCAGCATCGGCCACATGGTGCAAGCGTAGCTGTTCTTGAGTTATGGCTGCGATCACAGTGCGCGCCTCCCTGCCTTGCCCGTGCAGAAAAGCGCCGCCCGGCGCGGCATTCAGCATTGGCCACAAGTTCCAGCTGAACGGAGTCATGGTGGCGACCAGCGAACCTGCGCTGTGGGGATATCCACAGCAGGCGGGCGACCTCATGTCGGCAGTCGGGTAACCATTTCGGCAACTCTAGCCGTTGCGTGAGCAGCCGATGGGAAATAGCCGCAGACACCAGATGGCGCAGCCCCTGCCCTCAGCACGCTGGCAGTATCAGGCCAGCAGGCGGGCGGGCTCGGCAAATGGCCGACGCGGAACCTAGACGTTGCATCAGACGGGTCCCCCCTATGCCGCCGTGGTGCACCCTGCCTTTACTTCTACATTCATACATGATGCATTACTTTCGTCTGCACTCTCATGCCACCTCCTTCTGGCCCAACAGCACAACGATTTGTAAGCTTCCGTGCACAAACACACGTGTCCTAGCCGCAGCGCTGAACCAACGGCTCCCCAGGCGAGCTTACAACGCGTGCGTGTGCCATTAGAAAGGTACGGGGCAATCACTCTGTATCGATGAGCGGGCGGTGCGGCAACGAAGGCCCAAGCGGGGGCG
>RRZL01000034.1:881511-921990 GCA_006782975.1 Chlorella sp. Dachan
CGGCGCCGGAAGCCCCGCTGGCGCTGCCGTGCCTGCCGCGCCTGCTGCTGCCGCGGCCAGCCCGGCTGTGGGGCGTGCCACCGGGATTTTGGCTCCGGGGGGAGGGTTGGCTGGGGCGGCCGACAGGCGCTCTACCAGTTGGAGTGCTGAGGGCCGCAGGGAGGGGCGGGCCTCGAGGCACTCCAGAATGAGCTGGCGCACTTCGGCAGGGCACTCCTCGGGGACCCTGTAAGCAACAGAGGGAGTCGCGGCCAGAAGGTCAGGTCAGGGTGGGAGGGGCGAGCAGGGACTTGCGTATGCACAGCGCAGACAGAACACCTGCATTCTCGGGTTCGCCGTCGCATGCAACTCTGCGCCCAGCATCACTGAAAACCGAACAGCCACGCTTCAGCAGCCAAAGGTCAGTGCGACCCCCCCACAAGACCAGCAAAACCTGTTTGCAATTTGTTTGTGTAAACAAGCTGAAGTGCTTAAGCAACGCTCACCGCAGGTCGCGCAGGCGGCCGCGCTCCGGCGCCTCCCCGCTGCAAATCTCCTGTGGACGGGGAAAGAAAAAGAGAGCAGCGAGCTGTGCATAGGAAATGAGAGGGTCCACTAGTGCTTTCCCTGCCCAGGAGAGCCAGCAGCGGCAGTGTGCGCGAAGCCCGACAGCAGCCAGCGGCGGCGGCGGCGGCGGCGGCGACAGTGGCCATGCAGTGGCTGCCAGGGCCATATGCCGCATGGTGCTTACCCACAGCACGATGCCAAAGGAGTAGCTGCAATGAGAGGAAAGGGCGAAGGGCAGTCAATGAGCTGAGCCAATGGATGCGCATGGCCAGTGCAGCATGTGCGCGGCAGACCCAACCAGCTGTACGCCGGGGCAGGGCATCAGTGGTGCAGCTGCTGCAGGCATGCCGCTACTGCACGCGTGGATCAACAGGCCAGCGAGCCAGCAGCAAGCTCACATGTCTGCCCGCTCCGTGCACCTGGCGCCCCACAGCATCTCCGGGGCTGACCATGCCAGGGTGGACACCACGCCCGTCACATAGTCCTGTTGGATTTGGTGCAGATGGGGCGCATGTTTGGGGCGCTGTGGTGCGGAGGACCGAGGATGTTGTGGCCGCTGAGCCGAGCGGGAAGGGGCAGCGCAGTAGGACCGCGCATTTTGATCAGGCTGCCTCGGTGCATGCTTTGAGGCCCGGCGCCCCCTGGCACGGCGTGTGCTATCATGCAGCATCATATTGCAATGACCAAGCGAGCGGGCCACCAACCAACAGCCTCCCCTGCTGACCTGGTTCATGATTTTGGCCATGCCCACGTCGGCGATTTTGGCGGTGCCGTCCCTGCGGCAGGGAGGGGAGGGAGGGATGGTGGAGGCGGTGACTATTCTCGTCCAACTTGTCTCAGTTTGGGGTCTTGGCAGTGCCGTCCCTGCGGCAGGGAGAGGGAGGGCCGTGTCGGAGGGCTCCACAGCTCGCACTGGCATCAAGTGCTCAGGGAGCACTGCATCTGCAAAGGCGCACGCAGCATCGTGCGAATGCCATGCATGATTGGATGCTGCTGCCGCCGCTTGCTGCTGCGGCACTGCGGCAGATTGCGCTGCCATCTGCCTCCCCAAACTGCGCTTACCGGCTCAGTAGGATGTTGGGGCTCTTCAGGTCTGCAGGCAGGATCAGGGGTGGCAGGAGGCAGTTTTGGGTTAACCAGCTGAGGAATGGTTGCCGGCGGCCCGGCAGAAGCGCAGCATAGCGCAGCACAACAAAGCGAGCCGCAGCCGGCAGCACACATCAGGAGCCAGCATGGCACGGGACCACAGCATGGCACAGCAAAGCACAGCGCAGCATAGCACGCACCGAAGTGCACCACTCGGCGGGAGTGCAGGAAGACGAGGCCCTTGGCAATGTCCAATGCCACCTGCAGACAGGAAATAATTGCGCAAACGCGTAACCTTGCAAATATCCTTTGCACGCGTTAAGAGGCAGGAAGATGAGGCCCTTGGCAATGTCCAATGCCACCTGTCGGGAGGGGATCGAGCAGCAATTCATCGAACGCAGCGTTTGCTGAACATACAAACGGCTTACAGCAGCTGCAGCAGCAGCAGCAGCGGCAGCGGCAGCAGGGGCAGCTAGTGGGTGCCCCTCGGCTTCCGGCGGGATCGGCTGCATGCAGGCCTGCCGCCGCACGCCCCCGCCTGCCTGCAGTCTGGCTCACAACCAAACACCGCAGGCCGGACCGTGCTTGCTGGCAGCGAGTGCGCCATCAATCACATTGCCGACTTGCGCAGTGCATGCAGTCAGCAGAACACTTCTGCTGCAGCAGGCTTACCCTCTTGCCGCGTTTGTACCAGGAAACGCGGCCAGCCGCGATGTTGTGCAGCAGGTCGCCGCCCTGGAAACCAGGAGGAACGAAGGGGAGAGACCAGTTGAGCAGTGCGTGTGTATGCGAATTTCCATCAGTTGTTGTGCGACAGGCAGCCGCCCTGCACAGCAGAGACGCAAGTGCAAGGCGCACGTGTGGCCGCAAGCACTCCACCTCCCATGCATGCATGCGGTGCATGGCCGGCCGCGGCATCATGGGCCATTATTCGATTGATCTCAATTAAAGTTCACACCGGCTCACCTCCATGCACTCAGTGACCAGCACCGTCTGGTCGGGGCCACACCTCTGAACTGATTCTTGTTCGATTATTTCGATTAAAACGGGTTTAAAAGGCTCACCTCCATGTACTCGGTCACAAGCACCGTCTGGTCGGGCCCCAGGTGCGCGCCCTGCAAGGGGGGGATGTCAAGGCTTGTCAAGCCGGAGCTCATAAGCGCCTGCCGCGCGCTGCCGCGCCAGCGCTGTCGGGTGGAAGAAGGAAGGAAGAAAGGGTACGCCCGGCGTGGTTGACAAGGCCGGCTGGGTGCAGTCAGGTAAAATGCAGCCTCCTCCTTGCCAGGAAGAGCGGGGGCAGCCTTGAGCTGCCACTGTTCCTGGCAGCGGCGTGGTAGAGCTCAACCCGACCCGAAAAAGAAAGATGACGCGCTGGGGCGAGGCGAGATGACCCAGGGCCAGGCTTCTAGGCCCCTCCCGCTGCCCGGACCGACAGTGGTCGCTGGGTGCAGCAGCTTAACCCGACCACCCAGCTCACAGGCCGCTGGAAGAGAGACCAAGAAAGAGTACGCCCTGGGCGTGGATTGAGGGGCGCGGCTGGGTAGGAAGCCCAGGAGGCACCAGCCACCCCACTCACAGACTGCGGGTACTGATGCCGCACAGCAGCACCCTGGGTGCCATCTGCTGAAGTGATGATCAGCAAGCCATTAGAGGCTGCTGCAAGGCCAACTTGTTGAGTACGCAGATCTGTGCAGAGTGCGAGGCGGTCGGCAGCTAGCAAACTGCGGCTGGGGGCAGCGCACCAGGGGCTGGGCAGACAAAGGTGTGTGCCGCGACAGTGTCTAGTACAGGAGCGATCGCCGAGTGGTTGTGGCCGCCCAGACTGCTCGAAGCAGCAGGCCTGTGCCCACTGATCCCAGCTGCACGAGCATGCCTTACACATGGCCACGCTCCCATTGCTAGGTATGCGGAAGCAGCAATGCCCCCCCGGTGACAAGCTGGCGCCTGCGGCAGTTGGTGGCTTAGTGCCTGTGGTGCTCAAACGCCTGAGGTTTCCGAAGGTGGCAACTGGCCCCGAGCTGCCGGGCCCCTCGGCACCAGACTTGCTGCACCGGCACGGTGCCAAGCCGCCCCGGCGGCCAGGTGAGCGCTGCTGCGCACTGTCACCGGGAGGAGCGGGGCATGTGCCTGCCGCACCTGCCGGGCACGTTCGCACAGCACTACACCTCTCCACTCTGCTGTGGTAGGCGGCCGGTTCGGTTAGGCTGGTGTGAGTGACTTCTCAGCTGTTGATTTGACGTGACTCCAAAGGCTTGAGTGGGCAGTGCGTTGAGGCATTTTCAGCCAGCCGTGCACGCTCAATGCCCAGCTGGCCCTGGCAACAGCAGCAGCGCGAGTCAGGCAAGCCGTGCCACCGCTGCTGGGAAGAGCAAGGTGGTGCTTGCTGTTCCCAACGTGAACCTGACGGCACGCAGCGGGCCCAGGCTGGCAGCTGGGCAGGGCCGCAACCAAGCACCAGGCAAGGCAGGCTGGACTTGGCAGTCACTCTGGTGCAGCAACAGGAGTTGTTCACCTGCATGCGGCAGCAGACACACCCGTAAAACCGGCCACGCGCCTGGCAAGGAGGGTCCACCAGGGAGTGCTGCCGCACATGCGGCTGGAAGCAGCGGGCACTGCTTGGTTGTGCCGGCTGCTCCCAGCTCGATGGCCGCGGTCATTTCCTGCTTGGTACCGTCCTGGCGAGGCCTGCTGCAACTTTGTTCCCCGCGTGGCCTGTGCAGACTAGAAAAGAACACAGGTGCTCGCTATAACGTTCCGGCCCTCAGCTTGTGGCGCGGCACTGCCTGCTGCAGCAGCAGCCGCCGCGCAGCGAATGAGCCAAACACAAGCGGCCCACCCGTACCAGGAGATCACTGCCTGGCGGCAGCAAGCAGGCACGAGCCGGCAGCAGAGGTGGGGGGCCCCACGGCTACAAGCAGCTGCCCTGCACCTCTGCGGAGAAGCTCTACCACTGCTTGCTGTTCCGCCACAGTCAGCTAGCAGGTGGAGCTGGCATAGATCAACTGGCGGCAGCTTCTGCCAACTTGCAACGCACATGGCGCTGCTTCACTACCTGCGCCGCATGCCTGCCAGGTGACAACAACACATCATTTCTGGCAGGCGCAAGATGGCAAAGCTGCCCCATGTGTCGCAAAGGCGACGGGGAGCTAGCAGTGGCCGCCTCTGGCCTTTGCGGGAAATATGGGTCAGGCGCATGCTCCGAGCCGGCGACCGGAGGCAGGCCGTCCTGGAATGCATGATCTCAGCAATTGTGTGGGTCGGGAGCCAGCGGAGACCTACAGCGCCCCGCCGCACCAGCGCAGTCAGGTGGCATGCAGCCGCCGCTTCTTCTGTAGAGCGCACAGACACACAACAGGCAGCGGTGGGCTTGCTTCCCGGAAACGCTGGCAGCACAGCACGGCAGGACACAGCATGCACAGCAGCCGACGCCGCACATCAGGAGCTGTGGGCTTGCTTCCCGGAAACGCTGGCAGCACAGCACGGCAGGACACAGCATGCACAGCAGCCGACGCCGGCACATCAGGAGCTGTGGGCTTGTTCCCCGGAAAACGCTGGCAGCACAGCACGGCAGCCACAAATTTCAGGGGAAAGCGCCCAGAAGATCCTGCTGTGCACAGCCGTCGCTTATGTGCATCTTGCTCAACTGGCACCTGGCGCCCTCTGCCGCTGGTCGGGGTGCGGGGTTGATGCCGCTGGCCGTTGGTCATACCTGGGTTGGGCTAAGTTGCTGCATAGCTGGTTGTGTGCATGAGGTCATGCGATGCTGCATGAGGAGGAGAAGGGCTCAAAAAGCCTTGCTCGGCCGCTGCGCTCCTGCCTCAACAACACTCGGGGGCAATCCACACAGGGGGCGTGCCACCTCTTGCCGGGCACGCAACCATTGTGCCCGTTGCAGCGGTCGCGTGCCCGGCGAAGGCCTGATGTACGCTACCTGCCGCGGGCGGACCACTGTTGTGGATGTGGCGGAGTAAACAAATGCTGCAGCACCGCGGCCCGCCCTGGGTCGAGTTGTCGTAGTCGCCGGGGAAGCAATCAGCACATGCTTTGTGCCGTAGAGGGCACGAAGCATGCACAGAGTGCTTGCCCACAGAGACGTTACAACCGGCACGGGAAGCCGGGCAGCGGAAGGAATAGGAAGGAAGCTGGCACCCTGGGGCGTGGATTAAGGAAGCAAACGGGGCGAGATGGCCGGGGCGATGGGCGCTGAGCCGTGCCTCCTCTGGAAGCAGCGGGCCCCGCATGGGGCCGCCATCTCCAGAGGCGGCAAACAGAAGGACAGCCTGACGCTGCGCCAGCATGCCATGCCCCTGATCTCCAGGCAGGCATGTCTGCGCAGCCCGCTCCTGACAGAAGGCCAACCGTTACATGCAAGCCACCTGTAGCCAGCCCGTGGCTGGCTGGTGCCCCCTGGGCTTCGTACCCAGCTGACCCCCTTGATCCACACCCAAGGCGTACTCTTTCCTTCTTTATTTTCAGGGGAAAGCCGGCCTGAAACCAGCAGGTAGGCTGATGTGCCAACCCCGCTAGCAGACGCAGGCTGTTTGGTTCGCCACCATGCAACTGGAAGATACCCAGCAGCAGAGGGTCGATGCCAGCGGCGGCAGCAGCAGCGGCGACAGGGCCAACGTCAGCGTCAGCGGCAGTGGTGTGGCCCAGGAGGAAGCCCTGGGCACACCTGCATCAGGCTACTGTGGGCGGCAGCAGGATGCAGGTCTACCTCGTTGCCTTCCCACTGGCCCCAAAGCTGCTGCTGCGATCTGTGCAGCCCAGCAGCTGCGGGCACCCCCCCGAGGTGAGCAGAAGTGCCTCCCCTCCGACGTGTGCAGAGCAGCATGCACAGGTCAGCAGCTCAATGCAGCACAACTTGGTGCGCATGAGGGAAGGGCCTGCTGCAGCGGGGCGCGGCTCGCCTTTCCCGTCTGCACACGACCAAGTTCCCTGCAGGCCTGGCCAGAGCCTGCGCAGCCTGGCGGCAGAGCAACCCACCGCCTGCTGCAGCAGGCGTCCAGGGGCGGGTGCATGCATTAACCATTCATGAGCTTTGATTCCATTCTTAGTCTCATGGAGATTGGGCCGCCTACGGGGCTGGCGCTAAGCTGTTCAACTAGACTAGACTAACAAGGCGTCCAAAAGCAGCGCGGTGCGAGGCTGAAGTGGTGCCACGGCTGCATCAGCGGCTTCGTTCTGTAGCATGATGCAGCCGGTCTGCACGCCTTCTCTTTCTAGCACCAGCTGCTGCCCGTACCGTGTATTTTCGGTAAGCGCAATCGACTGGATGCTGTGAAAAGCGGGCGCAGCCGCGCAAGCAGGCAGCCCAATCGATTGAATGCTGTGAAAAAAACAGACGGCACAGCTCAAGGAGGCAACACAATGCAGGCAGCTCCGAAGCTCACATGTCAGAACCGGCTTGCCCACAGGGCCGGCGGCAGCCAAGGGCGATTGCCTCGGCAGGCTGCTGATCCTGCCCAGTGTTCATTCTGAGCCGCGAGAGTGCCCACCATGGAAGCAGGGATTCACTGCGCTGCAAGGCTGCTCACCAAAAGGACCAAAAGGCGCCAAAGACCACAAGAGCAGGGAATGGGAGACCCAGGCTGTGCGGACAGAGCGGCTGGGCAGTCACTGCAGTCATGTGGCGGCCACCCCGGCGGCTGGACTAATGAAATGGCCGTCCTGCCGTTCCCGCTGCGAGCAACACGGCCTAAACTGCAGTGCCTGGGGCAGCTCTATCCTGCTGACGGCCTGCTGCAGGCAATGAGGCAGAAGTTGGCTGGGTCTGGTGCCAGCTCGTTTGATGTGTCTTCACAATCTCACCCAGTCTGACTGAGTTCATTTGTTTTGTTTACTGGGATCGGCTATTTGAGCACGAGCAAACTGGGATCGGCTATTTGAGCACGAGCAAACTGGGATCGGCTATTTGAGCACGAGCGATAGTGTGCATGACCCTTTCGGCAACCCTTTCGGCAACCCTTTCGGCAACCCTTTCGGCAACCCTTTCGGCAACCCAGAGATCAGCTAGGTGAGCAGCAGCCGCGGCACAGCCGCGGCCAGTCGTTGACCCTGCATGCACTTCTGTATAGCGGAATGACCCGCATCACAGCTGGCAGACCTGCGCCAACCGCCGCTACCGTTGTAGCGAAGCTGGGCAGATAACAGAACCTGCTCTGCGATCGCGCGCAAGTGATGAAGCTGTGTGCGGCAGCCTGCCTTGCACGGCAGGGGCATGGCAGGCGCAGCGGGCGCAGGCCAGATTGGCACCTGGGAGGGGCGGGCGTCACCGGCGGCAGCCGCCCGCCATTCCCAGGAGGCCCAGCTGCCAGAGACTGCGCGCCGTGCCAGCCTCCCCTGCCGGCGGTGCATCCTCGCCCAGGCAGCTGCAATGCAGCTTACGCCAGAATGCAAAAATGCAGTGACCTGCCGCTGCCAACGGTTCCCATGGTGCGCAGCCCTTACGCACTCCTGACCAGCACGGCCGGCGGTGACAGAGGCACCTGTCGCAGCGCCGCTGAGCGTGCTGGTGCCAGTAGAATGCGAATGGGCCTGCTTCTCATGCAGTTGTATTATCAACCGCGTATATTAGAGGAACAACGGTAGGCAGGAGGAGCAGCAACTGCAGCAGCAGGGCGGCTTGCCAAGGCAGGGCAGGCACAAGCGGTGTTGCACTCGGAAGGATGGGCGGCAGCCGCAGGCACTGGCAACCGAGGTCACAGCCCGCAGTGCGCCGCTGGCCCTGGCGAGGGTGAGGATGTGCAAGGACTTGCTGCCCATCGTTCTTCACCTTGAACGATTGCGGCTAGTATGTCGGTACCAACCGACAGCAGTGGCGGCAGCCATACCCTGGATACACCTAAGCGTGCTCAGACTGCACGCCTGGCCAGCATCTAGCCGGCATCCAGCTGCTAGTGGTGCATCCCCTCACGTGGCAACTGCTTTACAGCTCACGTCGTGCAGTGCAGTGCACCCCCTTAGCACACCATGCCTGCATTGCAGTGCAAATCCCTCGAGCGTTCTCGCCAGCAGGGCCGGCGGCACCCGGGTGCACAGCCCCAGTGTGCCACTGACCGTGCTGGGATAACGCGAGAGGACTCGCTCCGCACTTGGGCTGTTGTATAAAACGAGCAGTGTTTTCTTTCTGCCAAGCCATGATAGGCGGCAGCAGCAGCAGCAGCAGCTTCCACAGTGGCCGGTTCAAGCAGGGCAGGAGAATGCGCAGCACTGGGAAAGTCGGGTGGCAGCCCAGGGCAGCTCCCTGCCGTTCGCAGTGACCTGCACGCATTCTTTGAGACCTGTGCAGCCACTCGCCTCTTATGCTGCAGCCTGCCGCCGCTGCTTGCTGGAAATTTACAAAGCACCTCCCCCTTTGCTCATCACTGTTTTTCCCTCGGGCCCAGGCTGCCTCCTCGGGCCCTGGGGTCTGTATCGCAAGTTTTGTTGCTGATGCACAGACTTCAAACCCGAAACTGGAATGGAGGCGCTAGAATCCCCCATCTGCAGGGCCGGCGACAGGCAAGGCTGTGCCTCAAGATGGCCGCTGACCCTGCGGATGGACAGAATGTTCAGCGCCCCCCTCTCCCGCGACCGCTGCCGACACTCGGCGCATCGCAGTGCCGAGGCGGGTTGTTGGAAGCAGCTGCTGCCCACGGCCATGGTCAGCTGCGGGTCAGCAGCAGCCAGCAAGAGCAGCTTGGGCTAGCAGTAGGCAGGCGCAGGCGCTTGCTGTCGTTGGGTCTGAATGGGCGGCCGCACTGAGAACCATCCACCTCATTTCATTCATTCTCATTCATTTCCTTGTCCGGTAAGCGCCATCCGACAACGTGGACCCCTCGGCGCTGGCAGCCGCGGTTCCCCTGCAAAGCAGCAATGACTGGCAGCATGCAGGAGCAAGTGCAGACCCTGGTTGGCGGTCGGGAAGGACGGACCGCAAAGGAGTGCAGCGCGCTGTTCCAAGCCGCTTCCTGATGCAGCCTGCGCTGCAGCACTCGTCTTTCTTTTTTAGCCTCTGATGCAGCTCTTCACAGTAGCAAAAGATGCCACTGTGCCATCTGCAACTGGTCACACACTGGGCTCAGCTAAGTTGCTGCATGGCTGGTTTTGTTGTATGTATGAAGTTGTGTGATGCTGCGTGAGTAAGAAAGCGGCTCACAAAGCCTTGCGCTGCACTCCTCCTCAAGCAACAGGGGCCACTGCACAGGTGGCGTAGACCACCTCTTGCCATGCACGCGGCAGTTGCGAGGATGCAACGGCCGCGTGCCAGGAAAACAAGGCGCCACACACCATCTGGAGCGGGCCGACCACTGGTGCGGTAGAGTACACAAATGCCTCCCAGCAATGCGGCTCGCCCTGGGTCAAGTTACCCTAGTCATCGGCAAGAACGTTTCAGCACATGGTCTGTGCCATAGAGGGCGCCCAGCATGCACCGAGGGCCTGCCCGCGGAGGCGGAGTGCATACTGGGCGCCCTGTATGGGGCCAAGCGAGTGCTGATTGCTTGGTTCCAGAAGACTATGGCAGGGATACTGCCCTATGGCAGGGATACTGCCTCGTCCAGTTGCTGGCCCTGCCCGGCATCAAGTGCCGTAATGAGAGCACGCACTACATAAGAGGATCTTAGGAAGCGAAGGCTGCACTGCTGAGGCGCCTGATCTAGGAGGGCTGCTCGACTTATGAAGGGGTGTGCCCTTCAGTGGCCTAGAAGGAACGGTCGATTCAAACTCTCCACCATTACCTGCAAGCCGTCTACGTCGCCTGTTTCAGAGCGGTGAAATAGACATAAAACCGCAACACACAGCGAACAAAGACAAAACTGTGAGGGCAGGGCGGCTGGACAGGCGCAGCAGTCATGCCCTGGAGCGCCATGCTATGGCACCCTGTGCAGTGAGGAAGTGGTCATACGGCACAATCGGCTTGGTCGTGTGCAGCAGCGGGCTGGATGCTTGAACCTAAAAACAACTCTACAGCACATCGCTGCCGCCCCGTGCAGTGCGCTGCCTGACTGCACCCCAGTGCCATCCAAGCGGCCATGCACGGCAGCGTCTCGAGTGTTTGCATTCTCTCTCCCAGTTGGCGTTTTGGCGCCTCAGTGCCTGTTTGACTAGCCTGCTGGTTGCTGCGGACCCTGAACCCCACTGCTGCAATGCAACTCGCGCCGCTACACGGGGCGGCCCCCCTTGGCGCTGCCAGGACTGCAGCCGCCAGTGAGTGCAGGGCCCTCACCGCAGTCTGACCAGCAGGGCCGACAGCAGCCCTGGAGCTGTGCGCAGGGCGCCGCTGACCCTTGACCTCGAGGTCAAGTGTTGTTTCGTAAAGGGGCTGCTCCCCCCACTTTCTAGTCACAGAGTGGGCGTTGCCTTGCCTTCCCCCCACTTCCGTGCCTAAGCCTGGCGATCCCAGACTGTTATTAAGGGGCCTGTTTCCCCTCTCTGCTGATCAGTAGCCCAAGTTGCCTGCTGATCCAGAACCAATCGACTTTCTCCTCGTGCCTGGCCAGCATCTAGCTGCTTTATACTCATGCCACACATTGCAGAACACCCCCTTAGCACGTCATGCCTGCATCTGAGTGCGGAGCCCTCGAGCGTTCTGACCAGCAGGGCCGGCGGCACCCGGGGTGCACAGCCCAAGTGCGCCACTGACCCTGCTGGGCAAGATGCGCGCTACAGGACTCGCATCCTGACTCAGGCTGTTTAGATCAATCTAGCCGTGTTTTCTTTTTGCCAAGCCGTGGTAGGAAGCGGCAGCAGCAGCAGGGAGAGTGGCCGGCTCAAGCAGGGCATGAGAAGGCGCGGCACTGGGAAAGTCGGGCGGCAGCCCAGGGCAACTCCCGGCCGTTCCCAGTTCTGACTTCCCCTTGCACCTGCCTGCCCGTCGCCCTGCCCTCCTCTCTGCCAGCCGCGCTGCTCCCAGTCAGCTGCCCTCAGCAGTGCAGGTAAGTCAAGAGGTGAGACACACAGGTCACAGGTTGTGGCGCCCTGGCTCCGGCTTGAAGGGCAGTGCGGGTGCTGAAGTTGCCAGCCTGGCAGGGCCGGCGGCAGCCGAGGCTGTGCCTCGGAGGGCCGGTGGCCCCACCAGGCGTCAAACTCAGCGCCCTCCTTTCCCGGGACCACTGCGGAACATTCAGCGCATCACAGTGCAGATGCGGGTTGTCGGAAAGTCAGCGGCTGCCGACGGGCCATGGTCAGTTGCGGGTCAGCAGCAGCCAACAAGCAACAGCTAAGCTGGCAGTGGGCACGCGCAGGCACTTGCTGGTATTGGGTCCGAATGGGCGGCCGCACTGACAACCAGCCACCTCATGTCGTATTAATTCATTTCAGTGTCCGATCATTGGCATCAAACAACTGTGTGGCAGCCTCCGCTGGCAGCTTTTTCCTTTCCCTTGCAGAGCACCATGGCTAGCAGCACGCTGGAGTGCAGGCAGAGCAGGCAGATGCAAGCCGACAGTCGAGAAGGGCGGGCTGCGAAGGAGCGCGGCCCGCTGTTCCCAACAGCTGTCGCCTACATCAGCCCGCTCTGCAGCCGTCGGCGCGCAGCTGCCAATCTGCTGTCCTGTGCGGTGCAAGGAAGTGAGCAACAGGAGCAGCGTGCGGCAGAGCAGGCAGAGCAGGCAGAGCAGGCACTATAGGTGGAAGCTCAGGGCGGATGGGTTGCCCACGAGGCAGCCCACTCTTCTTATACACAAGGGCTCACTGCAGGCTGCACTGCACACTAGTCTAGTTCGGTCTTTCACTCTGCTCCCTCAGGCTGCTATCGGGCTCCTATGTCTGGGGGGCACAGGACTGGGGGAACCCATTGCACATTGCACTGCGGTGTGCCCAGGAGAGCTGCTGCTTTGATGGACTGGGGTCTGGAGCCTAGCAGCCTGCTTGGCTACGGGATGCCAGCTGCCCCAGCCACGGTGGCCTCGCGACACAGTGAACGCACCGGGGCGCTGGCGGTTTCTGGATGCAGGACCTGGGTGCCAGCCAGCCCGCCTGAAGAGTGTACCCAGCAAGCCAGCCCGCAGCAGCCCTACTCGCATGTGACTGCGACCAGCAGCTGGCAGGCTCGGCACCAAGAAATGCAGCATCGGCCCACCTGCCGCCCGCCAACGGATGGTGGCAATTGGTGCAAGTTGCAGCAAAATCAACCAGCCAGCGCACCTGGAACTGAACGATGTTGGCATCGCGGCACGCCCGCAGCACCGCTATCTCCATGCGTGTCGCCGCCAGCGCTGACTCGTGCTGATCCCCCCGAACCTACACACGAGAAGAGCAGGGATTAAAGGATGAGGCACAGCAATGGGGAAGGAGAGGAGCAGTCAGGGATGGAGTGCAAGGTTCCGCCAGCGCCGACTCGTGCTGATCTTCCCAGACCTTCAATGAGGAGGTAGCATAGCAAGCGATTCCAATGTGAGGGCAGGCATTAGCAAGAAGCAGGTGCCAGCTTCCGCTGCGACAGTGTGGGCGGACCCTGGTCCCTATGGTGCTCCTGCAAGCTGCCGCTGCCGAGCCTTAGTCCGACTAACCGGAATGACCTTGACCGCCACTGGCTGCACGCCGTGCCGCAGCGCCTTGTACACCTGTGGGCAGCGTGCAGAGCAGCACACCGTGCTGAGTGAACGGGCGAAGCAGGGGTGCAAGCAGCAGCGGCCCGGACTTGGCATGCAACCAGTTGAGCTGTTGCGGCAATGCAAACTGCGGGTGCAGGCATCTTCCACCCTGTGCTGGGCGCACTGCAAGGTGTGTGTGTGGACAGCCCACCTTGCCGAAGCCCCCGCTGCCCAGCACCCAGTCGGAGCCATCGGGCCGCTTGGCAATCTCCACCTCTGCAATCGGGCATTGTAGAAAGGGCAGTCGGTTGGCAGCGCCGTACTTGAGCCGCCCACATGGCGCAGGTTGCAGCCTAAACTGGCTCCCAGCAGCCGCAAGCCCAGCAGCCATCCTAACATTCCGCAGACAGGTGCTGACCGTCTGGCCGGATCTCCCAGTCGCTCCAGGGCAGCACCAAAGGAATCGTATCATGCTGGCACAGACATTCGAAACCCGAAACCAAACCCCACCACACCACCACCCACCGTCTGGCTGAATCTCCCAGTCGCTCCAGGGCAGCGCTCCCGAAAAGAAGCGGTTCATGCGGGCATCGCCGCTGCCGCTGCCGGCGCCGGGGCTGGGGGCGGCGCTGCCCAGCGGGCTGGTGGGGCTGGGCAGCGGGGCGTCGAAGGATGCCAGGGCCGCGTCCTCGTCTGCGGGAGTTGGGCAGGGTGGAAAGGCAGGGATGTGCATCAGCGGCGGCGCTGCTCAGCGGGCTGGTGGTCGGGGGAGCGGGGCGTCAATGGTTCCAGGGCGCTTGCGATCACCCCAAAGCTTCCTCACAGGAAAAAAAGCTTCCTCACAGCAACCCACGCTTGCTCCCTCACCCGACTGCTTGTGCTTGTCCTGCGATGACGACCCGCCCTCCTCCTCGCGGATCTGTGCCATCACGTGCAGGCCGCTGCTGGGCACGCCCGGCACCGGGCTCTGCTTGGGTTGGAACAAGGGGGAGGGCGGGTGGTGTCGAAAGGTGCACAACAGCACGCAGCCCCAGGGGCAACCGAAGCGGAGCCGAGGCTGGAGCTGGCATGTAGACTCGGTGTGACAGGAGAGGCGGTATGCAAGTACGAGCAGTAGCATGGGCACTGAGCAGGTGATGGGCGCAGGCACAGCCGCACAACGCTACATAGAATCAGATCAAACCCTCAGCACCTCTTCAGGCGAGCTGGGCAGCTCCAGGCTGTCCGTGCGCGACTGGCTGCACCACCTGCAGGGCGCAAGGTTGCAAACAAATACATGGTGGGTCAGGGCGATGCTGCATGCACAGACAGAGGCAAGGCCTCAGGGGCAGCCCCTCCACGCGCCAGCCTCACTCATCCGCACCCGCACAGCAACTGCATCCAGCCGGCCAGCCGGCCAGACACCCGCAACTGCCATGCTGACGCTCGCGCCGCCCAGCCGTCCGCTGCTGCTCATACCGGAACAGACCGCACACCCTTTGCAGCACACCACTACTTCCCGACCCTCACCTGGCCAGCAGGCCGCTGGCGCTCGCGCTGCCCAGCCGCCCGCTGCTGATGCCCAGCAGGCTGCTGAGCCGGCTGGAGCGCCGCTCGGTCTCGGGCAGAATGGTGCGGCTGCTGCCGCGGCCAGCGGCGCCGGCGGCAGTGGTGCGGCTTGAATGCGAGCCGCTGCGGGGAGGGAGGGAGGGTGGGATGCGTGAGAGGCAGAGAGAGCAGAGCGCAACTGCTGTCATGGGAGGATGGGCTGGTGGTGGTGCAGCTCGTGTGGTGGTTTGAGCTGCGATGGCGCTGGCCAGCAGCGCAGGTTCAGGGCTTCCCACTGTGCCAGGAAGGCGGCTGATGTGTTGCAGGCATGTGCAACACAAGCACAGGGCCGCGTGCCATGCATCTAAACTGCTTACCTGCTGTGTTGAGGCAGCACGGCGCTGGCGCACACCTGCCAAGCCAGCTCGCTGTCCCATAGCAAGGACCTTTTAATCGACTGAAACAAAACGTATTTCAGCGGTGCTTGCCTGTACTCTCGAGGGGGCACGGCGGTGGCGGCGGCAAAGGGCGACAGGCCCGGCCCGCCCATGCCCAGCTCCATCTCCTCCTCCTGTTGTTTGGAGCAAAGGCAACTTGGACATCGGGCAGGCAGTGAGGTGCGGAGAGCACCCTGCCTCGAGGGCAAATGCGTTCCACTGCGGTGCAGCCTGCTGATGCACCTGAGCTGGCAAGCGGCGCAGCACGCTGTGCATGCTGGCATGCTGGGCATGCACAGCAGGCTGTGGGCCACATGGCTCGAGTCTGATGAGACGCAGCCCACACCAGCCACTGCCCACCTCTGAGATGAAGGGCCGGGAAGACGGCTTCAAATCCTCCTGCTGCAACAGCTCCCGCTGCCGCTGCCGCTCGCGCCGCCGCCGCGCCAGCACAAATGCCGCCGTTGCCGCTGCTATGGCCACCGCTGCCACGCCGCCCACCACCCCGCCCACAATGGCACCAACGTTGGTGCCACCACCGCCGTCACTGCCGCCGCTGCTGCTGCCGCTGCTGCTGCCGCTGGGCTCGCCACCGGCTGTTGCAGCGCCCGCAGGCGCCGGCGCCGGCTCGGGGGTTGCCACTGCCGCACCGCCCGCGGGCGGGCTGGCAAGCGCCTCAGCCAGCATTTCTTCGGCCGGGGGCCGGGCGACAGCCAGGACAGGCTCGCAGGTGGTGGTGAGGTTGATTGGGATGCGCAGGCAGGTGAGGTCCCGGTCATCACACACTGCAAGCGCATGGATGGAGCGGGGCAGGAGGCATGCGGGCTGAGCGTTATGCTCTCAGAGAGCGCCAGGCAGGCGAGATGCTCATGGGAATGCGCAGGCAGGTGAGTTCGCGGTCGTCAGACACTGCAGGAGGAAGAGGGTGGAGGTGCAGCAGCAGTAGAACCGGGCCGCACACAAACTGTACGTCGCCGCAGCGCAGCTTGCACGACATGCACAGCACGGCACAGCATGGCACACTCACGAGGGAAGCCCAACCCTCGGAAGCATGCCATGCCAACCCCAGCACAGCATGTACAGCATGCCCACCATGCCCATCATGTCAAAGCATGACAAAGCATGCCACACTCACATGAAAAGCCCAGCCCTTCGGGTGCCGGGCCGCACAGCCGCGGGTTGCCGGGCTTGAGCACCAGGCGCGACAGCGTCTCAAACCCCGCCCAGTCCTGCATGCACATGGATGGCCAAGAAGCATGTTATTGAACGGGTTTAACTTCGAGCCCAGCAGGACACAAGCATGGGCCAGTTGCGAGGCAGCAGCTGGTCGCATGCTGGCGCAACCTGCTCAGCTGCAGCCGGTGGGAGTAGGGAGTATGCCCGCCAACACGGGCCCAGCCGACTGATGCTTCTGACTAAGCAACCTGCTGCTGGCTGAGCACCGATCTGACCTGGGGGATTGTGCCAGACAGGTCGTTGCGCTCGATACGCCTGGCGGGAGGGCGCGGCGGGTTGGAGCGGATCAGGGTTGAGCCGCTGCAATCAGTGCTGCTGCAAGCAGTGCTGCTGCAATCCGTCTGTGCCCCCTGGCCAGCACAGCGGTGTGCAGCACGCAGGGCGCCACAGCAGCCTGCCAGCATGGTTGGCTAATGGATCATGTGCAGCGCAGCGCAGCACAGTGCAGCGCAGTACAGCGCAGCGCCGCGCAGCGCAGCACTCACAGCGCGTCCAGTGCCGGCATGGCGGCAGCTTTGCCCCACTCTGGGGGCAGGGTGCCGCTCAGCTTGGTGTTGTTCAGATCCCTGCGGAAGGGGGCAGGTTGTGTGGGAGGCCGAATTCGTGCGCAGGGCAGAAGGTGTGAGCATCGGCAGGCAAGCAGTGTGTGCAGTGGCTGGTGGGCGCCTTGACGTTGGACAGGTTTTGCTGCTGGCCCCGATCTCTGCCTCCCGCTAGACTAGACACTGCGTCCCGCTGTGCGGCAGTAGTCGAGCCTTCCAACGGACGGCATGCCAGCCGGAGCAGCCAGGCAGCAGAGCTTTCAACGCATACAAACCAGTTACTTAAACTCACAGTGTCTTGATCTCTGGGAAGGAACCTTCCACGCCCCACGTGGGCGGCAGGGTGCCTGCGGACAGCAGGCAGGCTGTGCTAGGGTTCGATGAGAGCGTCGTTTCGGCTGGGTGCAGCTGGTGGGCAGCATGATCTCGCAAGCCACAACCGCGAGTCGACAGCCCAGCGGGCAGTTGGCAGCAAACAGCTGGCAGGTTGATTGGCACTGCAGACGGAGGCGGCAGGTCCCACAGCGCGGCTATAAGCCTTGCCTTCTGGCGCCGCACCTCCTAGCGGGTTGTTGGCAGCGAAGAAGAAGCGCATGCGAGCCATGCCCTGGGGGCCGCCCCACTGCAGCGGTAGGCCTCCAGTCAGGCTGTTGTTTTGCAGGTAGCTGCAAGGCAGGAGGGCGGGGAGACAATGGGGCGTGCACTCAGCGAGGAAGGGAGCAGCTGAAGGGGGATTCAAAGGCAGATGCAAAGGCAGCCGCCCGTCAGGATGGTCAGCTACCTGCAGGCAGCTGCCCCGAGGATGGGGCGGGGAGGATGGGAGGGGATGTGGGGCGGCAGGGAATGCCATGCACCAGCACAATCCTTCGACAACCATGCCCTGCAGGCCACTCGAACCATCAGGCAGCGATTCTGCACCAGAGCGGCAAACACACACAGCCCCTGCAGCAGCGGCACGGTCTGCCCAGCCAGCACGTAACAAATGCAACGCTGCCACAGATGCACCACTCACAGCTCCTGCAGCAGCGGCAAGCCCCGGGCTTATTGGCCACCCCAATGCAACAGCCAAATGCAACACTGTGCAAAATGCAACACTCCCAACCATACAACACTCACAGCTCCTGCAGCAGCGTCATGGCCTGCGGGGCACCCCAAATCTTGGGCAGTGTGCCGGACAGGTTGTTGCGGTCTAGGGACAGGACTGACAGCTGGGGGAAAGCGCCTGGCGTGCCCCACTGCGCAAGGTGGGAGGTTCAGGTGGGGGCAGGGGCGATAAGAGTTGGCGTGCATGAGCAGTGAGGGGCATTGAGGAGCAATGGGAACCGCAGCAGCATGCCGTGCAGGCCGCAGCGCGCCAGCAGAGCGAAGCAGAAAATAGTGCATGTGACAACAGACGTGCTTGCCTGCTCGGGGAGGGTGCCATTGAGCGAATTGTTGGAGAGGNGGGGGGGGGGAATTGAGGTTGAGGGGAGCGGTGCTGGTTGCAGCACTATGCAGGCGACCATGCAATGCATGCTGCATGCCAGGGTGGCCAGCTGACATGGCCCACTCCCCTCCTGACAACAAGCAATAGTGCAAACTGAGCTCACATGACACCCAGCTCCCGCATGGAAGTCTCTTCAATGCCCCAGTTCTGAGGCAGCGTGCCGGTGCTGAGGGAAGGCGAGGATGGGGCAGGCAGGGTGGGCAGCAGTGGCAGGGTGGGTGAGCGGCAGCGAAGTGAGCAGCGCGTGGCCGTTGTCCGGGCTTGTGTGTGGTAGCAGCAGAGCGCACAGCGGCGTAACAGCGGTAGCCTACAGACGCCGAGTGCGGCTGCCACCTGGCATGCGAGGCTGTTCATGCGCACAAGCCAAGCAGCGCGGCACAACAGCATGGCTTAGCAGCCACCCGGCTCACAGTCGATTGGAGTCGGCTCGCAGCTGCAGCAGGCTGTAATCCACACATGCTAACGCAATCAACCAAGGGCAGCCACCCGGCTCACAGTCGGTTGGAGTCGACCCGCAGCTGCAGCAGGTTGGGCAGGGCGCCGGGCTGGCCCCACTCCTGCCGGGAGGGATGCAGGCAGGTTTAGGAGTGGGATGGGCATGAATGGCTCGGCAGGCGCACCCATGCCCTGTTGCCTGCGCGCCTCCAGCCCACATTGTGGCAGCGTGCGCAGTCCGCTGCAACAAAATCGACTTCACCAAGGCGCAGTGCAAGATGTTCTGGGTGCTGCCCTCCCAAAGCCACGGCAGCAGCGCTGCCCACCTCTGGGAGGGTGCCAGTCAGGTTGTTGTCGTTCAGGCTGCAAGTGGGGGCAGCGAAAGGGGCGAGGTGATCAGATGGCCAACGGCTGCGGCGGCGGGAAGCGCGGGGTGCCGCTGCGCGCCGCAAACGCGATAGGCCAGCTGCAGCCAATCATTGGCAGCTGATGCCCTTCCTGTGGAAGCATGTCCCTGCTGAGCCCAAGCAGTGCTGCAAGGAACACTCTGGTGACTCACTAGATGTTCTGCAGCTGGGGCCAGGTGTCCACGTCGCCCCACTGCTTGGGCAGGGTGCCGTAAAACCTGTGGCGAGAGTTGGAGACCCAGAGCGGCTAATTGTATTCAGCGACGGGCCCGGATGCCGCGGGGTGGCCACCCAGGCGGCAGAGGGCGGTTTAGCAATTTCCGCAATGCTGCTGGCCAAACTTCGCCTCCCAAGCCTGCGCTTTGCCTCCCAAACCACACCGCCCTGCCCACCGGTTGCTCTGCAAGTCCAGCGTGGCCAGCGTGCTCAGTGAGCCCAGGCCCGAAGGCAGCTTGCCCACCGCCCGCACGGGGCATGTGCGGCACTGCCACGATCTGCGGCTCGGGAGGGGAGGCGGGAGGGCGGGTAGAGCCGGCGCGCCTGCTGAGGTTGAGTTGCAATCCATGAAGAGGCATGGCTGACCCGCGCTCATTGCATTTTGTACACCCGGAGCCAGCACAGCACGGCATGCACAGCACAGCACAGCATGCAGAGCACACCACTCACAGCGTGAGGATGGTGCCGTCGTCGGCGCACGTCACGCCGCTCCAGCTGCACACCGGTACGTTTGAGGTGTCGTTCCAGCCTTGGAAACCTGTGGGCAAGGTGAGAGGGGTGTGTCACAGCATGCTGCCAGAAGTGCTTGTGCATTTGTTGTGCAACGGCTCTGCCTGGCCAGCAGCAGGTGGCATTTGGCACGCACCTCATGCATGCATTCACCCGCACCCGCCCCGTGCGGGCTGCCGGGGCCGAGAGCAACCCAAACAGCGGGGCTGATTAGCGCAACCCAAACATCGGGGCTGATGAGAGCAACCCAAGCAGCCCATGACATGCCCCGCCACTCCTCCCCGCACCGTTGGCGGTGGAGAACTCGTCCCAGTTCTCCACGGCATCGCGCAGCTGCAGCAGGCTCTGGACTGCACATGGATGGCCAGGGGGAGGGCGGGGCGGGGAAGTTGGAGAGGCACGGTCTGCCGAGGCGGGCGGCAGGCAGACGGCCCAGGGGCCCTATTCCCCTGGCTCCCACATTGCCCATCCCAATCGTCCCTTCACTCACCATCGAGGTCTCTCCGCCCAGTGCTGCCCGGCACTTGTAGCCAGCTGACCCCTGGAGGGCCGGCTGCCCCCGTGGGCTCGCCCACTGGCAAGCCGGGGCTGCTGCCGCCGCCGCCGCCACTGGCGCCGCTGCCATTGGCTGCCGCTGCCGGCGGCAACTCAGGGCTGGGCGCCACCGCTGCCGGCGGCGCCGCGCCATTGCGGGCCGCGCTGCTGTCGCCGCTGCTGCCAGGTTCGCTGCCGGTTGGCTGGCCGGCCGTGCGGCCTGAAGCCGCTACTACCACCAGCAGGCATGCCGCCAGGAGCTGGGCACGCCACATGGCGCAGCGCCGCTGCTGTGTGCGGCGGTCTGCTGTGCACGCCGCCAACTTGGATCGCTCAGAGTGTGAGCCGGTGCGCCTGCATGTGCGGCCAACGCAGCAGGGGCGAGCGGGTGTGCGAGGGGCCAGGCGGTCACGGGTGCGTAAGAGAGCCGCACAAGCGTCGCTGCGGCGGGGGCCAGCGCTGGGATGGGGGCGCCTCCAGGGGCCACCTGCTGCGCAGAAAGCCTCGGCAGGAGCTGCCTGGCCAGCTTCAGCACTGCATGCCCGCCTGGAGCGCAGGAGCGAGTGGGACCTCGGGTGACCCCCGGCTCGAGCTCTCAAGCCGTCACCCCCAGCCTGCTGGGCCGCCCCTCCTCACCTTTGCGCTTTTGCGGCTTCCACAAGTGCCACTGGGCGCCCGGGCCGCCTCAGCAGCTCCAGGCCCGCTTGCAGTCGTGAGACTGTGCGCTGCTGGCTGTCCTGACGCTGTGCAAGGCATTTAGCGGGCTACTGAAGGCTGCTGGGCGCCAGGGGGCGTGATCAGGGGCTTGCATCAGCAGCAAGTGCTCCATGCAGGGCGCACAGCAGCCTCCCACCACAAGCAGCCTCTCTTTGCCTCTGAGCAGCGCCCAAACGCATCCAGCAAGCAAGCCGCCCGCTTTCTGCACCCCCCGCAGCAACTCCCGAGCGCCTAGCACAACACCATGGCCGTGCAGCCCCGCCTGGCGGCGGGGGCAGCCCTGCTGGTGCTGCTGCTGGCGGCAGGCACCCTGCCGGCGGCGGCAGCGCGGCGGGGGCTGGNGCAGCGGCCGGTGACCGGGCGCCCGCGCCTGCCGCCGAGGCGTCAGCTGCCGAAGCGGCTCCCCCCGCAGTGGAAGCCGCCGCCGGCCAGCAGAGCATCTACGGCAGCCCGCAGGTTGACTACTGCATCGAGCTGACCAACAAGGCGGGGCAGGCGTGCACCGTAGAGAGCGACACGCGTGAGCATCCCGGCTGCGGGACGGCTGCCGCCCCTCGCGGAGCCAGTGCCGTGGCTTGGTTTGCACGCTTTCGAACCCCAACATGCACAGTGGTCAGGGGCAACGCGGTGGCTGGGGTGGGAGGCATGGGGAAGCGCCACAGCGGCGGGCCCGCCCGCGCCAGGTGCCTCCCCAACTTCCAACCAGCCTGCCGGCATCCCCGTCCTGCAGTGTCGCTGGTTTTCAACCGTGGCTCTGAACAGCTTCCCACCCCCGAGCAAATCTCGACCGCCATCAACAACATGAAGGCAAGCAAAGTGTGACGGGGGCGAGGGGTTCCGCATGCTTGCTGCCCGTTGCCCGGCCCCACGGCCACCCAATCCGCCGCTCAATTCGGCCGCCCGCGCGCCCACCTGCCCCGCAGGCAGCGGCGCAGCCCAGCGACTCGTGCTGCCAGGAGATGATGCCCTACGCTGATGCCCGCTGCCCCTGCGATGCGTGAGTTGCCGCTGAGCGCGTTTGCTGGTGTGGCGGCTTAGGGTTTGAGGCTAGGGTTCTGCCTGCCGCAGCGTGGCGCGTTTGACGGCACGGCTGCCACACTGCGGTGCTGCGTCGCCCTGCACAATTCCTGGCTAGCATGCACCCGCCTGCAGCTGTGTGCTCAATGCAGCGCATGTCAGCTGCACCCCAAAGCACTGGTTGCCCCCAGATTCCACCAAAGGCCTTCCCCCGTCCTCATCCTCCCTCCCCTGCAGTGGCTACCAGCAGCTGCTGCCGGTGGGAGGCTTTGACCCGGCCTACTTTGAGGGGGCGACAGCCATCCTGGTTAAGGTGCGATTGATTGAGGGAAAGCCATGCAATGCCTGGCAGTTCCACCGGCGGCATGGGATGCGGCAAGGGGTGACATGACATGTGCTGCTGCACATGCGCATGTCAACGCAATCCACTGACTGCCCTCCCCTTCCGCCCTGCCCTTCATCCAATGCAGGCCTGTGGCTTTGACTTCCCGCCCTGCAAGCCTGGGGACACTATTAAGATGGCTGGCCGCTAATTAGGCCAATTAGGCCGCTCAGCCGGCAGCCCCTAGCGACGTTTAGCAGGGGGGGCGCGCGCAGCCAAGCCACGCAATGCTGGCCCAATGCTGGCCCCATGGTTACCCGCCTTGCCCTGCACACCGCCCCGGCAAAACCGCCTCGTTTCACCGCTGTTTCCGCTGTCACCCTTTCACCCTCAACCCCTTGCTGCACATCGCCTTGCTGCACACCCCGCTCAGCCTCCCAACCCAACAGCCGCACCCTGCCACCATGGAGTGCCTCCCCCTTTGAAGTTGAGAGCCGCAGCACCGCACGTACCGCCCCTCTTGACCGGTTTTGCTAGTGCTTTTGAGGGGCGGCATTGCCGCTCCCCTTTCGTCTGTCCGCCGAGTAAAGCGCGGGCAGGTTGAAACCAACCATTTCATTCCATTCTGGTGCTGCCCGGCCCAGGGACTGCATGGATTGCATGCCTCCCTCTTCATATGCCTGCTGAGTTCAACCCTGCCTTTTAGCGCAATGTGACCAAGCATCCATCCGTCAGCTCTTGTGTGTTGCCACCTCTTGTGCATAAAACGAACGCCTGCTCTCGTCCAACCGCAATGCCAGCACTCTGCCCTGCTGCGCGTGCTTTGCTGCTCTGCCCTGTAACCTGCTCTGCACCAGGACTCACCGGTGCATGCGCATGCGGTTCGGTTGCTTGTTACAGGGTGAGGGGTGGCACGTAGGCAGGCAGTGCCGCCACAGCTGGTGCGTACCGCCACCGCTACCTTGACAGAGCTGCTGCGTCCATCTAGTCAAGCCGCCTGGTCCCGGCCCGGCAGCAGGCGGCGGTAGTTGGGCACACGCTTGAAGGTGAGCCAGTTATTGTCATGGAAGGACGCCGCACCGCCCCATGCGGTGCGAATGGCTACGAGTAGGTCGGCGCCGTCGATGATCCAATCTGAGGGGGAAGGGTGTGACGGAAGCAAGCACTTTAGAACCAAGCAGGTCCACAGGTGGTGCGCGTGGCAGTGTGAGGCCATTGGCAGAGAATGGTTCCCTCCACAATCCAATCTGCCTGGGCAAACCAAGGCGGTTGTGGTTGCGGGAGGCATGGACAGAGGCATGAACAGCACAGCCAGCCGCCTCCTGGTGCACCTCCCAGCAGCAGCAACAAAAGCACCCAGCAGCCCTCACCCGGGTACTGGTATGCTGTCCGCCACAGGCTGTCGTCCCAGGGCAGGCCATCGTTAGGGACCAGCAGCGTGGCCGCCACCCGCCAGCTCAGCAGGTCGCGGGAAAACACAAGCGCCAGGAGGTTGCGGGCGTCCGGGTTGGCGCCGTAGCGGTCTATGGACGGGTTAGTAAGCGCCAGGTAGAAGCCGGTTGACGGGTCGAAGCGGGCGGTAAACCTGGGGAGGGAAGCAGTGCGAGCAGTTATTTGACTGAGGTTCGAGGCGAGATCGCACCCAGGCATGAGCAGCTGAGCGGTGGGTACGACTGCAGCCGGCCATGGGGAAGACAGCTTGGAATCCCAGACAGGAAATGCCAGCACCAGCTGTATCAAATGCGCACACGCACACACAGGCTCACTTGTTGCCCCCGCCGGGCATCTCTGCAAAGCCCTGCCATGTGAGCTGCATGGGGCCCAGCAGCGCTGGCCCAGCCTCTGCTGCTGCTGCGGCGGTTGGCTCTGATGCAGAGGGGGCTGGCTGCTGCGCCGCCTGCTCCTGAACTAGCTGCGCCTGGTCCAGCCGGCCCGCCGCCGCCAGCTGCCTGCCCCCGACATCAGCGGCCATCTGCTGCGCTGCTGCAGCCTCATCCCAGCCAGCTGATGCATGTGCCATCTCATTCCTGGCTGATGCATGTGCCGCCTCGTTCCACCCGGCTGCTCCAGCTGCCGCCTGCCCACCACCGGCGTGAGCCAACTCCCCTGCGCCTCCGCCTGCCGACTGCCCAGCGGGAGACGGCTCCAAATGGAACAGGCAGGCGTGCTGCAGCGTGTACGTGCGGCCCGCTGCGTCGTAAACGCGGCAGCGCAGCAGCAGCGCGACACGCCCGCCGGGCAGGGCCACTGCGGCAGGGCGGCCAGGGATTGAGTTTGGTCATGAGCAGGGCTCGAGTGCCGGCAGCTCACCATGTTACTGCGCATGCAACTTTGGCGGTTGCGGGCAGCAGGCCATGGCTGTGCAACCTCCCTGGTTGCGTAACAGACACAGCCAGACGGCAATGCAGGTTCTGCGCACGCCAGCGACACAGCACGTTGTGGTGCCAGGCTTTGCCGGCATTGCCTTCTAAGCAGCCTGACTCCCCAATCAAAGTACTGCACCGCTCGGCAACAACCTCAGCACATGGCTTGCCTGCATTGCCCTCTAAGAAACCTCCACTCTCCACAGGTCCAGGCATCCAGGCGGGCAGCATGGCGGCGCTGCGAATGCAGGAGCAGGGGCAGGAAGCAGGTAGGTTGCCACAGGCAATTTGTTGATGTGCCTCTGTGCCACATGGCCGATGCAAGCAAGCACCATGCCAAGCAGAGAAGCGCTGTACACACAAAAAAGGCACACCAGAGCAGAGGGTGCGCATGCCGCCGCGAAAATACAGCGACATGGGCAGCAACTACAACAGCAACCCTGCTATGGCACAAGCTGCAACCGGCCATGGCCAGGCAGGCGCGCCTGTCAAACCCGGCGGGCCGGGATGCGCGCCAGGAGGCGGGGTCTAGCAGGTCGGCAGCTGCGGGTGCGTAGATCACCACTGCCTGCATGGGCGAGGCATGGCAGGTGGACGGACATGACAGGCTGCTGGGAGGCTGGGATCCCGCAGATCGGCAGCTGCGGGTGCGTAGATCACCAGAACCTGGATGGGCGGAGGGGTGCAGGGAGTGCCTGGTGAGCAAGCAGCCTTGTATGTCCAAACAATGAAGAGCAGCCGTGCAGCATGGCATGGCGATGGCAGCAACACAACATAGGCATTGGCAGCAGCCCAGCAAGCCAGTGAGGCCCCACCTGGTAGCTTTGGGGCCAGCTGAATGTGGATCCACACCACAGCTCCATGCCCCGATACAGCATGCCTTGGTGGAACAGCACCGGCATGCTGCCTGCAAACAGCCGAATGCAGGGCAGGGAGCGGAGGTGCAAGAGGCATGAGAATACAGTGTGCATGTTGGAGGAGGCATGCCGCTGTGAAGGCGTGGCTGGGAACCATTACATGGCCGGGCATGGCCGGGGCGTGGCTGGGAACCGTTACATGGCCGGGCATGGCCGGGGCGTGGCAGGGCATGGCCCGGGCATGCCAAAGAGAAGCACTGCAGAATGGCATGCCTTTGCACTCAGCATGGCGTGAGCCAGCATGGCATGGCATACATGGCGTGGCGGGGCGTGTGCCGTGCAAATGTGTCATGCCACAGCACAGCAGGGCATGGCAGGGCATGGCAGGGCAAGCAATGTGCACGGCATGGCATGGCATGGCATGGCATGGCATGGCATGGCATGGCATGGCATGATAGGGTGAGGAGGCTACCGCAAAGCATGGAGGCATGTTTTAAAACCGCGTCGTGCTGCTCCATCTCATGCCCCGCCCAGCAACAGCCGCATCCACCTGTGACCCAGTGACCGGCATACCTAATTCACCCTGCCATGCAACGCCATGCTGTGCCGAGCGCCCTCTACCCGCACCTGTGGCCCAGTGGCAGCCGATAGGGGCGGGCAGCAGGGCGCTGCGGTTCCAGCTGACGCCGCCATCGGTTGAGCGCGCAATGCTGACCGAGTTGGGGCCTTCCGCATCATCCACGCCCAGCAGGTAGGCGGCGCCTGCATGGGTTGCAGTTGGGGGCCTGTTGGCGTGGAGTGAAGGGGTCCGCGCCAGCAGCCGACCAGCGGGGGCACCTGAGGAGCGCTCCATGGCACGGCAGCGGGCACACAGACACGGCCAGCTACGCATCCGCATGCCCGCCTCATGATACCACGGCAGCAGGCATGCAGACACGGCCAGCCACCGCATCAGAGTGCTCGCCTCCTGATACAGCCACAAGCTCCCCCTACCTCCCAACCCGCCTTGGTGCACAAACAGTGTGGACCAAAACTGGGCCGGCACGGTGGCGCGGAGGCGCCAGGCGCTGCCATCCTTGGAAGCGTAGACCGAGGTGCGCTTGCCGCGGCCCCACTCCGGGAAATAGTCCTGCGGCCAAAAGCAAAAGCATGCAACGAGGCGCAAGATGCGTGCAGGCCTCCATTGTACTTACAGTGTAGTCTGCAGCGGCAAGTCCTGTAGTGTGTGGTCTGCGGCGGCAGCTCCTGCCGGTTGACTGCTGGCCAGAGGCCCGCCTGGCAGGGTTTACCCTTGTGCAAAAAGGCAGGCTGGAAACCATGCGTGCAGGCACCAAGCTGACTTTGGCTCACATGGGACATGAGCAGTGTGTCAGCATCCAGCCGAGCGATTGAAGGCGATCCCAGATACATGCCAGTCTTGGGGTCCGAGTAGGCCACTCCCACAAGCCCCTGGTTGCGCAGCGGCGGCAGCGGCGGCAAGGGCGGCAGCGGCGGCGGCGGGCCGGGANAGCAGCCAGGCGTGCCAACGCAAGCGGCGCGGCAGGGGCGGCGGGACGCCATACAGGTCGGGGTGGGGAGGGCCCTGCGCAGGGGGCGCAAGTGGCGGCGGGTCGGCGGGGCGGTGGCGGGCGGCAGTGGGAGCGCCTCCCACGCCGGCATCCCTTGGTGCGGCCATCGCACCCTGGGCGCGTCCCGAGTCCACAGCAGCAGGCAACCGCCCGCCAGGAGGCAGCAGGTGAGGAGGAGGAGCGCCCGCATCTCCAGGAGCGCCTCTCAGCTTGATGGCGCGCAGCTGGCGTGATCGCGGCACGTCGGCGTGCGGATGGCAACGCAGCAACAAGCCAAATTCATCACCGCCGCCGCCGCCTCAGCCGCTGGCTACACGGCTGGCATGGCAGGCAACACCGCGTTCATTTTGCGTCATTACAACTCTGCTGCGCATACTAGTCAGGAATACGGCAAGGCATTCTCCTGCGTCATTGCAATCTAATGAGAGTGCGCGCCCAAGCTGCGGCAGGCAAGGCTGCCGCGGTGGCACCGCCGCTGGCGTGTGCACCGCCGGCCGCCGGCCGCTCTCAACCGCTCTCAGGCTGCCGCCGCCAGCGGCTCTGCCCGGGCGCCTTGGCCCTGGAAGGCCAGCCGGTAGATCTGGTCGTAGTGGTCCACGAAATGCGGCTCCAGCCCCGCCTTGACGTCCTGTGCGGGACAGACAGGAGGGACAACGAGAGGGGGAGCGTCAGCGGGGGAGCGTCAGCAGAGCAGGGCTGCAGGGAATGCATGCCAACAGGTGGCATCAGCCCGCTCACGTCAGCCTGCTGCTCCGGCGCAGGCGCAGCTGCCGCACTGCGGACAAGCAGCACATGTAAATCAGTTGAGCCAGAGCCTGAGGGCCATGACCAGAGGGCTGCCTGGTAGCCTCGCATCGGTTAAGGGAAGGAGGTCAAAAGGGAAAGGAATACTCACATTGGTCAGCTCGTCCCAGTCGCGGCGGTTGCCCTCCGGGAACACCAGGTGCTTCACGCCTGCAAGGAACAGGACAGCAGAAACACGGTAGGCGCTATGTATGCATGGGCCTTGGGAGTCTGGAGCAGAAGACGCAAGCAAGAGGCCCCTCGCGGCACGCCAGGCGGTTCAGCTTGCAGATTATGAAAAAGAAGCCAGGCACCCCAGAGTGGAGGACCGGCCGAGTGGTTGCCGCAGTCATGGCATGGCGCACAGAGCATGTGGCGAGCTGGCTTCAAGAAGCACACGCAAGCGTACAACAGGAGCCCCAGCCGCCACCCTCAGCAGCTTGTCAGCGGCAGCTACAAACCGCCACTGTGGCACACGCACCAGCATGCGGGGCTCTTGTCACCCACGCGGCGGCCTCAGCAGGCCTCCTCAACCCACGCCCATGGCGTGTTCTTTCTTTCTTTCGTTCACCTGAGCGGCGGGCGGCCAGCGTCTTTTCCTTCACGCCGCCGATGGGCAGCACCTTGCCAGTCAGGGTCACCTCGCCTGCGAATAGAAGGTACGCAAGACGATGCATACATCGATACAGAACGACGATCGGTGGCACAGCGGATGGGCAGCACCTTGCCGGTCAGGGCGACCTCGCCTGCAGGCGCAAGCAAAGCATGACGGACATGTTTGATACTGGATGCCATGCAGAGGGGAGGCAGCCCTTGCCGGCCAGTAGGACCTTGCCAGCAGACGGGATGCCACAGATGCAAGTGCAGCCGCTGCGCAGCTTGGCATGCCAGGTGTCGGGCTCTCACCAGCCATGGCCAGGTCGGGCAACGCCGGCTTTTTTTAATCGGGGTGGGTTGATGAGCGCCAGTGCCAGCAACAGCAGGGCGATGAAAGCAGACAACCACTCCAGCAGCACCCAATCCACAACCCAGGCTCTCACCAGTCATGGCCAGATCCGGCAGCACCGGCCTGTTCAGCGCCAGCGACAGCAGGGCGGTGATGATGGTGCAGCCGGCGGAGGGGCCGTCCTTGGGGGTGGCACCTGCGAAGCAAGGATGCAAGGCATGCGGTGAGCAGGCGAGACACAACGGCGACAGGCGGACAGGCAGTGGTGCAGCCGGCGAAGGGGCCGTGCTTGGGGGTCATGCAACGCAGGTGGCAGCTGCTGCCACCACAGCCACTCAAGCGCACGCACAGCAATCTGCGGCAAGCAATCCAAGCTGGCCCACCCACCCGCGGGGACGTGCAGGTGGATGGCGTGCTCAGCAAAGAAGGCTGGGTTCGCACTCTGCTCCTGCACAAACATACAGAGCAGCAGGACGGCTTGGTGGCTAGCATCAAGCTTAGGTGGCTGGCATGTAATCTGGCGGTTGCAGGGCACAGTGCAAGCAAGGATCGATGCGTTGCATGACACAGGCAGGGGGCGGCCGCCTTCCGAGGCGCGGGGGCATGCAGCAGCCAGGGTGCACAGGTGCGTGATGACGGCATGGCATGCGCCATGGAAACACCCACAGGCTCTGAAGGTGCAGCTCAAAGTTGCACCTGCGGCCAGTGAGTACTCGCCTGCAGGCCCTCCAAGTGCTTGTGGCCACGCCAGTTCGTGCCTGGCTGGTTGGTTGCACAGCCCCTAAAAACAGAACGCACCTGCACTGCACAGGCCCCCCCAAAACAAGCCGCACCTGCAGGCCCTCCAGGAACTTGCGGGCAAAGGTGTGTGCGATGGTCGCGCTCTCCTTCATCACGTCGCCCAGCTGGCCTGCGAAAACAAGAAAGAAAGGACATGGCTTGGGCGTGGGTTGAGGGGGCCTGCTGAGGCGCAGCTGGGTATGAAGCCCAGAGGGCACCCCCGCCCGCCACCGTGCGTGAGCTGGCCTGCAGACCGGAACCAGACAGGTAAAACGGCTGGCAATTGAAACACGTGCCAAGCCAACGCGTGCGTCGCCAAAAGCTGCCCAACCCTGGCCGGAAAAAACTTGGCTTGAGGCTGCCCTCGCCCTCGCCCATTTCCACCGGCACCGGCGCCGCCTAGCAGCATCACTGACCGGCATTCGCAGGCAGCCGCGCCAACAGCAAGCAGCTAACCAGACAGCAAGCCGCCAACCAGACAACCATGAACGCAACACCCGTGGGAAAACTGGGTGCCCACCCGTTGCCTTGAGGCTGCCCTTGCCCTCGCCCTTCTCAACAGACGCCGCCTCCACATAGAGCGTGCTGCCGCCCAGCGCAGTCCAGGCCAGGCCCATGACCACTCCTGCGGATCGGAGAGATTGTGGGGCTGGTCAGCTAAACATTCCAGCCGAGTGGCGTGCTGCTGCTGCAGAGCGCGGTCCAGGCCAGGCCCCTCACATCTCCTGCACGTGCAGGTTGGGCAGCTGAGCCGGCCGCATGCAGACTTGCAAGTGGGCTGGCACCCCTGGCGCCTGGCCAGGCGAGCCCACCGCCACTCCAAGCACCCATCGACGCATATCAGTCCAGTCTAGTGTACCAACTACCAAGCGCCAGCCATCCCACCAGAGGCCCAACCTTCATGACACCAACGCGCATCAAGCGCACCTGCCGGCGTGCCCTCCCTCACCTGCCACCCAGCTGATGCTGTGCAGGTCCTTCTGCACCAGCTGTTTTAACACACCAGCGCGCATGAAACGCACCTGCCGGCGTGCCCTCTGCGTAGATCTTATCGGTGGGGTACGGCGGCTGCCCCACGTACTCCTTGAGGTCGCCGGCATCCACCACAATCAGCGGCTCCGCCTGCACACATGGAGGGATTGCAGGGTGGTTGCTAATGCTGGTGCAGAAGGAGAAGGGCCCATTTACTCCTCGAGGCCGCCGGCGTCGATCACAACCAGCGGTTCCGCCTGCACTCGTGGTGGAGGGATGGCAGTTGGAGGGGGAGTCGTTGGTGCAAGGCATACGAAGGTCCTGCACACGCCTTGAGGTTGCCAGCATGCACCACAGTCATGGGCTCCGCCTGCAGCAAGGCACAATGAAGTGCGATTGCTCGGCGGGAATGCAGACAGCGCGCCTGCAGCACCGCCGCGTGCACAAGGCGGCGCCAGAGCACACCTTGACTGACGCCGCCGCGCCCTCCGCCGCCCCCCCCCCTCCGCCGGCTGATTTCTGCCCTCCCTTCCACAAGCAACCTTCCACAAACAAACAAAACAAGGGCCCCCCAGCCACCAACCTACTACAAAGTGCGCACCATGACGGTCGCCGCCGCACCCTCCGCGCCCTCCGCCAGCTGCTGCTGCCTGCTGCCATGGTCCAGGTCACCTGCTGGCCCGTGCTGCTGCTGCTGCTTGGACTGCTGCTCTGGCTGCGCCGGCTGCTGCTGCGCTGGCTGCTGCTCTTCGCCACCCTCTGCTGCCGCACTGCCGCCCTCTGCCGCTGCCGCGCTGCCGCCCTCCGCTGCTGCCTGCTGCTGCTCCGGCTGCTGCGCCTGCCCCTCCGCCTCCTGCTGCTGGGGAGGCGTCACCTCCACGCCCATTTGCACCAGCTTGAGCGCTGCCTTGCGGTAAATTTTCTCCAGCTGCTTCTTCAGGTTGCGCACGCCCGCCTCCCTGCAACAAGTCAGGTTGAGCGCCAAAGGAATGGTGGCATTTGATCCGAAACAAAGAAAAGCCGCCGTGCGGTGGGTCTTCTCCAGCTGCCTCCTCAGGTTGTGCACGCCTGGGTATTATTGGGTAGCAGTGACAGTGCAGCTGTGGTGCAGTGACAGGGAAAGCCGTCTCGGAGCCCCAGCCCGTGCAACCCCTTTGCACTCAGCTGCATGGGCGTGCTGCACCGCTCCCAAGTAGCCAACAACTCACCACACTCGATTATCACAAGGGCTGCCAGCGCAGCATTGTCTGCCAGGACTGCTGGCTGCCGGTACCAGCACGTACCAGCACATGTGAACAGTGCGCCCTAACACACGCTCACCGAGCATAGTCGTCCACCAGTGCTGCCAGAGCGGCGTCTGTCACCTTGACGGCTCCCTCTGGCACGCCGGCGTCTGTGCGCGCCTGTGGCGATGGACGGATGCAGAGTTGCGTCAGGCAGGGTGTTGGGTAGGCAGGGTGGGCAGGCGGTAGGCAGGGAGTTAGGCTGTAGGCAGGGTGGTGCGAGCGTGTGTGGGCGGCCCAGGGATCGCATCAGCACGTCGGCGTCCCAGCAGGCGGACAGCGCAGCCCTGCCAAGCTGAGCGGAGAGCACTCAATGTGCAGCCAAGGTGTGGTGTGCAGGGACAACGCATGCTGCTTGGACGGCCACCTGTACAAACACAAGTTGCAGCCGCAAACACTTGCAAAGCTTGCCTGCGGCTCCAGGTAGGTGCGTGCGATTGCCACCTTCTCGTCGAAAATGTAGCCCGACAGCCTGCAGAGTGATCGGTGCACATTGGAAACATGACTTTCAAAACATGCAAAGGAACGATGGCGTCGAAGATGTAGCCAGACAGCCTGCAGGACCGATCGGAACCAGTTGAATGCAACCGTCAGCGGGGCAGCTGCGCCGGGCGATGCGGCGCATGGCAGCCAAGGGGTGCGCAGTGCTGAAGACGAAAGGTGGCTCTGCCGCACGTTGGCAGGAGCTAGCAAAGGAGACTTCCGCTGCACGAGTCGGCAGTAGGAAACGAGCAGAGCAAAACAGAGCTCTCACCGGATGACCTCCATGCGGTCCAGCAGCGGCCCACTGCCAAGCAGGACCGTCAACAGTCGCACGCTACGAGTACATCCGGCTGCTACAGATGCAGACTACACACAGCAGTTGTTCAACCCACCGGATGACCTCCATGCGGTCCAGCAGCGGGCCAGGGATGGTGTCAAGCAGGTTGGCGGTGCACATGAACAGCACCTGCACAGGGGCATGAAGCAGAGCCCCTGTTTGGTCGCAAACAAACAAAACAACGAGCGGTGGGCCGCGTGTGGTGTCCAGCAGGTTGGCGATGCTTGCACATGGACAGCACCTGCAAAGGGTTGTTCAGCGGGGCGCGTGTTAGCGAAAACAGTGGCAGCAGCAGCAGCAGCAGAAAACCCGAATTCTGCTCTGGGTCCAACAGACAGCGCCAACACTAACGCAACCGAGACCAGGCTCCAAGAGCAGGCATCGAGGGATTTGAGCTTGCCTTTGACAGGTCCACGGGCACATCCAGGTAATGGTCCAGGAAGCCCGAGTTCTGCTCCGGGTCCAGCAGCTCCAGCAGCGCAGAGGCGGGGTCGCCCTGGATAAAACGGAATGCGATATGGGTGGAAGTTACTAGCAGGCTTGAACAAGTCTGCTCCGGGCCCAGCAGCGCAGGCCCGGGTCGCCCTGAAAGAGTCACGGCGTGCGAGCCGGGCGGCGGAAGCGTGAAACTGCTCCGTGCCCAGCAGCTCCGGCAGTGCGCAGGCCGGCCGCCCTCAGCATTGCAGTACGGCCGTGCGGTTGGTGCTGTGTTGAGAGGGACAGAGCCATCCAGCTGCAGGGCTGCTGTCCAACCATGCTGCCGTCCAGCTGCCCCCCAAACGCAAAAGGGCGGCAGCAGCACCACCAGCTCCAGCTGCGCTTGCCTGGTAGCCGCGCCCCAGCTTGTCGATTTCATCAATCAGCACGAAGGGGTTGCTCGACTGGGTGGTCTTCAGGCACTGCGAACAAGAGCAGGCGAAAATGGAGAGCGCGGCTGGTTCGGCGAAGGAGGGTGCAGAGGAGGGCAGGGTCGGCACAAGCTGTCCAGCTAAGCCGCCTCGCCCTGCTGCCCAGGCGGCATGTTCCTGGCAACGGGCCACGCGCCCTGCACCACGTGCTGACTAACAGTAGTAAACAACCAACCCACCTGCACCATCTTGCCGGGCATGGCGCCCACGTACGTGCGGCGGTGACCTGCAAGCAACAAAAGGAACAAAGAAAGAAACAACGAGTGTGCCTTGGCGTGGATTGAATGAAAGTGCGCAGGGCAGCGCAGAGTGTGCTGAGAAGCTCAAACTCACGCGGCGCCGTATAGCGGAGCGCACCACCGCCAGTCAGTGCCGAACCAGCAAGTGAGCATTCCAGCGGCATGCCATTCGTAAGCACTTGCGGCCGAGGGAGCTGCTTTGAAACCGGCTCAACAAAAAGCCAGCAGCGCACTGCCAGCAGCATCGAGCCAAACCGGATTTGAACAAGCCTACCCTTGATCTCCGCCACGTCAGACAGGCCGCCGACGCTGAACCGGTAGTACTTGCGGTTGAGTGCGCGGGCGATGGAGCGGCCGATGCTGGTCTTGCCCACGCCGGGCGGGCCCACCAAGCACAGAATCTTGCCCTGCCGAACAAAACGGTTGGGCGAAACAAGGCCGCACTTATAGCTGCTGCACAGGGCAGGACCGGCACGGGGCTGCTCACTTCCTGCGCTAACAGCTGCACTGCTGCTCACTTTCATCCTGGCCCTCGTGCCCATCTGGGTGCTGCCGCGCAGCCTGCCTTTTAATACCGGCCCATATCGTGCCCACCTGGGTGCTGCCGCGCAGCTTGCCCACGGCGATGAACTCCAGGATGCGGTCCTTCACATCATCCAGCCCGTAGTGGTCCTCGTCCAGCACCTGGACGGATTGTTTGATGGAAAAATGAACATTCGATTGGGGCACGCGCATGTACAGATTAGAGTCGGCTGGTTGCGGGTTTGACCGCGGCGGGACACCAGGATGTGGTGTGGGGCCAGGCGCAGATGCCTTTGGCAGCCAGAACATGGTGCCAACGTCCAGAAGGCGACCAGGATGGTGGTCAAGGCCACAACAGCAGGCAGTCAACCCCAACAGCCCACCTTCTTGGCCGCTGCAACATCCAGCTTTTCCTGGCTGTACTGGCCCCAGGGGATGGAGGTCAGCCTGCGACAGCGCGTTGCAAGAACGCGCGCCTTGTGAGGAACACACGTTTGCAAAGCCTGTATGTGGGACCACACAGAGCGGCTTGCACTCCAGCACGTCACACCCCGCAACCAAGCGACCGACAGGCGTTGCCAGGCAAGCCGATGGGTATCAAATGCCGTCTCAGGAGGCATGCACACGTGAAAGCGCTGCCAACTTGAAAAGAGAATCAGACACAAGCAGAAGCACACCAGTCCAGGTAGTTGCGGGTGACGTTGAACTCGCTCGAGGCGGGCTCAATCGCCTGCGAAAATGGACGAGGGAAGACGCAGCAGCGGGTGCAAGTTTGCAACAGCGCCCAGCTCAGCCGGCCTGCTTGGCCACAGCATGCATGCACCCGCAAATACGCACACAAAGCGACAGACTACAGCGCCTCGACTCCTCGCTCACGCATGCTGCAAAGCCCAGATGAAATCAGCAATCAGCCGCCGCCGCCCAGCCAGCCGAGCCTAGGCATGCCTGGCAGGACGGAAGGCAACACACGGCTGGCCAGGCAAGCAACGCTCGGCAACACCCACGCAAGCAGCAACCCGCCAAAACAAGGCAACTACAACTTCTCCTCTCTTGTAACTCACCTGCAGCTTCTCCAGCTCCTCTTCGATCACCTTCTCCGCCGCCTCGGGCAGGTGCGCCTTGAAGGGCTCCAACCGCTCCCGGAACCTGCAAAAACGGCAGGAGACAATAAGAAGCACGCCAATAGTGTTGGTGAGGGCTTGCCAAGTAATGTCAGCAGGCGGGTGCGCCTTGAAGGGCGCCAGCCGCTCCCGGAACCTGCACAAAATAGCGGTCACAGTCACTGCACATAGTCTGTTCTGCAACGCACCTGCAACACGGTTGCCTCCATTCAAATGAGCACCGCAGATGCTGGCACTGGAGCGGTCAAACCAGAGACGTAAAATAAAGCTCACTTCTGCACCAAGGCCGTCTTCTCGTCCTTTTCGAGGCCAAGCTCCTTCTTGATGCTCTTCAGCTGCAATGATTGAAGCAAAAAGAAACGCCCAGTTCAAAAGATGGAGCCATGCCATGCAGTTGGGATGTGCGGCGCCTTGGTGCTCCTCAGCCGCAGAATAATCTGGCCACTCCACTTTCAGCGCTCATTTTCCAGCCCAGGCTGTCTCCTGGGAGTCTGTACCAGCAAGTTTCGTTGCAGACACGCAGACTGTAAATCGAAAATGGCAAATGGCCACCTGCTCCGAAGCGGCGCTGGCTGCGCGTCGGTTGGCAGCTGCGTCGCAAGCTAGATGCACACCCACAGTCTGAAGAAGAAAAAAGTATCCCACCCACCTGCTGCACAAGTAAGCAACGGCGCTGGACGTGCTTGCGTTGGCAGCTGCATTACTATCAGATAGAGCAACAAAATTTCCCGACAGTTTTGTCAAAAAGGTCCCACCCACCTGCTCCATGAGGAAGTAGCGGCGCTGGTCGCGCTTCGGTGGGCAGCTGCGTCCCAAGCTAGGCTAGATGTACAGTTAAAAAAAGAAAGAAACCTCCCACCCACCTGCTCCATGAGGAAGTAGCGGCGCTGGTCGCGGTTGATCTTCTCCTCCACCCGCTTGCCAATGTCTTGCTGCAAAGGCGACGCAATGGGGTGACAACAGACGGGCCTCAGTTTGCAAGGTGGAGGTTGATCTTCTCCTCCACCCGCTTGCCAATGTCTTGCTGCAGCAGATGCAGCGGGGCAGCAACAAGCAGGCCTCAGTGTGACGAGGCGCAAGGCGGCAATGCCTCGGCATTGCCTCTTCCACTTGCTTGCCAATGTCTTGCTGCAGCAGATGCAGTTGGGGCAACAACAAGCAAGCTCTTCATGCAAACCATAAAACAACAGCCCGCACCTGCAGGCGGCACAGGTCCACTTCCTTCTTCAGCAGCACCAGCGCCTGGTGTGCGCTGCACAACAAGGGGGGGCAGGGGGACAGGGCAGGGTCAGGGAGCATGCTGACCCAGCGAGGCATGTGCAGGCGGCATAGCGGGCGGTGCCATCGCACGGGGATCGTCTGCGCTGCACGGAGTGGAGCAGGGGGAGCGACAGGCAGACAGGCAGGACCAGACGCAGACGCAGGTTGCAAGCAGGCACCGTGAGCAGACACGGGATGCGCAGCGGCAAGGGCGGATGGCTCGAGGGCAGGGCGCTCGGGCCAGTGCTCATGCCGGCATCAAGCCTCCCGTTTCTAAACCACATGCAAGTGCCGCCTCACCGCTCCGGCACGCTCAGCGTCTCCAGCATGCTCTGCAGAGCAGACCGGAAGAAAAAGGGAGACGCTGCTGTTGCACCAATTGTGATTGTTCGGGGAGGGCATAGGATTGCTCAGCGTCTCCAGCATGCTCTGTGCGCAATGGGATGATGGGAACACAAGCAAGGCGAGTTCACACCTGCAGTCTAATGGAGGAGCCTGACTGCCGGGGCGCGAGCTGCCCTCCGCATGAACAAGTGCATCAACACACAGGGCCAGACCCCCACCTGTGGCGCCGCCGAACCGCCGCTGTGAGCGACCACTTGCAACCAGGATGCGCAGTGTCCCAAAACTCCAAACCCCAAAAATCCAAACCCAACGCACCTGCAGCGCAGCCGAGTCGCCGCTGGTGAGCGAGGCGGCTAGGTCGGTGAGGCGGGACAGGTCGTGGAAGTCGGCCCCAAACTGCAAAGGATACAAAAGAGGAAAGTGGGCAGGGTCGGTTGGAAAAGCGGGCCGCCAGCTAAGAGAGGATAAGAGCGGAAAGCTCCGTGTGATGCTGGACTGGCAGCAGAACGCTCGCCAACAATACTAAACAGAACACTCACCAAGCGTGCTCAGGCAACCGGCTCCAACAAGCCAACGAAACACAACATCATCGCTTGCACTTGCCTGGATGAAGTTGCGCATCTGTTCGTTGTACAGCGGGTGCAGGTGCAGCAGCTCCTTGAGCGTGGAAATGATTTCCATGGTGGTGGCCCGCAGCATGTCGTCGTGCGCATTGTAGGGCTAAGGCAAGGGGGGAGGAAACAGGCAGAACGTTGGGGCGCAGCAAGCTGGTGGGCCATGCGGGCAACCGCAGCAGCTGAACACCATGCAGGTAGGCGCAGCAGGGGACAGCAGCACCACGCCAAAAGCAGCTGCGGAGCAGCCAAGCCAGCTGGGCTGCAGGGCAAGCGAAGACAACTCAACTGGCCCGACCCATCAAGTGCATGACACCCGCCTTCAGCAGCCCCGGAGCAACCGGATTCCGAGCAACGCAAAACCAGCTAGCAGCGGCTGGAAGTGAACCAACTTAAATTCAATTTAATTGCCCACCTGCTCCTTGAGGTGCATGATGCCGACCTTCAAAGGGTCTGGTTGCACCTGCGCTCAGAAATGGCATCGGCGGCCGGGGAGGGCAAGCTGCTCAGCCCACATGAATGCGGCATGAAGCCATGCGCCCCCAGCTCTCAAGGAGCACCCACTCCTGCTGCTGCCCAGCCCAGCCCAGCCCAGCACGGCACAGCCCAGCACAGCACAGCGCACCACGCCCGTCGGCTCGATGCGCCGCTGGCTGAGCCACAAAGCAAAGCATGGCACAGCACAGCACGGCACAGCACAGTGCAGCGCAGCACAGCACACCATGCCCGTCTGCTCGATGCGCCGGTGGCCCAGCAGCAGCAGCTGCGCCCCTTGGTCGTTGGGCAGGATGGTGTGCACCTACACAGGGGCGGGGAAGCAATGGCTGACTTGGGCGTTGGCTCAATTCCACAGTATGTGGCGTGCTCCAGCAGGGCTGCGCTGCTGGATCGTGGGCAGGATGGTGTGCACCCGCCGCAAAAGCGGTTAGGTTCGGCTCAGGTAGACATGCGGGTGGCAGCCGGGAGCGTTGCGTGCGTTGGGCGGGGAGGCGTGCACTGCTGAAGAGGCTGGGTGACAGCCAACCTCCCACCTGCGCAGACGCGCCGCCAGGAACGTGTCCCCACCTGGGCAAACACGGCTCACGTTGTGCAGAGCTTCCAGCTCGGCAACAACAACCTCCTCCTCGCCAGCCTGCCCTAATCTCAACACAGCCGCCACCCGTCAGACTGGCCCCCCACCTGCGCGAAGGTTCCCACGCCGTGCAGAGCCTCCAGCGCAACAGCAGCCCCTTCCTCCTCGGCGGCCGGCGCCGGCGCCTCCTCAGCTGCAGGCGGGAGCGGGGGGTGGTGCGCTTGAGACGCAGACCTGTGCGCAGTCGCAGCAACATTGGTTGCTACTGGGACTGCAAGGCATCTGCCCACCGTGCAACGTCTGTACCCACAACCACGCATCGCTGCCGCCTCGGAGGTCGCTGCCGCTCCTTCCACTCAGGCAAGTTAGTGAGTACCTCCTTCCTGCCAAGCCACAGCTCTAAGAGCAGGGGCAGGCTCACCCAGCATCTCGTCCTGCATCGCCGCCGCCGCGGTGGTGGGCCGCGCGTTGGCGTTGCGCCGCAGGAACGCGCCCACGTAAGCCTGGGCCCTGCAGAAGGGAACAGCAGCACAGTGAGGGGCGAGTGGTGCAAATGCGTGATCAGGGGCGCAATCAGGAACGCGCCCACATACGCCTGGGCCCTGCAGACAAGCGGGGCCTGCAGACAAGCAGGGGCCGTGCGCCGTTACCCACCCGCTCTTCCGGATCTCAAACAGCTCCTTGATCAACTTGTTGTTGGTGACCGTCACCGGCATGATGCCTCCCGGGAACAGGGGCTTGAGGGGAAGCGGCACCACCAGCACCTGCAGTGCACCCACAGGTGGGGCAGGCGAGCGGATTATCTCTCATAGCCAGCGGCATGATGTGCCCGGAAACGGAAGACTTCAGGGGAAGTGGCGCCACCAGCAACCGCAAGGCAGACCAGAGCCCCGACGCACTGCAGCAACCTAAACTTGCAAATGAAAAGAAAGTACCAGCTGCTGATCACGCGTACCTCTGAAAACTGCGCCCCCGGCCCATGGGGCAGCCGTACTGTCCCCACCCACCCCAAACGAAACTAGGTGGAGCAAATCCACACACAGAGCGGCAACAACAAAGCCTCGTGCTTGCCTCTCGGAACTGCGCCCCCGGCCCGTGCGGGACCAGGCTGCTCCCCGCCTCGTCCGCTCCGCTGCCGCCGCCATTGCTGCCGTTGCCGCTGCCCACTGGGCCGCCCTCCCCGGCCGCCGCCTCGCTGCTGCTGCTGCCACGGCTACCGCCGCGTGCGCCACCATTGCCGTTGCGTCGGGGCGCAGCGCTATACTCACCAGTCAGGCTGCACAGGTGGAGGGCAGCGGAAGAGGCAAGCAGTGAGCCAGCTGCAGCCGGTCAGCTTAACACAAGCATTGCGCGTTTGAGAGACAATCACGCCCTGCTCCAAATCACGCCCTGCTTAGCTCCGGAGCAAACTCACTAGCGCCAGAAGCGGGCCACGCCCGACTCGCCACCGCCGCCGCCCTCGCTGCCGCTCTCGCTGTAGAACCGCAGCTGG
>RRZL01000034.1:931459-942831 GCA_006782975.1 Chlorella sp. Dachan
AATCCTGGGCGTCGATTCTTATCGTCTGCGAATGTATCTGCTTTTCGATGTGCATGCATGCTCAACTTTTCTGTCATCAACTGCACAAGCTTGTGAGTGCATGCTGGGGGAGGCGACTGGGCGTTCTGGGAGGACAGCAATTTCGGGTGGGGGTCCGTGGCAGTGAGTGAGTGGGACAGAACAGAACAGCGGTTGAGACAGGGGCTGTGGAGACACACGGGCAGTTTATATTAGCAGTGGGGCGTACATGGCGCGTGATGGCCAGATTGGCCGCCTTAGTAGCGCAACAGATGACTGCTTGAACAGGAAACAGGGCAGCGCTGCCACCCAAAAACACAAAATACAAAATGGCTTGCAGCATGCTTGCAGGTTGTATACAACAATTCATGCCGGCCTGCATCACTTTGCAGGGCGCTTGGGCTGGACGCCCAGCGGCGCTTCACGCTAGCAGGGCTACCAGCGCCAGCAGCGCACCGACCACTACTGCCAGGCTGGGGGCTTCCACGCTCCCTCCGCTGGCGGGGCTGGGGGCTGGCGCTGCGCCTACTGCGCCCGCTGCGCCCGCCTTGGGCACCGCAAAGGCGCCCTCAGGTTCGCTCCCGCTCAGGAACTGGGCGGTGACGTTTGCCAGGCGGCTGCCAGCCTCCCCCACAACCAGGCTGTGGCCCCAGCCGTCAAAATAGAGCACCCGCGCATCGGGCAGCTGCCCGGCAATCAGACGCGCGTTGATGGGGGGAACGGCGGCGTCCTGCAAGGGCGGGAGGTGGCAGAGAAGCAGCCGGGGGATGGAGCCAGTGCCTAGAGCGCTGGGATAGCAGACGCAAGCAGGCCTGGAGCCCTGGGTGTAAATTGATCAAACCGACCTCACGGTGCACCCGCCCACCCACCAGCGCTCCGTCCAGCAGCAGCACAGGCTGGTTGATGGACGGCAGGGCGTCCCACACAGTGCTGTCCACCGATGTAAAGTTCTGGTCAGCACTGTACTGGGCCTGTGCCACGCTGGCGTTGACCTGCACACAAGCAAAGGCGCAGGCTCGTGGGGGTGATAGTCGTAAGGTTCGAGCGGCACTTGAGATAGGTAGGCGCGGAGCCTGCGCCGCTGCCTTGACCTGCGCACATGGAGTGGGAGCGCAAGCAGCGAATGTAGAGCGTCAGCCTCACCCGTACGCACTTACTTCACTACACAGAGTGCATGCTGACCGGAGGGGACCCATGTTCCAGCAGGCCTGCCGCAGCAGGAGCCGCCCAAGCTTGCCTGCGAGCCAAAAGCGGCATGCTGGAGACGCTCCAGAGTGCATCCTGACCAGGCCAACAACACGATCAGCACGTGCTCTTGCCGGTGCACTTGAAAAGAGGGGAAAAAGGGAAATAAAAAAGTGCACTTGCCTGCGTCAGGAAGTCTGGCATGCTCAACAGTGATGCCACGTATGCGCACACCGCCTGCTTGAAGGCCGTTTCGTTCTGGGGCGGGAACACAATTGCCATCTGCATGCGGGAACGAGCCAGCCAAGGGTGGGTTCTGCAAAGCCCCTGCCCAAGCTGGGGCAACTCGACTAATCAACAATCAACCAAGCTCAGGCAGCTCGTTTGATAAAGCATCATCAAGTGCATCACAAACGCAGGCTCCAGCTGCAACAGCCGCAGTGCAGCCTGCTACCTGGCCAGCGCAGCGCAGCGCAGCGCAGCGCAGTGCAGCGCAGTGCAGCCTGCTGCCTGGCCAGCCCGGCGCGTGCACACCTGCTGCGTCTGGGAGAGGTTGGCGAAGCTGGCTGGCTCAAACACTGCCGGCAGGTCTGGAAGCACGGTGTGGCTGGATCCCGCCATGGCTCCGATGCCAACCAGCCGGTTCACACGCTCGCCGTGCAGCGCGGCCAGCAGCAGCCCCATGTCTCCGCCTTGCGTGTTGAGATGGGCAGAGGTGAGTGGGCAGAGGTGGGTGGGCAAGGTGCGGGGCGGGGCAGCCAGCTGCCGCAAAGGGTGGGCCCCTTCCTGTCACATACCCTGCTGAGTGGGCCCTATCGGACCACGGCAGGGCGCAGCATTGGCGGGCGGGTGCGCGAGGCAGCCAGGTGGGCATTCGTGCGAAAGGCAGCCAGGTGGGCATCCGTGCGAAAGGCAGCCAGGTAGGCATCCGTGCGCCCACCTGTGGACCAGCCCAGTATATCAACCGCCTGCGTGATGTTCAGGCCGTCCAACAGCTGCAGCACGCCGTCTGCAGGAGCAAGAGGGAAGTGTAAGTGCCATGTAGGCGGACGACGTCTAGTTTCACAGTGTAGCGCCAGCCCACAAGGGGCCCAATCTTCATGAGACAAAGAAGTAAATCAAAGGTGGGAGACTGTGCCGAAAGGGACAGCAATGAGGACGGCGCTTGGCACTAAAAGTGAGAACCAGAATTCTCTTCACCTCACTAGGCTTACCGTAAGCCTGGACTGTGACAGTCCAAAGAGCCGGAAAGGGACTCATGGCACGTTCTTGCCGGCGGTGCAGCAGCATGCAATTGCATGAAGCACAACCCACCTGCCATGGTATAGTAGGTGAGCAGTTGATCCGAGTCGTCAGTTGACAGGCCAGCGCCACGGTACTCCAGTGCAATAACCTGCACAGCACAGCAAGAGCAGCAGAGGTGCGGCACTGCCACAGTAGGCAGCGTGTCCAGCAGGCAGCGCAGCGCAACGCAGGCAACGGGCATGGAGGCAACAGGTGGTGAAGCAACAGCTGCAACAACAACCTGTGCGGTCAATGCAGCACTTGCACGTGCCCGCAGCCACGGCAGCTTACCTGCCGGCCGCAAGGCAGCGCGGTCCGCAGGGTTTGAAGGAAGGCAGCTCCCCAGCTGCTCATTGCGGCCTCCATGCCTGGTTGCAGTCAGGTGAGGCCGAGCGTATGACGATTTAGCTGGAACTTTGCAAGTGTGGGCGGCAAAGTCTGCTGCAGTACAGCCGTGCCCAACCCGCTCATTGCGGCCTCCGTGCTGGTTGGAAGCGGAAAGAGGGGAGTGACTGGGACCACCCAAGCAGCGCCCAATCACAATGATGGGTAAGAAGTTTAGGTCGCATCCAGCCCAAAGGCAGTCTCATGTTGAGAGCTCTTCCCAGCCGTTGCCCCTGGTCAGCGCTCCTAAAACACCCACCAACAGAGATTTAAATTTTTAATCCCAAAATTTTGGTGCGTACAAGTACAACTCACCTGTAAGCAGCACCAGCGGCGGCTGGGACCGAGGCTCCTCCCCGCCTGGCAGGAGGCATTGAATCGGTAGTACGCCTGCAGGGCGGACCCATTGGCAGCAGCGCTGAGGTGGCAAACGGTGAGGAGGCCTGGGGGCCTCAGCGCCTTGAGTGCTGGGGTTGGCAGACACAAGCAGGCTTAGAGCGCCGGAGACTCCCCTGCCGTGGTCCGGCAGGGCCCACTACGCAGGGTATGAGACAGGCGCCGTGGCGGAGGGATGGGGGCCTGGGGGCAGGTGGCGGCAGCGCTCGCCGGCCCGTGGCCGGCCACAGCACTCCGCACTGACTGCCGTTACGGACATACGCTCCGTCCCCGAGAGCGACCTGCCCTCCCCACCTAGTGAGCTGGCACTAAACTGTTAATCTAGACTAGACTAGACCTGCCCTCCCCACCTGCAGGATATCTCCGGTGCGCAGCTTCTGAACGCCGCCCAGGAACGACACATCCACCTTGCTGGCAAATGCGACGGCGAGGCAGTCGCTCGCGGGGTTGAAAGCGTATGTGCTGGCCTGCGGCGGGAGGGCGCGCAGGGGCGGACATGCCTGGGGTTCGGCATGGTGCGATGCCATGATGAGCCAACTCCAGTGGGTGCTCTGCACAATCTGCGGGTCAGCCTGCCGGTTTGGTCTGACGCATTAAACCCTGGCAGGGGAGGCACAGGTGTAGGCACCTTACCAGCTCGAGCACTTGGCTGAGGGGCAATTAGTCGGGGCTGGGGCTTCCCCAGGGGTCGGAGGAAGGCGCGGGAGCAGCAGCTGTGCGAGGGCGAGCAAGCGGGTGTGGAGGGGGCAGAGGGGGCAGAGTCGGTACGAGGGGGCAGAGGCGGCGGCGGCAGGGCTGGCTGGCTGGCCAGCGGCAATCCCTTCAAACACCGATCTACCTGACGCGCGACACGAGGCAGCAAGAGCGAGGAGCAGCAGAAGTGGCAGCGCGAGTGGCCGCATCGTGCGCAAACGAGGGTCTGCCGCCGCTGCTTAGTAGTAGAGGTGCAGCGTTGGAAAAAGTAGTCTAATACTTGGCTTGCCGGGCCGCGGGGGCGAAGCTTCGCCCAAAGGGATGATAATGCGGCACCGTCGCCATCTGGCACCGCCTAAAGTATGGAGGCTGCATGCAGCTGCTCTGGCTCCCCCCTGCTGTCACACAGCGGCTTGAAGCAAGCTGCACAGCCTGCGATACACGGAGGTAAAGTTAAGTTAAATGCAGCAGAGTGCTGCCTAACCGCCTCCTCACCCGCGCTACCAGCTGCTGGCCCTCTCCTGCTGCTGTTGTCCTTACAAAAAGGGCCTGACACCTGCCCATGGCTGTGCGAGCAGCTCAGGAAGCCACCAGCTGCTGGTTCGAGCAGCCCAGGAAGCCACCAGCTGCTGGCTCAAGCAGCCCAGACAGCTGCCAGCTGCTGTCACAAGCAGCCCAAACAGCTAAGCTACCAGCTGTTGGCCCACTTCTGCTCGGATCCGCGGGCCAGCAGGTTGGCGCGCGAGGCGATGCCGCTCTGCTCCTTTTCGTGCGCCTTTTCGGCCACCGGGCGGAGCATGGACACTGCAGTGAACTCGGTGGGCTCGTTGCACCTGCACAGAGAGCGATGTGCAGCAACACACTTGGATGAACAGGACAAGAGGGGTGGGCGGGCGGAGCATTGAGCCGGCAGTCAGCTCTACGGCCTCGCCGATCTGATGGTTGAATGGCAAAAGGTGTGCACCAAACCAAGCAACCGGGCAGGTGCTGTCCCATGTAGCAGCACCAGCGGCGGTGCTGGCTGAGTGATCTGCACTTGCTGCAACCAGCGTGCTTACTTGGTGCAGCGGCTGTGAGGGTAGCGTTGCCCCACCGTGGCGAAGCGGTAGCGGCAGCCGCCGCACTGCCACCAGCGCTTGGTGACCTGCAGCGCACATTTTGTGGTGCCAGGCGTGGGCTGTTGCGTGGCGCATTCAAGTGAACGCATGGAGGGCACCGACAGAACAAGATCAGGCAGCCGCCACACTGCCACCAGCGCTTGGTGGTGTGTGGCAAGGAGCAAGCTCAAGGTAGCAGGTGTCAAAAGCGCTCCAGAGCACAAAGGTACCCTAGCACCACAGCTGCACTACTGGCCTGCAGTCGTGTGTCATTCACAAAAACTGGTTAACAAGGGGCTCACCTCGATGCGTTCCACTGCGTACGGGTGTGCTGCGCACTCGGGCCGCCGCCGCTCCGCTGTGTAGCTGCACAGCTTGCAGCGGAAGGCCTGCAGAGGCAAGAGGGGTTGAAAAATTCGGCACAAGTGAGGACCCTCACGCCAGGGTGCTACCGCCGGAGCCGGCGCTGCACTGTGTGCAGGTACACAACTTGCAGAAGCAAGGACAGGTGGGCCACCGGCAACTTGAGAGCGACAGGCGGAGCATGTGATGCAGCACACGCTCGCCCTCAGCACACAGCAGCGGGGTGCAGCACACAGCGGACGCAGCACACAGCATGATGCAGCACACGGCTCGGCCGCTGCTGCAACACCCGACTGCGCCAGCACGAGGGGAAAGGTGCCAGCCTGAAGCACAAATGGCGCCCACCTGCACTTTGAGGTTCTTGATTGAGTCCATGCGGGCCGCCATCTCGTCCTTGGTCTCCAGGGCCGTCATCACCTGCAAAGTTGAATGCGTGTAGTGGCAGGAACCAGCCAATGAGAAAGCAAACACTGCCGAGTTGGGAGCACTGGCCAACTCGTCCTTGGTCTCCAGGGCCGTCGTCACCTGCCATGTAGGCTCAACAGCAATACAACCTGCGCTGATGGGCAGGCATGCACGGAGCAACCTGACAGCTGGCAAGCAATGGCGTCCAGCGCATCAGACGAATGTTCGATGTCCACCGGCATGTGGCGCGTCACCGCAGCCGGAGACACAGTCCTTCAGGATGACGCCTCGTCTGGTGTGTGCAACAAGCTCAGCAGAGGGGGCCCTCAACGAGAGAGCTGAGCCTGTAACAAGCACCCCCTACCTTGTCCAGCTTCTCGTGCTCCTCATCGTCCACCAGGTCCTTGTACCTGCAAACACATGATGTGTGGGAAACAACACGTGGAGCATGACCAGTGGAAACATGTGCAGCACGCTGAACGCTGTGACTTCAACAGGCCCTTGTACCTGCCACAGCCGAACGATTCAGCACGGTTGATCTCAGCGGGCCCAGCAGCTGCTGCCAGCAGCATCCCCCCACGCAGCCCGCCACCCGCGCAGCCCAAGCACAAAACGCACCGGGTGCCCTTGGCTGCGGCTGCCGCCCCGTCTCCCACCAGGGCGCCAAAGGCCGCTTCCATTGCTGACTGAGGCGCCGCTGCCGCTGCTGGCTTGGCTGCTGCTGGCTTGGAGGTCGCAGCTGCCGACCGCTGTCCCGGCCTGCTGCCGCCACCTGGTGCTGCTGCTGGGCGGGCGGTAGCGGGCGGCGGCCGGGCAGCGCCCGCCCCGCCTGCCACCACCGAGGGTAGCGGCGGTGGGCGGTGCTGCTGCTGTTTGCGCTGCTGCTGCAGAGCTTGCTGCTGCTGCCGCGACGCAGGCTGCACCTGCCCTAGCGCCTGCCGGCCTCCCGCCGCAGCAAGGACACCGCCGCCACCACCGCTGCTGGGCCCTGGCTGGTCCTCATCACCCGCTGCTGTGCCTGCTGCGCCGGCTGCGCCTGCTGCGCCTGCCGAGGATCGGCGCTCAGCATCCATGCGTCGCACGCTGGCCGCCAGTGCGTCAGGCACCTTGCTGCTGTCGTTAGGATCGGGGGCCCTGGCGCCGCCTGCAGGCGGTTGGTGGGTGGGTGGGTGGGTGGGGTTGAGGTGGGGGGTGCGCGAACGTTAGGTTCCAAGCAGCAGCAGCTGTGTGTCCAGCACAACTGGGCCGAAAAACGGCCACCACACAACTCAACTGTTCCACCAACACGCCCAGCAAACAGAAGCGCATGCATGGAGAGGGAAGCCAGCACCAGCAGCTCAAGTGCAGGCGAGCGCCCCCTCCAACTGCCCACCTGCCACCCGCAGCAGCTCGATGGCTCGCTGGCGCGCCGCCGCAGTGGGGTCATACCCGCTGGCGCCGCCGGTACCGCTGCCACCAAGCGCCAGCTCAGCGCACTCATCCTCATCGTCCAACTCAATCTCCACCATCCCAGCATTCCCCGCTCCATTTGGTGCGCCANGGCGGTGCCCGCCGCCCCGCGCCCCAGCGCCGCTGCGCCCGCTTTGCGCTTGCCCCCTGCCTGCGGCAGCTCCAGCACTAGAGCCCCTCCGCTGCGCCCTGCAGGGATGGGCGCGGCAGCCAGCGCCGCCGCCGCTGGGCCTAGCTTGGCTGCTGCTGCGATGGCGGCAGCGGGGGTCAGGCGCCGCTGAGATGCTGCCTCTGCTGCAGCCACTGCCGATGGGTTGGCCACAGTGCTAAGGTACCTGCAGGTGGTAGGGGTGGTGGGGATGGGCAGCACACGCTGATTGATGCACAGGCATGGGCAGTGCACACTGATTGATGTACAGCTAGGCATGAGCAGCACAGCACGCCGCGGCAGCAGCACGCAACAGCAAGCAGGGCGGTTGGAGCGGCAGCGCCAGAACCGCTGCGGGGCGAAAACAAGAAGCAATGCAACGCCCACACACCTGGCGCCGGCTGCGCTGCCGCGGTCTCGAGCATTGGAGGCCAGCCCCTCCAGCTGCGCAAGGGAAGGGCAGGCACAACTGGAGTGTTGGCTTGCTGGGTGACAGGCAGCACTCGAGGGCAGTGAATGATGCCAGGGCACCTCCAGCTGCAGAAGCAAGCTTGGAGGGCGCACACACAGGTTTGCTCCTGGACCGGCAAGGAAACGACTCCTCGACCGCCCAGCGGCACACGGCTGAAGCCGCCGGCTTGCTGCTTGCACTCTGCACGGCCCCACCCACTCACCTGCGAGGAGCCAAAGGTCTTGACTCGAGGTGCCTTGGCCCCCATGCTCTCAAACTCTCCGGGTGCCCACTGCAGGCCTGCAGCGATGCACAGGCAGGGCAACTTTCGTGGTCAGAGCAGGGAATGGATGCAACAGTGCACTGTGGGGCTCCTGCTCAACCCAACTTGCCGCGCGCCCTCTGCAGGCCTGCAGTGTTGCACAGCAGGAGCGAGCAACTTGCGAGCAAATCAGCATCAGTTGTTCTGGCGCAGTGTGGGCTGCCGCTGACGCACACCTGCTGACACTCACAGCAGGCCAGCAGCGCAGGCCACACCAGCAAGTCCTTTCGCTTTTGCGCGTGCAAAGCTGCGGCACGCTTGCCACAAACAGGCACCAGCCAGCAGCACGCGGCAGGCACAACGGCCAGCTGTATTGCACTCACCCCGCTGCCGGCCCAGCCGGAAGGCAGATCAGGTTGGTGGCCTGGACCTCGCTTCATTGTGCGCTGGAGCCACACAAACCAACCGAACGAGGCCAGACTTGACCCTCACCCCGCTGCAGGCCCGGCCGGAAGGCGGTCTTCAGGTTGCTTCCCTGGAACTCGTTGCGCTGCGTGGGCTTCAGCTTGTTGTACTCGGTCTGCAATAAAACAAAACATACGAATTTCACAAGGAGAGGGCAGGGCATGGTTGGAAAACGGCTGTGAGGTCGAAAGGCACGGCGGCCCTGAAACGCGTTGCCCTGCGCGGCCTGCAGCACTCGTGCTTGTTTGCAAGTTGAGCAGCGCAATTTACGCAACACTGGTCAGTGTTATTCGTTCCGTGACGGGCACACAGCAGCATTTGTGCATGGCATGAAGCCAGTCCCCCACCGTGCCCCCACAACCCTCCATTCAGGCCAGCTGAGTAGATGAACGTTCATCCCAAGAACATGCACAGGTGAGCATTGCCGATGCACTAGCCTGGACGTGGTAGGGGCAGAAGGGGCAGCGCGACGCGTTGACCGGCATGCGGCACGGCTCACCATTCTGCGGGGAGGGATGGCGGGTCCTTGAGCTGCTCAGGTTGGATGTCGGCAAGGCGATACAGCAGCACATGTCAGGCGGCACGGCTCGCCGTGCTGCCCCACTGGGAGCGTACCGGGGAGGCAGGGTGCACGCAGTGCATGCTGGAAACGCGTCAATTCATTCACCCAGGATTGGCGGCATGCTGCTGCTACGGCCATGGCCACAATCGTGGGAATAACATCTGTCGCACACTAGACCACTGGCAGCACTGTTAAGCCACTAACAGTACTGCTTTGCCGCCGCCGCCGCAGTAGCCCAACGCCTCACCTTCTTAGCGGCCTTGCAGTGACCAAACTATGCGACGTCAAGCTGTCAACAAAGGACCCTTTACAACAGGCAAACAGGACGCTGCACATGCTGCCGCACATGCTGTGCATGCTGCTGCACCCACCTTCTTAGTGGCCTTGCAGTGGCCGAACTCGGGGCTCTGGCCCAGCACCCACACCTGCGCAAGTCGGCAGCCGCAGTCCAGCAGTTTTGTTTAATTGACATTTTTTCTAAAAGCAGCAACTGGTCAGCGCTGCTGGCGCCAGCACCCACACCTGCGCAAGTGGGCAGCCGCAGACCAGCAGCTGGTCAGCGCTGCTGGTGCCAGCACCACACAGCAAGCAGCAGAAGCCGAGGCGAGCGGCTAGGCATTCACGCCCAGCGTTGCCTGGCCACCGGTGGCATGCTGATTCAGGTAGCTGCATGGACGCCCAAGATGCCAAACAAACCTGGTCTGCTGACTCCACACCGAGCGAGCAGCCACAGTGCCAGGAGCGTGCTGCAACAGCAGCGAAAACAGCAGCAAACGCTTGCCTGGTCCCCTGAGTCGACACTGAGCGAGAAGTCGCCCTCAGCCCGCACCTGCAACAATGAGGCAGGCAGCGCAGCAAGTTGATATGCCCTTGCAGCGGCAACGGTCAGCCGCTTCTTGCGTAATGCACCCTTGCAGCGACAGCGGTTGAACACACCTTGCTGGCACGCAGGATGCGCAACTGTGCAACTCGGTCTTGCCCTCTGCACTGCTTGCCTCGGGCGAACGCAAAGCCGCCAGGGCTCCCCCGCCACCCCGACACTAGGCAGCAAGGACGGAACAACGACTGAAACCATAGTATCGCACTTGTGTTCACCTTTGGGCTGAACAGCGCCACCAGGGTGCCCTCCGCCTCGCGCCATAGGTCGTCATGCGCGCCGCTGCAGCAGGGCAACATAGGGAACATCAGGGTGCGTTTGAGCTGTGGTCCATTTTACACTGCTCAGCCAAGGGCATTCCGACAGCGTGCAGTGTGCGCAGCTGTAGATGCAGATGGCATGAAGCTCAGCACCCTGTTGGCTGTATGCATGCTGCACAAAAGAGCCGCGGGCATGCATCGCAACCAAATGCGTCCTGCCATAGCATTTTGGACCACTACACAAGAACAGGAAGCGCGAGACGCAGGCCTGACCAGTGGCTGCCATAGTAACAGTAGCAAACAAACCAGCAGGGAGCACTAATCAAACAGAAAGATCCAGTAAAAGATCCAGTAATGAAGCTACCTGAACAGGAAGAGCGAGACGGAGGCCAGGCCGGTGGCTGCCGTAGTAACAGTCAAGCAAACAAAGAGATCCAGCAACGAAGCTACCTGAACAGGAAGAGCGAGACGGAGGCCAGGCCGGTGGCTGCCGTAGTAACAGTCAAGCAAACAAAGAGATCCAGCAACGAAGCTACCTGAACAGGAAGAGCGAGACGGAGGCCAGGCCGGTGGCTGCCGTAGTAACAGTCAAGCAAACAAAGAGATCCAGCAACGAAGCTACCTGAACAGGAAGAGCGAGACGGAGGCCAGGCCGGTGGCTGCCGTAGTAACAGTCAAGCAAACAAAGAGATCCAGCAACGAAGCTACCTGAACAGGAAGAGCGAGACGGAGGCCTGGTCCAGGTCTGTGACCTTCCAGATGCTGTAGGGCCGGCCTGCAAAGCGGTGGCAAGACAACATGGTGTATTAGAGCAAGGGGGGCACCACAGCAAGCTGGGCCTGCAGACGGTGGCAAGACAACGTCATGTATAACAGCAAGGGGGGCACCACAGCAAGCTGGGCCTGCAGACGGTGGCAAGCAAATGCACGGTCGCTGATGGTTTCCTAGTTGGACACAGGACCGCAAAGCCTGCTGCAGGCACTGCCGCAGCACAGTGATTGTGCAGCAGCCTGCGCGCAGCAGCTGCCAGAGCACACAGAACTTGGCCTGAGCATACGGTGGTCTCACCAGAG
>RRZL01000034.1:943822-955978 GCA_006782975.1 Chlorella sp. Dachan
CTGGTGGCACCGCGCCCGCGATGCGCGCTGTGGCCGCCTTGGCTGCCCAGGACAGGCGCGGGCCGCTTGAGCCGCCGCTCTTGCTGGGCTGGCTGGCGGCGGCGCCGCTCCCGCCGGTTGCGGCGCTGTCGTCGTCCTCCTCGGCCGCCGCGGCCAGCTGCATGAACAGGTCCTCGTCGCAGCCCTCCTCCAGCCCCGTCCCGGCTGCAGGAGAGTGGGCAGTGGCAGCTGCGCCCGGCTGCCCGGCCGCAGCGGCGACGGGCTGTGCTGCCTGCATCACTGAGTTGATGTGTGGTCGGTGCTGGACACGATGCCGGGATGATCGAGCAGCAGCGGGCTGCCCGCTTGAACCATTTGGGCGCCGCCGACGTCAGCGGCGGCAGGCAGCATGGGCCTTGTGCCTGCTCGCTTTAGCTGCCGAGCAGGGGCTGCACGCAGCAGGGGCTGCCTGATCATCGAACGCGTGCTGCAGCAGTGGCTGACAGGCGGCGCCGTGCCGTTGCCGCCGCCGCCACGCCTGCCTGCCGCCTGTCGTGTGCCCAGTGGCTTGGCCGCTTTTCGCAGGCGGAAGGCTTGTCCAAACAAGGCTACCAGGAGCAAGAAGCAGGCAATGCCGCCCAGGAGCAAAGGGCAAGAGTGGCAAGGCAAGCATGGCAGCGTCTGGCTGTCGTCCGCTCAGCGGCAGCCGCGTGGCAGCGGGGCGCCGCTGGGGGTGTCAGACCAGGTGGGGAGAGCTGCAGGAGGCATGAAGCAAGCAGCGGCCGGCGGCGGCTGGTGGACCGCGGGGCGGCATGGTTGCCAGGGCCTGCATGCGCGCCCATGCATGCGTGCTGGGCCTCGGACGCGCCTGCTGGCAAGCAAATGGGCACGGCTGAGGCCTTCACAGGTGGTAGGCCAGAGAGCTCTTGGCAAATGAAGGTCAGGGGGTGCAAGCAGCTGGCGCTTAGGTTGGGGAGGTAAGCAAATCGAGCTTGTTCTACTGGGTGGGCTGCCCCTGCATCAGCTGGCCCCGCCTCCACCACTCCCGACTGCCCCAAGCACAGCAGTGAGTTGATGCAAAGCGCCGCGCGGCAGCAGCAGCGCCAGCAGCCCATCCACTGTCCCCATGAGCATCTGCTCCCAGACCCTCCGCAGCTTGTGCGCTTTTTGCACAAGAGTGTACAAAGAGAGGGGCAGGTACGACGGGCTGTGCAAGAGTAGGCAGTATCGCAAGTGAAAGGAAAAAAACAGGGAGACAGTGCAAACAGGGGTCGTATAGGGTATGGTACACATAATGTCAGTTCATCAGAATCAGGGGTCGGAGGGGAGTTGGGATAACAGACGAAACTAACTATCTGGTTGTGGCCGCCGCCACGAGAGCCGCCAGGCGCTGGGTCCCGCACTTGGGCCAGCTCCGTGCTGCACTTGGGGCCAGCTCCGTTGCTCGCTGCAGGTTGGACAGGCGTATCAAGGGACGGCGAGTGAGCCGGCTGCAGTGTGGTGATAGCGGCGGTGGCGAGGCGAGAACGACCCAGGCTGTCGTCACACAGCAGGGGCGCATCGCCAGCACCCAATCGGTTGTGCACCAGCAGTGCGCACCAGCAGAAGCACGGGCGCCACATCAGAGGCGGTGCACTGCGCCGCACTCCGGGCACACGGGCGGCTGCCTGCAGGTTGGGCAGATCAGGAGGGGCAGGTGAGCCGACTGCAGCGCGGCAACGACCTGGAGCTGTGCGGCGGCAGCGGCGAGGCAAGACGGCGCCGCCCGTCTCAAGAGGCAGCAACGGCGATCCCGGTGCGTGCCTCAAGCGCATCGCCGCACCCAGCTGCCCAAACACCGCAAGGGGCGCACCGGCGGAATGGGTCGAACCACTTGAGCCACGGGCGGGTGTCGGTGTTGGCCACGACAACAGCGCCGCTGCCAAGGCTCTTGATGCCGGCAGCCGCCTTGTTGGCGGCGGGCAGGAACTCCGCGGCGCTCTCGCTCACGCTCTTGCTCACGCTCGCCGATGAGCTGGACACGCTGCCGCCCAGGATGGCGGCCGCTATCACCAGGCCCAGGGCCTGCACCACCGCCGGCAAGAGTTTGTTGCCCATTGTGGCTGGGAGGCTTGCGGGATGCTGGGACTTGCGAGAGGATGGTGGCTGCGGGCGATAGGAAGGCTGCGAAAGAGGTAGAGCTTCTCATGCAGCCGCCGCCACGGGGGCACAGCACATGCATCGTCAGCGCCTTCACCCCCAGCTCGCCTGCCCCCATTCCCCGCTTCCTTCCTGTCGAGCCCCTCCCTCCCGCCCGTGGGGAGTCACCTCTGCACAACAAACCACATCCACGGTGCCAAACGCTGCCGCTTGCGCACAGTGCCAGCACCCATGTCGAGGCGTGCTGGGCCGATGTGCACGACCTGACCTGCGGCCCTCGGATCTCCCCAACCCACGCCTGTCTATGCACTGTGCCTGCCGGAACGGTTGGGTTGGACCGCTTTCCCTGCTGCCGGCTGCTCGGCGCCTAAAGGCTGCTGTTGTGGGTGCTGCCGGCGCTGCGCCCTCAGCTTCCGCCAGGCCCAGGCGTGCGTGGATGGCGAGCAGGTGGCGCTCATACGCCAGCCCCACCAGCTGTACAAGGCAGCATGGAGGGTGGAAACAGAGGTTCCCTTCAGAACCAGCAAGCGTAACCTAGGCAGCTCGACCTTCCAGCAGCACGGATCAAGCCGCCGGGCCTGTCTTAACTGCAGACACTGCTACACCCACACCCGTGAGGAGCCAAACTCGAGGCGGCTTGGCCGCTGCTGACTCAAACTCGCGGGGGCCCACTGCAGCGCTGCAGGGCAGGGCGAACCAGCCAGCACTTTGGCGGGTTGTCAGGTTGTTCCAGGGCTTGACTGCTGCTTTCAGGGCTGGGCTGCTGGCTTGCCACAAACAGGCAACAGCCCGCAGCACGCCTCAGCACACGATTCCACTCACCCGCTGCATTGCAATTAATGCAAGCTTGCCTTAATTAAGGGCGCCCTCCGCCTCCCCATATAGGCGTGGAATTAGAAGCAACATCTCAACTACCCCACTTGCCTTGCGGCTGCACAGCGCCACCAGGGTTCCCTCCGCCTCACGCCACAGGTCGCCGTGCGCGCCGCTATAACAGTGGAGTGAGACCAGACCGCAGGCGGGTTGCAGCGAGGGCGGTGCTGTTGGGGAGCCAGACCACAGATAGGAACAAAGCATCCCGGGGCGCAGGCCATCAACTGTAAAACCCTCTCTGCACAAGAGGAGGGCGCGGCAGGTCTGGTCCAGGCCCGCCCATCACCAAGGTGGGATTGGCAAGCAAACCACAGCGCGGTTGCACAACACATCCCGCCTGGACGGGATGCAGGACGCGGGTCTGGTCCAGGCCTCGCATGTGTTTTGCAAACCAATAGCCGTGCTGGATGCGATGCCGGGATGATCGGGCAGCAAGGGGCTGCCCGCTTGAACATTTGGGCGCTGCCGACGTCAGCGGCGGCAGCATGCCTTGTGCCTGCTCGCTGTGGGGCGCTGCAAAACGCAGCGGACTCCTCGGTCATCAACCTGCGTGTTGCAAGCAGGCCCAGCTGCGCTTCCGCTCCAAACCCTGCCGGCCGCAGCTCAACCTGCCGCCTGCAGCAGCCATAGTGCGGCCCAGCGCCCCGGCCCGCGCCCCCGGGGCAGCCATGGTGTTCAACAAGCTGACAGGCGCGCCCCTTTGCCGCCGCCGCCAGCGCCGCCGTCGCCGCGTCGTTAGTCTGTCGTGCCGCTTCTGGTGCTGCTTCCCAGCTCTCGTGATGCTTGGCTGACTGCGCTGCCTTCCCGCCCGCACGTATCACATCACTCAGATGCCGTGAGTGCGAAAATGGCGTTCTTTCCGCCCACGGCAAGCCCCGCTGGTTGGGTTGCTGCCGCCTGCTGCCGCGGCCTGCTGCACCACCCTTGCCACTCTGTTGCTGCCGCACTGCTTGCTGTCCTGCTCGCACTTGCTCTCTCCTGCTATAGCATCTCTTTTGATAAATATTTAGCGTCCTGATCGCGCTGCGCTTGCCCTTGCTGCAGCCACCCAGCTACAAGCTAGCACAGCACGGTGACGGGCAGCACGAAACGTACATCCAGCCCGTGCGCGGGTGAGCTGGCGTTTTTTAACTGTGACTCTAGCAACATTTATCGATAACCTCCATTAGCTGGCGTTGCTAGTCATGCCTGAGGCTGCCGCGGCTGAGCTTTGTGCAGCTGCATGCACCGCGCTTGTGGCTTGCAGGCTTCAAGGGCTCTGCAGGCCTGTTTCAGCCTGCTCAGGCGCCCATGCAAGCTGCCGCACCTGCCGCTTGCGGTTCCCCCCTTGCAGCCACACAAAGCGCGTGCCGCGAGCTCAGGTCTTCCAGCTGGCCTCAAAGAAGGAGACGATAGTCGCAGCATTCATCCCAGGGGCCGGCAGCAGCAGCAGCAACCCGGGCGGCAGCCGCGGCGTGCGGTGGACGCTAGTGCACAGCCACGGCAATGCGGTGGATTTAGGTGAGGGTTGACCTTTTCTAAACTTCTCATTTGCAGCCTGGACAACTCCCTGCATGCCTTTTTTAGCGGCGATGCGGTCCACTTGGGTGAGGGCCGAGCTTTGCTGAGCTTTTCATTTGCAGCCTGCACCTGCACAGTTTGCTGCATGCCTCCTTTAGCGGCCACGCGGCCGGCTTGGATGTGGGCAGCTGCATGCGCCAAGATGGTCAAGCTGGCATGCTTGCACAAGCCCCGCCACAGTGCTTTGTCCACATTGCACGGTGTGCGGCAGAACGGCTGCCGCCGCACGACGGCCTCCCGCGCCTGCTGCTCTTGTTGCAGCCGGCCTGGCTGCTTCAAGCTGCTGCTGCTCTGGCCCATGGCGTGCCCCCTCAATCCACGCCCAAGGTGTATTATTTCTTTCTTTGTTTTCCCTTGGCATGCAGGCGAGATGCTGCCGCTGCACGAGGAGCTGGCCCGCCTGCTGCTGCTGTTGCAGCCAGCCTGCCAGCTCAGCTGTGCAACCCCAATTTTCTTCACCTTTTACACCTTCGCAGGAGAGATGCTGCCACTGTACGAGGAGCTGGCCCGCCTGCTGCGCTGCAACGTAGTGTCGTATGACTATACAGGGTGAGCTCACAGGCTGATGTGGCGTTGCCACGATTGCCATGCAACCACACCCTGTCGCACTGTCTTGTTGCACCCTAGACTCTGCGGCAAGTGCTGCACGTTTTGAAATCCGTGCCACTCTCTGCAAGTTAATGAACCTACGCCACTCTGCCGCCCACGCCTCCCAACCAGCTGTTGCGCCGCGCCATTTCATGCCTTTCTGCAGGTACGGCTGCAGTACTGGCAAGCCAGCGGCATCACAGACCTTGGCAGACATTGCGGCGGTGCTGCGCTTCCTGCAGACAGAGCTGGGCAAGCGGCCGGAAGATGTTGTGCTGTATGGGCAGTCAGGTGGGCGGCGGCTGCGCGGGTGGGCGGCGGGATGGCAGGGTGGGTGGCGGGATGGCAGGGCGCGTGGCGGGTGGGCGCGTGTGCCTTTTTTTTCCAGGTCCCCCTGCTGGCTTCTGCACCCGTGACTGCACCCTACTCAATCGTCCCTCTGCCGCCCCCTGCTCCTGAAATGTTCAGTGGGTTCCGGCCCCACCTGCCACCTGGCGGCGGCCACGCCCAGCCTAGCGGGAGTGGTGCTGCATGCGCCCTTCCTCTCAGGTGATCACAATATGTGGTTGTATTTCTGTTTGCTGTCTGCACTGGCTGTATGCATTGGCTCACTGAACTGCACATTGTGCAGCTGTTGGCGGCATGCACACATGCTGCTCGTGCTGCAGCTGCGCAGCTCAGCTGCCGATGCTGTGGGCCAACGGCCTGCTCCCAGTTTCGCCAACCTCATCGCAGGCACACGCGTGCGCAACCTGGGCTGGCCGCGCTGGCCCTCTGCCCCCAACTCCCAATGCTGCTGGTAGTTCCTGCTCCTGATCTTGCTGCCACCGTCACAGGCATGCGGGTGCTGAATTCCGGCTGGCGGCACTGGCCCTCCGCCCTACATTTTCTCCCCAACTTTTTGCAAAGTGCTGATGGGTCCGACATACTTTTGACCTCCGCAGGCATGCGGGTCTTGAATCCCGGCTGGCGGCACTGGCCCTCCGCCCTGGACATCTTCCCCAACTTCCGCCTGGTGCCAAAGATCCAGTGCCCCGTGCTGATCATGCACGTGAGCTGTCGTCTGCTGCTGTTGGCCGCTGCCCGTGCCGTCCACGTGTGCCATGCTCTGCCGGGCAGCGCAGCGCGATGCGTGTTGGGGCTGGTGTCCCAGACTAGTGCTGGCTGCGCTGCACAAGCAGGAGAATTGAAGGGTTGCCCATCCGCCCCAAACCGGGCCAGCCCGCTCAAACTGGCGCTGTTTTGCTGCTCAACTTGTAAACTTGTGCTGTTTCATTGTTCAATCTGGTGCTGGTTTGTTGCACTGCAGGGCCTCGAGGACGAGGTCATAGACGTGCAGCATGGCCGGCAGGTGGGCGTTGCTGCTGTGCTGGGCTGGGCTATGCTGCGCTGCGCTGCGTTGCGCCGGCGTGCGCCCTGCAGAAACGGTTGCTGGCACAGGGCTTGCTGCCCAACCTGCCTGCCTTTCTTGTCGCCTCCCTACATCCCTACGCAAGCTGCACAAGCTTGCAAGCGGCCAAGCAAGCCGCTGTTTCACTCACAGTGCTGTGTTACTGGCAAACCAAACCCTGACGCCGTGCACCCATGCAGCTGCACAAGCTGTGCAAGCGGCCGAGCGAGCCGCTGTGGGCGCCGCGGCGAGGCCACCAAGACCTGGAGGCTAGTCCCGGTGAGCACTGCTGTGCTCCGTTTGCGACCGTGCCGCTAGTTGCTGCGAGCCGCAGCGAGGGCGAGGGTTCGGGAAAAATGCTCCGCAGCAAAGATGCAAGCTTGACGTATGTCTGTCTTCACGTGCCCCTGCACCCCTGTCCTGCCCGCGTGCAGACTACATCCCCCGCCTGCGCCGCTTCCTGGTTGAGTGCTGGGGCGAGGAGTATGCGGCGCACCTGCGGGCGGGCGGCGTCAAACTGTAGCGAGCCTGCGTGCAGCAGCGGGCAAAGCATGCGGCGAGGCGCGCCACCTTGACCCAGCAGCTGTGTGTTGTGTTTCTTTTTGACACCTGATTCTTCCACTGTGTGACGCGCCTGATGCATGCAGCAGCCGCCCATTGGCGTCGCTCCCAGAAGCCGAAACTGTCAGCGGTTTAGAGCGTGCACTGCCGAGAAGCTGGGGTGATGCCGCGCCGCATGGGTGGCCTCCGTCTGGCTCTCAGCTTGCAGTCTTTTGCGCTTGTTTCCTCGACCTGCCTTGCCTCACTAAGCCAGCGGAAGCTCTTGCACCAAGGGTTGGAAGCCCCCAGCGGCCACCTCGATCCCAGCGCTGCCGCCTGCACTAGCGCCCTTGGACTCAGCCTCCCAGCAATGGGCGCCACCCCAGTAGTTGCAGCAACCACCAATGGCACGCAGGCAGCCGCGCTCCAGCCGCCGCCGCCGCCGCCGCTGCCGCCCCACCGCTGGGCGCAGCGCTGCGTGCACGTCGCCGGCTGCCGGCGCCCGGGCTTTGCCATCGCGTTGGAAGGCCACGCTCGCCTGCCGCTGCCCGCCCCGCTGCTCTACCAGCTGCTGACGCACCCCGACAATGCAGGTGGGCGCCAAGGCGTTTGGATTCTGCTCAATGAGCCTGCCGGCCACTGACCTGCAGCGTGCATCGGCAGGGTAGCGCAGGCGAGCCGCCTCGCCCCGTTCCGTATCGATACCAGAGCAATTGAGATATCTCACCTGCCTGTCGAGCACGCTGCGGCCGCCCCCCTCAACTGCAGCCATTCTACGGAGCCTGGACCGCTGCTCCTACCGGCGGGTGCTGGCTGACGACGGGGTGGGGCGGCTCACAGTGGCGGTGGAGCAGGAGACAAGTGCGCACAGAGCCGGAGGGGTTCTTACGGTGCCATGCCAGCCAGCACACTTGGGAATGGGGGACGCCCACCGCTGGCATGCTGCCTTGCTTGCTGACACCCTGCGCACTCGCCGCGCCGCCGCCGCCACTCACCTCGCCCTTCCCCCCTCCCCCCTCCTCCACCCCGCCACCGCCGCAGCCTGCCACTTCCTGTTTTACACCGGCACGGTGTGCACGCCCCTGCTGGTGGAGCAAGACGCCTCGGCAGGCAGCATGACCTACCGGGTGCCCCGCAAGGGCGAGGCGCCGCTGTTTGGGGGCGAGCGCGGCACGTGCGGCCACCTGGCGGCGCTGGAGGGCAGCTGGCGGGTGGAAGCAGGTGGGTCTGGCGGGGGGGGGCAGGCGGGGAGCAGGGCGAGGACGTTGATGCCAGAGTTCTCAATGGAGGCTGCTGGGGGGTGGCTGGCAGGTGAGAAACCAGGACAAGCGCCTCACCAGGGGTGGTTGGAAGCGCCTGCTTACGCTTTGGCGCTGCCTCGCTGCTCAAGCTTTGTTGGCTCAGCACGTGTGGGTTTGCAATACGCTGAGCCTCTGGTTCTAGACCAGCCGCCTACCCCGCTTGCTCTAATTCGTACACCCTTGCCCTCCCACCTTACCCATGTTGACCCATGTTGCAGACGGCCCCTGCGGCAGCCTGCTGCATTTTGCCCAAGCGGTGTCCCCGCGCGGCCTGCCGCCCCTGCTGGCGGGCGCCGTGCGCTCCTTTGCGCTCGCGCAGGTCGGGTCAGAAAGTGCCAGGATGTTGCATTGTGTGACCACGTCTGCTGCAACTCGGCATGGGGTCGGGAACGCGTGCGCCCTGTGCACCACCCACCTGCCTGCACCCTACTGCTCCACGAGCAGGTGTGCGGCACGTGTGGGGACCTGTCAGCAGAGGCACCCCTCACTGCTCCCTCGTGCCCTGAGCATTCGTGGCAGTCTGCTGTCCTTCTCCCTGCTGCAGGTGCGCGGCACTTGTGAGGACCTGTATGCAGAGGCGCTGCGCATCCAGGCGGGCCGCCCCACCCTGCCGCTCAGCGGCCAGCATGCAGGCAGCAGCAGCCCCACCCTGCCGCTCAGCGGCCCCGCCCTGCCGCTCAGCCGCTGCCCGCCCACCAGCACGCTGCCCCGTGAGACAACTGCAGCCTCAGCGTGCAAGCCAGAGGGCCTGCCCCCGCCCGGCAAGCTGGCCCTGCTCTGCGACGGCAGTGCAGATCCGGCCTCTGTGCTTGACCGTTGCTCTGCTGCCTCAAGCACCACCAGCAGCGGCGGCAGCAGTGCCGGCGACGACGACAGCGGGAGCAGCGACGGCAGCAGCAGCCATTTTCCAGCCACCGGCAGAGGCAGCAGTGCCAGCGGCAGCGGCAGGAGCGGGCGCCCTGCAGCGGCGGCAGTGGTGGCCAGCAGCGCTGCGGGGCCGGCCTCGCACCCGCTGCCGCTGCACCGCCTGCTGAGCGCGGCGAGCGGCTGCCTGGAGGGCTGCTGGGTCTCCCTTGCAAGCCCCTCTGGCCAGCTTGCAAGCCCCACAGCCTCTTTCCAACCCTCGCCCGCTTCAAAGAGCGCCCGCCTGCACAGTTGCCCCGCCTGGGTGGTAGCGGCGGCGGCGGCAGCGCTGGCCCTGCTGGCCGTCCTGCTGCGCGCGCTGGAAGCGGCTGTCCGAGCAGAGCTTCGCGCCGCAGAGGTGTGTGCGGCACGCCTGGCCGCCGCGGCACAGCAGAAGCAGCGGCAGCGGTGAGCCAAGTGGAGAGACTGGAGATGCCAGACCGAAGTATCAGCTGACTCAAGAACCGCCCTCGGGGCGGTAACCCCTGTTCTGTTTGAGACCCAGGAAAGAATGCACCCGTTGTTGATTCATTGCACATTCGTCTGCCTGCCCTCGCTCATTCATTGCACATTTGCCTGCCTGCCCTCCGCTTCTTCGCTTCACGAGAGAGCGCTCCGAGACCACCCATCGCGACCCCCCCTAGCATCAGCCCCTGTCCAGGTTGCACCCCTGAGCAATTGCGCACCAGATCGCATCATCCCACCCCTGCCTTTTTCTTGCGAGCCTGCCGTCTTGCCTCTCCTTGCAAATTTTCTGCGTCCACATGCTGCTGCCCTGTGCAGTGCGGGCCGGCACGTGGGTAGTCCATTCTGCCCGCTGGCGAATGAAACAGCGGCAGCACATGAGGCTTCATTTCAAGCTGCAGCCGTTGTGAGGAACATCGCAGAAGCGAGGTGATGCTGTACTGCGTTGAGATGCATGCATCTACGCGCAGTCACGGAACAATCGGTCAGCACCGCGACCATGCGGGTCAGAGGCGGCAGCGCCCAGCACAGCATGCCCTGCCGAGACGCATTGCCGCTTCCGTTGACCTCCCGACGAGCCTCGGAAGCTAGATCGTGCGCTGGATCTCGCTGCCGGGGCCACCGCCGCCACTTGAATTCCAACCCAAGCGCTGGCGCGCGTGCGGCGGCCTGGCTGGGCCCCCGATGTGCAGATAGTAGCAATTGTGGGGGCGCAGGCATCGCCATGCCGTGCGGGACAGTGCTAGTCTGCGGCAGGGCGGCAGGGCGGCGGCTGCGTCAACACCGGCGATTGCTAATCGATTTTGGCGCCCGCCCAATTGAACTGAACAGCCGTGGTCTGCAGGGTTGGACCCGCCCTCTGCTGCAACCTACTTGTTGAGGTTTCTGCATCAGTTTGGATTTAGGGGGATGCATGCTTGCTGGCACCGTGCAGTCGAAATGCTGTAGGGTGCTCCCATTGACCGGTCTGCTGACCGGCTTGCGGCAGCCCCTTGCATGTCACATGCCGGTCTGCTGCCCCTGCCTGCGCTTGCTGCAACATCCGGGGGCGTGGCTGCTGCATGCGCTGCCTTGCATGCATGCATGCATGCACGGTTGCAGTGGTCGCCGGCAGCTGGTGGACAGGGGACCAGACGTTTCTGGCGGCCCTGCTGCAACACATGGCAGAGCGCCGATGCCGGTGGCATGCTGCAGGCACCAGCCATGCACCATCCGCTGCGCCAGTCAGGTTGTGCCTGGTGCCAGGAGAGGGTCATGCAAGGGTTGGCATGCAGCGACGGCGGCGTTGGCGGCAAGTGCCCCCCCGCGGGCGGCGGGCCGCCGCTGCTGGCAGGGGTCTCGGAGGCTCCCGGGGCGCTGGGATCGGCCGGCAGGGGCGATGTTCTGGGGGCTGGAAGCGCTGGATCGGTGGCAGGACACCCCGAGGCGCCCCATTGGGCGCGTTGGTCACACGCCCAAGGCCGTGTCGGCCGCACTCCTCCGCACTTCTCCCGTCCTTGCAACCCTTCCCCTCGCTACCTGACAACCCTGCTGCCCTGGCAGACCTCCCCCAGCCTCTGCTCGCGCGCAGTTGAGCAGCAGGCGGCCTTACTCACCTTCCCGCCCGCCGCGCCCACCGCCATGGATGTAAAGGAGTGGGCGCGGCAGAATAACAGCCTGTGCGTCACTGCAAAGCCCGGCAAGGGCTGCGCGGCGGTCGTGAAGGCGTCGTGCGAGCTCCCCCTCTGCCCCCGCGACGCCTTCGAGGTGCGGCTCGTGCCGGGGAGGCCTGTTGGCGTGCGCCCGCAACGCTGCAGCGCGCGTTGGGGACTTGCAAGCCGCCGCCGCGCCGGCCCGCCAGCACCCTTGCGCGCGCCGGACGCGGCCCCGCAACCTTTGTGCTTCTGCCCCTGCGCTTTTGGCCTCCGGCCTCACTGACGTCTGTATCCCATATCACCGCTGCAGCTGTTTGCGCACCCAGACAATGCTGTCATCTTCCGCGGCATTGAGCGCTGCACTTACCGCCGCATCCTGTGGGCCGCCGGCGACTCGCTGCCCGGCGACGGCCGGCAGACGATTGAAGTGGAGAACGAGTCAGGTGCGCAGCTGCTGCAGCATCTTATCTTTCATGGGTTGCTGTTCCATTGTCAGCTGCAAGTAGCAGCGCGGCAGGCCCCTGGTACGGCGGAGTGCATCTTGCTACCCTGCTACGCTGTGGTTGGCTTGTGCGCACGGCCGCCGGCGCTTGCTTGCCTACTACTGGCAGGCGTCCTCACCGGCCGGCCGACCTGGGGCCTGCCTGAGGTGCATGCTTTGACTGGGGATGCTGAGCCAGTGAAATTGGGCAGCAGCGCAGGCTACTACGGTGCATGCCCTGCCGCAGCATTTGCTGCAGTATGCCCGCCGCAGCCGCCGCCCGCCCCCCACCCCCCAACCCAA
>RRZL01000034.1:958702-970150 GCA_006782975.1 Chlorella sp. Dachan
GGGAAGGGCTGCAAGGGTGCGGGAAGTGCAGAGGAGCGCGCCCCCACACGGCCTTGGGGGTGTGACTAGCGCTCCCCCTTGTCACCCTGAGGTGTCCTGCCCCCAATCCAGCGCTGATCGCAGTGCCCCGGCAGCCTGCGACGCCCATCTGTTCAATGCATTACAGGGAGGAGTGCAGGGAGCATGCTCGGCATGGCTAGCTATGCTCAGCATGCACAGCATGGCCTGTTGGAACGAAACAAACCAGACACAAGTAGCAGCTCAGCTGGAGGATGGGTTGTGCAGGTCAGGTCAGTTGGGTCAGGGGGTGTCTGTCTGCTGTCACAAAATGACCAGGGGAGCCAGAGGACAGTTGAAGAGAACTGACTGCAAATGGAGGCTCAAGGTGGCACTCAAAAAAATGCGGGCGCCCGGGCGCAGAGGGGGCGCGCATAAAATGAGGCAGTGCGGAGGCCACGAAAGTGCAGGGATGTGCAACTAGGCGCTGGGGGCAGGGCGGGGGCGCCGTCGCCTCAAGAAGAATGGCAGGTCAAGGTTGGTTGTCGGGGTGTGTGTCATTCAATAGTTGTTTTTTCGGTGTTCATGCATCGTGGGTCTGAACAGCCGGGCAGCAGTCAGCCAATGGTTGTGAGCGAGTGTGGCACGCATGTACAGCAGTTAAGGTGGGCTTGGGAGGGAAAAGCAACAAGAGCACGGGCTTGGGGATGGGGTACGGGCTTGGGAGTTCACAGGTAGGGAAGAATGAGGAGGGAAGAGCTGCCCAGTTCTCAGGGCGGGGATGAATGTAAACCAAACGGAGTGCACCATTGGCGGTTGATGCCAAAGCAGAGCTGCCTGGAGCCTACTGTGCAGGCTGGCCGCGCAGCAGCTTGCGGCCAGTGGCGCGCACAGGCGTCACCTGAGCGGCAGTAGCGGCGGGGCTGGGCGCAGCGGCCGGCTGCGCCACCGCGCCAGGCGCCTGCTGCTCAGCGGCTGGCTTCTGCTGCGCAGCCGAGGCGCCGGCAGCCTGAGGCCCAGTGGCAGTGGCCACAGGCTGCTGGGGAGTGGTGTGGGCACTGGGCTGGGGAGTGGCAGCAGTAGCCGCTGGCTGCTGCTTTGCCGGCTGCTGGGGAGTGGGCTGCGCAGCGGTGGCCGTGGCTGCTGGCTGCTTGGTTGGCTGCTGGGTGGCGGGCACAGGAGCGGCAGCAGCGGCAGCCGTGGCTGCAGCCGGCTGCGAGGTGGCCGGTTGCTGGGTGGCAGGCACAGGAGCAGCAGCGGTAGCCGCGGCTGCAGCCGGCTGCTGTGCGGGCATCTGGGTGCTGGGCTGGGGCAGCGGGGCAGGAGCAGCTGCCGCGGGCTGGCCTGCGGTGGCAGGGACCACCTCGGGCACGGCAGGCGCAGCGGCCGCAGGAGCGGGCGCCACCAGGGGAGCCGCAGCGGCGCCAGCGCCAGCGGCAGCACCAGCCTGCAGGGCTGCATCTGCCTGGGCGGCGAGCTCCTCGATGCTGAGGGGCCGCTCGCCCTGCCAGCTGCCATCGCCGCTGACGGTGTCATCTTCCGAGTCGAGCGTGGCGCAGTGCTTGCCGTCGGGGGTGAGGCAGCACGAGGACCAGTCCATGGTCATGCACTGTGCAGGTGAACGGGAGGCAAAGGGAGGTAGGGTGAGGCATGGGGGATGGGGGCGGTTGCAAAGGCCAGCAGGGGCGCTGAAGGCGTGGCGCAGGCAGGGCTCTGACAGATGGGGCAGCGCCAGGCAGCACCAGGCAAAGCCACTGCAAGTGCACGCGCCGGGAGACCAACCGAGCCAGCGGCCAGCAATTCCCTGAAGGAGGGCGCAGGTAACCGGCTACCAGCATGATGGTTCCTCCCGCACACACCTGGTAGCCGCGGGACGCGAGGGCCAGGTTGACGCAGCGGGGGCGCAGCGGCTCGCACTCAAATTGCCAGGTGGTGAAGGTGCCCTTGGGCTGGGCTGCAGTGGGGAAGGGGCAGGGCAGGGAGAGGTGCCGATCAGTTGGAGCTCCAGGAGATCGGTGCTAGAGTCAAAGCAAGTGAGCTGGGCTGGCGCAGGAGGGCAGGGATGAGGGCCGGGCTGTTCACACATTGTGCTTTGTCTGCTGCAAGTTGCACCGCCAGTGAGCCTATGAGCTTGAGGGCAGGCAGCGGGGGCAACTCACGCTGGGGGCCCTGGTCAGCGGGGGCGTCAGCGTTGGCGTCAGGCGAGGGGGAAGGCGAGGGGGAAGGCGAGCTGTCGGAACCGGAGGAGGAGTCGCCTGCAGCGGCAGTGGACAGGTGCCAGGGAAGGGAGGGTAAGGAGCATGCTTGGCGGGCAAGGAGCATGCCCGGCAGCCAGGGCGCGCATGGTGCGGCCACAGCAGTGGGCACCCACCCCGATCTCTCAGACTCCACCAACCGCTGAGCCACCAGGGCACGGGCAGCTTGTGCTGAACTCACCGCTGGAGTCATCAGAGCCATCAATGGAATCCGAGGAGTCGTCACTGCTGGCATCGTCAGAAGCAGACGAGTCCTCACTGCCGGAGCTGGAGTCGTCACTGCTGGAGTCGTCAGACGAGGAGGACTCGTCGCTGCTGGAATCGTCGCTGCTGGACTCATCGCTGGAGTCATCCTTGCTCCAGTCGTCGCTGCTGGAATCGCTGGAGTCCTCGCTGGAATCCTCGCTCCAATCCTCGCTGGAATCCTCGCTGGAGGACTCCTCATCAGAGGAGGAGGAGTCGCTGGAATCATCGTCGCCGGAGTCATCGTCGCCGGAGTCGTCGCCGCCGTCGCAGTCGGCCCACTCCCAAGAGATGGACTTGCGGTCCCAGCTGTAGCCGGTTATGGCCTCCAGGGCCTGCGGGATATTGGGCAGGAGCGCAGGCGGGGCGGGGCTGGAGTCACAGAGATGAGGAGCAGCCCGAACAGAGGAGGTGGGAAGGAAAGGTGAGCGGCTGAGGGCGGGTGGAGCAGCCGGGGACCGCGGCACAAGGCTGCCCCCCTGCCAGCGGCTTTGCTGGCCTGCCTAGCGGCAGCAGATAGTGTTCTCCCCTCAACAAGGCTATCGGGGCCCCTAAAATCGCAAGTCCTCACCTCCGTGGACAGGTCGACATCGCCGTAGGAGCAGGTGGGGCACTCATCCACAATCTTCACAAGGAACGAGTTGCCGGGAGCGTCGTCCTCGGTGCCGCGGATGCGCACGCAGCGGCCGCACACCGAGTCATCAAACTGCGGGAGGGGGGCGCAGGAAAGGCAGGGGGAGTGGCGGTGTGAGGGACGGCAGTGCGCCGGCCGGAGGGAGGGCGGCCAGGCAGGCAGCCAGGGCAGCCTCTCACTGAGTGCTGCTGCTGCGTTGCTGCGCGCCCTGCTGCTGCGCGCCTGTGCATGCAACGATCTTGGCAGCTAGCACAACAGGCCAGCCAATTGGCTGCCTGGTGCTGACCGGCGTGCCTGCCCTCCTTGCAAAGCAGCACCCGCCAGCTCAGGCCAGCACCCACCTGGTCCGAGTTCATGGCGCCGTACCAAGTCTCCCAGTGGTCGCCCAGATAGTCAAAGCCGCAGGCATTGAACCCCGTGGAGTCCTTCTCGCCGGCGCTGCAAATGAAGGAGGGTTGGGGAGTGCATGCTTGCTCAGGTTGGGGGGCCGGCTGTCGCGACCTGTCGGCCCATGGATCGACAGGTGGCAGCCAACCGCCGCTGACCGGCCGGTCAACTGCACAGCATCCCTCAGCTGGGTGCTCGGTGCTGCCGGCTGCTGCGCCCTGCTACCCTTCGGGCTGCTGCCATGCTGCCAAGCGGTGCAGACCCCAGATCAGGCCGCAAGTGCACGCCACGTGGCCCGGCGCCGGCGGCATGCAGTACCAGCAAGTGCGAAAGGCGCCAGATCGGCAAGCGTGACTCACGATGAGTCTGCGGGCAAGGGGGCGGGGCGTACAGGTTCAGCGACATAGCATTCCCGGGTTGCACGTGGCCTCACTGGCTAGCCAACTGATGGTGATGTGCCGCACACCGCAAGCGGTCCGCCGTCCCGCGCAGCTGCAGCGGCGGGGCGGGCGGCAGCACTCACAGGCAGTCCCTTCGCCCTCATAGTTGGCGGCGGCGCCGTGCGCCAGGGCCAGCAGGAGGCAGATCGCGATGGCCCTCATGGTTCCAGAGGGTGCCGGCAGGCGGCGGCAGCAAGGGGTGGAGTGATGGCTGGGGTGGAGGACCAGCAGAGTTGACGAGAGGCGACGCTTGCACGACGTACAAACAATCGGAATGAAATTGGAGGGAAAGCGCGTCCGATCGCGCCCTTAAATAGGCCGGTCGCACCGGGAACCCAGCTGGCGCACACCCCCAGCCCGCCTGTCAGACTGCCCGACTCGCGCGCCATCGCGAATGATCGGGTTTGCGGCGCGCCATCGGCAAGCTGTGCTCAGAGTGCAGGAGACAAGCAGACGCAGCCGCAGCTGCTGCTGCCTGACACTGGCTGGCGGGGCCTGCTCTGCCCCTGAGCCGCGCGCTCGGGTGGTTGTCACGGACTTGCACGCGTGTTATTATCAACGTGGGCTGCATGCGAGCTCGGCCGCGGCGGGCGCGGCGAGCCAGGCAGGGGTGCCGCCGCCGGCGGGCGACAACACCGGCTGCTGTCAAGCTCCTGCAGGGCCCTGCAGGGCCCTCCCCTGCCTTTGCCACGGCTTGCCGCACACCATCGCGCTGCCGGGTGCCGGGGCTGGGTCGGGCTGCAAACTGTGCAGTCACGCAGCCGTCGGTGCCTGGCCTGCCCATTCCGCCCAGTCTTGCCTGCAAGCGCAGCCTGCACCATCCACCCCCTGCTCTGCTTTGCCACCGCTCTCCCTGGTACCGTGTGACGGGCAGCTGGGTGGCAGCGGTGTGGCATTCCAGTATTACAGCTGCGGGTCAGTCAGTCAACTTGTCAGTCAGCATGCAAACTGCCTGCGGTCAGTGCAGCGGGGTCAGTCCTGTGCAGCGGCGCAGCAGGGTCGGGTGCAGGGGTGGGCATGGGAAGCAGACAGCAGAGCGGGGGTAAGGGGAAAGGTTTTGGAGGGCAGAGCGAGCCATAGGGAGGGCCAGTGGGAGCCGGTGCCTGGGCAGACCGGGCAGTCAAAGTGCTATTATGCAAGCCATTGCGAGCAAGCCAATGAAACCAAGGAAGACTGTCAGGCTGCATCAAACCATGCTGCACGACAGCCGCCGGGGCACAGAGCGCACAGCTGTGGCTACCTAGCAGCACTCTACAGCGTGCCCTGCCGGCATCGGCGAGCAGGGCCGCAGCAGCCGCCGCTCCACTAGCGGTGCACAGCAGTGCAGCTCAGCACAGCCCGCTGCTCAGTGGAGCTTGGCAGAGTTAGCACAGCCCTACTTAGTGGTGGTGCTTGTGCTTCTTCTTCTTGTGCGACTCCACCACCGGGGCCGGCTCCTCCTGCATTGACATAGCACACAGAGCGCGGTGAGCGCCAAGTCGAACTGCAGTCTGCTTGTGCTTCAGCATAACCCACCACAGCGCACAGCCGGCACCGTTGTTATCCCCATCCGCATCTCGCTGCTGCAGCCTAGTCAACCTCCAGCACCGCAACACCCAGCTGCCGCACACCAGGCAAAAGCAGCTGGGCTGACCGGCCTCCACCAACAAGCACCAAGCACCCACCTCCTCCTCGTCCTCTTCCTCTTCCTCTTCTTCCTCCTCCTCCTCCTCCTCCTCCTCCTCCTCCTCCTCCTCCTCCTCGCTGCTGCTGCCGCCCTCGTCCTCCGCGCTCCCGCCCTCCTCGTGCGCGCCTTCTGCGGCCTCTGCTTCGGCCGCGTCTGCATGCAACGACGGGCAGACAAGGATGCCAAGTCAACTCAGCAGCTTAACCCATCAGCGCTGCCGCTCTCCTCGTGCACGCCCGCCCATTCCCCGCCAGAGCCGAAAACAGAGGTTGAATGAGTTTGCTTTCGATGCAGGGTGAGTGAGAGGATGCGCCGCCATCGCCTCTTCGGCCCCCATTCAAACCAGATTCAGCTCCCAGTCTCCACTCGCACGTCCTCCTCCCGCTGACCCACGCCACGCTCCACAACCACACCAACCACACCAACAGAAAATGCACTCACACTTCTTGGTGATCTCATCCTTTTCCTCCTTGCTCAGCTTGGACCACTCGGCCACCGCCATGCTGCAAGGGGAAAGGGGAGGGGGAAAGCTTGACGGCAGCGGGGACAGAACGCAGCAGAGCAAAGCTGGCTGGACCACTCGGCCACCGCCGCGATGCGGGGAGCGGCAGAGGCACGGGAACATGCGCCTACGCCCCCTCCCTGGGCCCACACGAGGCAAACCCGAAAGCTGGCCATACAGCATGGTTGTGTGGTCACCCGAACAGCGGGTGACGCACCTGAGCAGCGGGTTGCGCGGCCCCTTCTCCTCTCCCTACGCTCCCACAAACTGCACCACGCAACCTGACCACACAAAATCGTTTGTCCAGTCACCTGAACAGCGGGTTGCGCGCCACCTTTCCCCCTCCTTGGGCTGGAGCCACACGATGCGCTGCACTGCGCACCTGAACAGCGGGTTGCGGGGCCCCTTCTCCCCCTCCTTGGGCGCCGGCGCCTTGACGCCCTTGGCCTTGAACTCCTCCAGCTTGTCCCGCACAAACAGGTTGAAGGCTGCAGTGGTGCAGTGGGGAGCAGGAGAATGGTGGGAAGCAGAGGAAGCAGGGTCTCAGGAACGCGGTTTGAGGGCAGGCGCCTTGCGCTCCTCCAACTCGCAAAGCTCAGCTCACCGCTGGGCTTGCGCTTGGCCCGCTCCTTCTTCTCCTTGCCGGCGCCCCGCTTGCCCTTGCCGCCCTCCTTGGCCCTGCAGTGGTGGGATAGAATGGGTTTTTAGGGTTTAGGGTCCCTAAACCCTAAAAAAAAAACTGCAGTGGTGGGATAGAATGCCGCCAGTTGGAATTGCAAGGGCGTGGTGGGTTGCACGGTAGCGCCAGCTACCCGTGCCACTCTGCGGCTGAAAATCAGGGCCGTGCTTGCAGTGCCCCACCCCAAGCCTGCAGCACCCAACCAAGCCAACGCACTGCACAAGATCATAGCGGCCGCCCGCTCGAATCGCGGCGGCGGCAGCGCGCAGCCGCCTCAATGCCACAGCAGCAGCGCCCTTTCGGACCGCCCACCCACTCATCACCCACTTGAAAAGCGACTCCGGCAGCTCGCCGTTGGTGTTGTAGGTGTGCACCGCGGCCTGGATGTGCGCGAAGAACTGCTGCATCTCCTGCAGCCAGGGAGCAGAGTGGGGAGGCAAGCGCGCAGGTCGGATGTGTGCAGCACATGACGCAGCCGCTTCAGGGCGACGGCATGGGCAGCAGGCGGCACGCAACGGCCTGCAGGCAGCTGGGACCCCATGCAGTGGAAGACCCCCCAGCTGTGTGCAGCTGCCACCAGGCGTCTAGCCCCCCTCAAAGCACGCAGCCAGTTGCAAAGGCTCGGGGAGCAGCTTGAAGCCGTGCCTGTGCAAAGAAGGAGATGAGCTTGGTGGGGTCACGCCCGTTCTCGGCGCTGGCCAGCATGGGAGCCGCCAGCATGGCAAACGCGCTGCCTTCTTCCGCCATGGCTCCGGTTGGTTGCACCTGCAGGCAGGGGAATGGCAAATGTGCCTGAACAACGGCCAGCGGCGAGGGCGCCGGCAGCAGGGCAGCGGCGGCGGCGGCGGCTGGGTCGCCGTCCGCAGGCCATGCATGCCTGCGCGGCGCCCTCCACGGCGTGAATCAAGGCCCTCTGGGCCTGCCAGCGCGCGCGGGCACCTGCTTGGGTCGCGGTGCGCTCGGGAGGCTCGAGGGGCCAAGGCAACGCCGACCCAGTTGTTGGGGGACTCGGAGCAGCTGCTTGGCACCGGCGGGCGAAGGGGGACTGCGCGCGTCGGCAGAATCGGTGGCCTTCGTCGGCCCATCGATTGTCCCAGTGGCACGGCACATTAATCGGAGCAAGTTGCTCCTTTTGAGAGTGCAGCACATTGGATCTGCCCTATAGGCCCCATCAGACCTTCACGCGGGCCAGCTTAGGCTCCGGGACGCCCAGGCGGACGCTGGCTACTGGCTCTCCCTGGCCCGCGCGTTGTTTCGGCCCCTGGTGCCACCATGCGGTGCTTATGTGCCCATGCGAGCTCTGCGACCGGCGGAACGCCCGCCAGGACCCGACCTGGGCGCGCACCGCCCGCCGCCGCCGCCGCGGCAGCGGCCACCCCGCTGCCGCTCCTGCCGTTCTGGCAAGAGTTCAGGTGAGGCCTGGAAGTGCCCAAACCATGAGCCTGGAAAAATGGGGTGCGCCTGAACCAGGGCATACTCGCCCTGTCGCATCCACACAAGTCGTGGGGTGGGGAACACGTTGCTCCTGTCCTGCTTGCACCCACCCCTTCTTGATGCTTGGGCTTGCCTCCCTGCTCGCACCCACCTGTGCAGGTCGCAGGTGGCCCGGCTGGAGGGAGTTGAAGCGCTGCCCCTGCCGCGTGAGCTGGCAACCGCACAGGGCGCGGAGCTGCCGGTCAGCCTGCGGGCCGGGGCCTGCCATGCCGACCGGTGAGCTGGTGGTGTGATGCAAAGCAGGGTCCTGCTGCGATGCCTGAAAGTGGCCGCCGGGTCTGCTGCGGTGGGCCAGCATGTCGTGACTGCCGACTGCCGCAGCAGGCAGCTGCCCCGCTCCACCCCATGCCGCTCTGCTCGCTCGTGCTTGCAGGCTGCGCTTTGGGCACTTTGTGTTTGTCAACACGAGTCGCATGGCCAGGCGGCGGCGGCGGCGACAAACGCAGCGGGGGGACGAGGCAGGCAGCGGCTGTAGCAGCGCCAGCGGCAGCACCAGCACCAGCAGCAGCACCGCCAGCAGCACTGCCGCCAGCAGCCTAGCCCCGCTGCCGGCTGTGTCTCTGCTGCAGGGTGCCCTGCTGCCGACGCTCTTCAGCTTCCACCCGCCACTTGCCTTTCAGGCTCTGGCTTTCAACGGCGGCCAAAGCTGGATGGTTGCAGTGGAGCTGGGAACACTGCCGCCCCAGGAGCAGGCGGCGGGAGAGCAGCAGGCAGGCAGTGGCAGCAGGGCGAGCGGCGGCAGCAGCGGTGGTGCAGGTGGCACCCCCACGGCAGGCTCAGCAGATGCCACGGCAGCAGTAGCGGCAGACGCCGCCGCACCGACTGTGGAGGGATGGCAAGCCGGGCAGATCGCACGCTTTGCTGCGCTGCGCCAGCTGTATTCTGGCATCGCGGCACCCCTGCCCCCTGGCAGCCTGCTGCTGCAGCAGGCAACGGACGGCCAGGTTGCGACGGCAGCAGACATGCAGCCGGCCGAGGCGCGCCGCCCCTTGCTGCTCTTCTCATCGCTGCCCCTGCAAGCGGCCGGCATCGCTGCTGACGCTTCTCTAGAGCGAGACGGAGCGGCTGCCTTTCGGCAGTCGCTGGCCCTGCACCTAAACGGCCTGGCTTCTGCCCCAGCCGACGCCTCGCCGCAGCACGTGGCGCGCATGGCGGCGGCGCAGCTGGCGTGGCTGCGGGAGCAGCGCCGCCACCCGCTGCTGTGCGCTGCGCATCTGGAGGCTGCCTTTGGGCGGGAGTGGCTGCAGCAGCTGCAGGTGTGGCTGCGTGCCGTGATACTGCGCATGCAGCCTCTGCTGCCGGTGCGCTGTGCCTCGCTGTGCCGCGCTTGGCTGCTGCTGTGCATACAGATCACTTCATGTTGTGTTGGGTTCCTGATGCGCCACGCATGCACCAGCCCCCGCGCAGGAGCACCTGGCAGCCAGCAGCGAGCAGGGCCTGGCAGAGCTGCTTGCAAGCAGCGCTGGCCCAGCTGGGCAGCGGCAGGAGCAGCAGCGGCAGGACGAGTGGGTGCTTGTCAACCCGGCGCAGCTGCTGGAGGGGCTGGCTTGAGGCACGCAGCTGGCTTGAAGCACGTAGCTGACGAGGGGCTGGCACGCAGCTAACAAGCAGTACAATTGACTCACTGTAAAAATCCCGTCCTGGGCTGCGCACCCATGTGTTCGTGCTCACGTTACAAAGTGTCGCTACCAGCGGCCCGTACCAAGCTTAGTGTGCAGGCAAGCAGGAATGAAGTACAGTTCGCCACCCACACTTGGGCGCAATAAGTTATGCTCGAGGAAAAGCGGCCTGGCACAGGTGGCAGGCGAGCAGGGCATGCGGCAGGCAGCTCAGGTGCACCTCACAAGAGGGCGGCAGGAGCGCTGATCGTTGGCGATTGCAAGGGGGGGCGCTAGATCAGATTGCACTGTGAAATCAGCTCAGGGAGCCTGCAGCACGGGCACAGCCAGGAGCAAGACTGGGACAACAAGCAACTGGGAAAAACAAGCGGCTGAAAAACACGCGGCAGAATGCAAAGAATTGGCAGGGTGTGGCAGCCCACACGCGGGCTGACTGTTCGGGAGCAGGGGCCACCTTATTAATTTGTGAAAGGGATCTGGTGGCACGAGTTCTTCTCGGGCAGCGGCAAGCAAACAGCGGAGCGGGCAAAGCAGGGAATTCGGGCCAGCTGGGGTGCAGGTCGGGCGGCAGATCTCTAGAGGAGCCTCGTGCTCAGTGCACTCAGTGCACTAAATTCAGTCAAGGGGTTCGTGCCTGAGATGCAGCGGGCACAGCCCAGCAGGGAATGAGCAAGGGAAGAAAGGGCAGCGCAAGAAGGCAAACAAGAGGGCAGAGAGTGAGGTGGGGGTTTGGGTGGGCGGTTGGCAACAGCGGTGTGGTGTCCAGAGGTGTCCAGATGGCGACATGATGGGCAGTGGGAGAGCCGTTCAGGCTGCAGCAGGCCAGGCTGCTCAGGCGGCCGCGCCCTGCAGCGCCAGGCGGTGCGCCATCACGCCCGCAAAAATGGCGGCCAGCAGAGCACAAAGGCGGAGCAGGGCATCGCAGGGGAGCGAGGTGGCCTGCCCGCCGCTGCCGGCGTGTTCGGCAAGCATGGCCTGCGGGGCGGTGGTGGTTGTGGCGGCGGGGGTGGGTGTGTGAGGGGTGGTGGCAGGCAGCAGGGAGCACAGCAGGTGCAGGGTCGCGGCAGTGACACACAGCGACAGCTGTCGACCGGCCCGGAACGCCCCTCCCCTCCCCCCATCCCCATTGCCCCCGTCCGCACCTCTGCCTTGACGGCGGCGCTGCTGCGGGTGCCAAAGCGTGAGCAAGGGCCCAGCAGGCACAGCGTATGCGGCCCCTGACCATCGGCCGCCGCCTTGCCGGCCTTGCTGGCGAGCGCCGGTGGCTGCGGCTTGACAGCTTCCTTCAAATCCTCCTCCTCTGCAGTTGCAGTATAGCAGCAAGGGAATGAATGAGCAGAGAGGATGAGCAGCCACCAATCGATGTGGCACCGCGCAGCGGGCAACCCTTAGCTGCACTCCGCTGGATAGCACCCCCACGGTGAAACGATGCGGAGCCAGCACTCACCTGCCGCCAGCAGCTTGGCCTTGGAGCAGCCCGCCTCCTCCAGGGCCGGCCCTGCCGCCTGGCGGCCCGCCGCCGCTGCCGCCAC
>RRZL01000034.1:980331-1000983 GCA_006782975.1 Chlorella sp. Dachan
CGCCGCCGCTGCCGCCGCCGCGCCGCGCCGCCGCCTCGTACGGCTGGAAGAAGTTGGCCAGCTCCCGCAGCCGCCGCTGGTCCAGCTTGCGGTCCTGTTTCCAGTGTGGAAGATGGATCACAACCCGTATTAGGCCTAAAAGGTTAAAAGTTAACTGGGGTGTGAGGCTGTGTATGGGTGTGTGGAAATGCTGGAACAAGTTGGCCAGCTCCCCCACAGCCGCTGCCGGTCCAGCTTGCGATCCTGCAGTGCATTTAGATCAGGCGGCCACAAAGCTGCCGTTCAGCGCCGCATCTGTGTACTCACCTGCAATCCTGTTGGCTTGCAGGGCCGAAAATGTCAGTCAAGATCTGGACACAATTCTGCCATGCACAGCACTGCGCAGGGCAGCGCCCTACCTTCAGGCAGGCCTCCAGCGTCCAGGCCAGCTTCCGGCAGGCCTTCGCCAACAACATGCAAACGCGCAGCACGGACAGGGAGGGTACCCATGCACCTTCAGGCAGGGCGTCCAGCGGCCAGCCAGCTTGCGGCACGCAACTCCTCAAGAGGAAAGACACGCAACGAAACTCATGAAGAGCATGAGCGCACCTTCAGGCAGGCGTCCAGCGTCCAGGCCAGCTTGTGGCAGGCCTCTTTGGTGCACAGCTCTGTCTCACCCAGGTCGTGCAGCGCCATGAGCAGCTGCGCGCCAGGGGGAGGGGCAGGTTGGACAGCTCATGGCAACAAAACTCGTGGCAACAAAGCTCATGGCAACAAAACTCATGGCAACACAACTCATGGCAACGGGCCTGCGACCACAGCATGCTCGGCAGCACACCTGCGACCACAGCGCGCACAGCGCTGCCGCCTGCATGCGTAGTACAACGAACGACGCGTGGGCACCGCATGCTCGACAGCGCACCTGTGACCGCAGCGCGCACAGCGCTGCCTCTTGCATGCCGACGTAGAGCGAATCGGAGTCGCGGTAGCGGGTGACGATCAGCTCCACCACTCCCTGCATTGCATGTGCAGGGGCAAAGGCGGGGCGCTGGGATGCGAGCACAGCAGTGCGTGTCGGAATCGCGGCCGCAGGTGCCGACCAGCTCCACAGACAATCTCATGTGCATGCGCACTGCAGGCGAGGCCAGAAAGCACGCAAGTGGCTGCCACGCTTGCCTTGTAGATCTGGCGGCTGCGGCCCACCATCTGCGTCAGCCGCTGCAGCGCCGCAGACCCGGACCGTAGCATCTTGCGGCCGGGAGTCTGCACCTTGGGCAGCGGGCGGCCAGCGGGGGCTGCGAAAGGAGGGGTCGGGGAGGTTTGGAAGACGGGTGAGCTTGTGAGTATCACAGCGCAAGAGTGCAGCACCTTGCCGCTGCGGCCGGGGGTTGCACCCTGTGGCAGCGGCCATCTGTCAGGGGCAAATACAAAAATGCGGAGTGTGCAGTGCCAGCCGTTGGCACAACACGCGTTCTGGCCATGTGTCAAGCCACTGCAATCGCTCTGCACACGCACCTGGCTGCAGGTCAGGCGGCAGGCCCTCATCCATGTCAAGTGCCCGCATGGCAGTCGCCACCTCGTACCTGCAATCATGCACAGGTATTGGGTGCTTGGTTTGAGCATAGCACACGGAAATGAGCAAGAGAGCCATTCCAGCCCTCGGCGTGTGCTGTGCCCCTGCCAGCATGACACAAAGCGGTGCCTGCAAACACCTCTTCAGCCAGTGCAGGGGCCGTTGGGCACAGTGGTCGCATGCTCACGTGTATTTCGCCACCAGCGGCAGCGCGTGCGCCTGCAGCAGCTTCTTGTCCAGCTCCCACACCTGCAAAGGGAATGATTAAAAACATACAGCAATGTTGACATGATTCCAACCGGTGGGATGATCCTCTGGTAGGAGGAGAGAGCGTCCAGACCGTACTGAGCAGTGGGTTGCGAGCGCCTGCAGCAGCTTCGTGTCTAAGCTCCCACACGTGTGGGAAAGCTGGCACACCAGATTGGGTTGACTGCGTGCGTGCTCACATTGCGGCCAGGCGAAACGTGCGCAGAAAGCTTGCCCTCATTGTCAGGCTCTGCTCAGCCACCTCGGCTGGCACACCAAGTAGAACCACAACAAGCTGCCGTTGGGGAGGCTAGCCCCGGCGCTCCACGGCCACGGGCAGGTATGCCACATTGCAAGCACCACAGGCAGGCGACGACGCAACGCAGCCGGGCTCGCACCTGGCGCTGCACGCCCACGGGCAGGTCCCAAAACAGCTCTCGGTCCGTGGCCAGCTGCTTGAGGAAGGTGGCGGGCACCGGCTGCGGCGACGAGGGGGAGGTGGGCAGGAGGGACGTGAGGCTTGATGCCACGCCACGCCAAGCCCCGACTCAACCCTTTAGGCTGAAGCCACATGCGCCTGTTCCGTCTTGGAAATGGAAGCACACGAGCAGTGCAAGCTCCCACCTGCAGCCGGTCCAGGACAGCCAGCGGGATGGCCCGCAGGTCTGCGATGCCTATGTACGGGAAGGACGCCTGCGGGCAGGATGGCGCAACGGAGCGTGGATCACACATCAACCAAGTGTAGATCACACAAGAATGTGCGACCAAGGAGGGAGGCCCGCCTGCACGAATTTTGACCGCAACACCGGTGGCGTGCAGCAGCAACCGCAGCCGCAGCAGCTGGCTGAACCGGGACTCGCCTCCAGCAGCTGCAGCAGGCGGTCTGGCTGCATGCCGACGATGCGAGCGAGCAGCTCCCGAGAAGCCGCCTGCAGCACGTGCCGGTGGCTCTCCGCCCTGCAGGCAGTGGATGGAAAGAAGAGAAGAGAGGAGAAGAGCAGGTGAGGTGGGAGGGTGGCTGGGGCGTTTAGGGGCGGCTGAACAGGCGGCTTTGGTGGCAGGCGACAGCACGTCCGCTTGCTGAGCCCCAGCTGATCCACCAGCCCGACGAGCAGCACTGCGGCAAGCAGCGCAGCACCAACGCAAGGCCGCAGCAGAAGCAGGGGGCACACACACCGTGTGGGCCCCAGCTGGTCCACCAGCCCAATCAGCGGCCACATCCTATCAAGCGCGAAGAGCAAGCACTGGTACAGCCACAGCAGAGAGCATGCCTGGTCAGCCCCAGCTGGTCCATCAGCCCAATCAGCGGCCCGCAGCGAGGGTCCTGCAGGGCGCCTCGGTTCTGAATGTCCTGCAAAGGCGGCAGGACACAAAACAGCAGCAGCTGGCACGCGCGGCTCCGTGTGTCGCCATGTAGCGTGGCGCCCGGGTTTGCAACGGCCAGCTCCTTTGATGTGCACCCGTGTACATGATCATGACATGACAAAGGGTCACGTGCAAAAACGCTGCCACCCGCCAACCACGCAAACCGCCCAGTGTGCAAACGACACAGACCAAACAAGCAGCTGGAGCACCCACCTGGATGGCTGAGAGCGGGTCCATCGTTGTGAGCGTGTTCTGCACATACTCCTGCCCCACTGCAGCCAGGACAGCGGGTGGCACGGCGAGCGGCGGCGTGATGCAGAATGCCACAGGGCAGGGACACCCGGGCACAGCGCAGGCACGCACAGCTGCAACAATTCAAGCCGAGCTGCGCCACACCCATTCAGCTGTCGCCACCCAGCAAACGCAGCGGTCCCTGAGTGCCAGCACCCACCCACCATTGCCAACCAGGACGGGCGCAGGCGGCGCGCCGCTGTCGCCGCCGCCGCCCGACCCACCGCCCGCCGCGCCGCTGTGTGCCTGCGAGGCCATGCTTGCCTGCTAGTGCGGCAGGCAGGGATGCTGGCAGCAGTGCCGCGGCGTGCCTGCAGCTGCTGCGCTAAGCCGGCAGGCGAGCAGCTACTACCGCCCCGAGCTGCCGCCGCCGCCGCCGCCGGCTTGCTGCTGCTGCGCGCCCTCGGCCGCCTGCCTCCTCAGTCGAGTCACCACCTCCGCCAGTGCCTGTCGCGGGCCGTCAGGAGCTCGTCAGAGAGCTGTGCGGCGCGCGAGCAACGCGAAGAGGACGGGCAATCGGTGCAATCACCTCTGGGTTCACCCCCTGCTCTAGTAGCGCGATGCAGATGCTGAGCGACTCCTTGTCCAGGCCGCAGTCGAGGAGCTTGCTCAGTTCGTGAGCCACCTCCAGAGACTGGCGCGCCTCCTGCGCCATGGTTATGATCAGCGCGATCACGACAAGCTGCCGACATGTATGGACCTTTGGCGCGCAAAAATGTGCTGCATGGAGGCGCCAGCCGCGGCCGCCACCACGGCGCCGCAGCTAAAATGGAAACTATTGCCGGTGCAGCAGTCCAACCAGGCTGCCCTTGCTGATGGATGGAAGTAGCAACTGACGATGCATGCAAGGCACCGGCTCAACCAGCAGGCACCTGCGCGATGCAACATCCACCAGACTCGGGCCTCTTGGTGTGATGTCTGGTCAAATCGAGCTTGCATTTGTTGAAAGAAATGGAATGCTGGAATTCGAAGGCCCAATGACAAAGCAGCAGGCAGGCTAAATCGCAACTTGACAGATACACTGCAGGCGAAACGACGCAATCAAACCGGGTTAGTAGGGCAGGAGACGAGGGCGGGGTTGGAGCTGACAAAAAGTCTGGTGCAACGACCGACGGAAAAGTGCCAAAAAGTTTGGCCCGGAATTAGGCACGGCAGCAGAGGAAGGCTAGACGCAAGTGCAGCTGGCGCTAACAAGCAGTGCAACGGGTCAGTGTGAATGCGGAAGGTCATGCGTTAGGTGGTGCACAGGGTCGGGAATCCGTCATCAGGAAATCCGTGGGGAGTTCAAAAGGGGCCGGGGCGGGGCGGTCCAGCCAGCGCAGCCAGGAGGGCGGCCAGCTCACTGCTGCCCGCGCCTGGCAGCGGCGCTGCCCCAAAGCCGGCAGCGGCGAGCGGCGGCTGCAGCGGCTGCGGCCGGCCCGCCAGAGCCTCCAGCAACTGAAGCAGCTCCTGGTCGGTTCTCAAAAGGACGCCCGCTGCGCCCGCTGCTGCTCCCGCTGCGCCTGCAGGCATAGCTGCGTGGTTCGCCGCTGCAGCTGCCGCCGGCGGTGGAGGCAGCAGGGAGGCGGCAGGCTGCGGCAGCGAAGCCTGCCGCGTGGGACTTGAGGGCTGGGGTCCGGGCAGGCCTAGCAGCGCAGACAGCAGGCCTTGGCTGGAAAGCGGCATGCCTGCTGGCTGAGGTGGCGGCGGCGGCGGAGCCGGCGGCGCAGCCCCCGAAGCAAGCAGGGCCAGCACCGCCTCCAAGCTCGCCTGCTGCTGCTGTTGCTGCTGCTGCTGCCCAGCCAGCAGCGCCGCCGCTTGCTGCAGCCATGCGTGCTGCTGCTGGTGCTCCTGCTGCTGCTGGTGGGCCGGCTGCTGCTGCTGCAGCTGGCGACCAAAGACGGCCAGCAGAGTGGCCATAGGGGTCATGGCGGCAGCGCTGCTCTGCTGAGATTGCGAAGGTGCCAGGCCCAGCAGATCTTGCAAAGCCTGCACGGCGCAAGGCAAGGGGAGGGGGGCGCAGCTGAGTCAGCGCACAGGGGCGGCACAAGGACAGCGAGGAGGCACGCCGCACCAGCTGACAACCAGCTAAGATGCAACTCCTGTGTGCACCAGGCGGTGCAGCTGCGCCCCTGAAACGGCCATGCGCATGGCAGCTGCGTCTGCTGGTAGGCTCCCAGCCAGCCCAGCTGCCCACCTGCACACTTGGAGGCGCCTTGCCGACACCGTGGGGGGCGGTGGCTGTGGGCCGCTGCGGGCTGCCTGCCCCCTGCTGCTTGGTGGCCTGCAGCGCCTGCTTCGGCGCCTGCTGCAGCGCCTGCTGCGGCGGTGCCCCGGTCCCTGCCTGCTGCAGCTGCTCCCACATGCGGGAAAAGTCGCTGGCGCAGAGCGGGGGTGCCGCCGGCCCCCCGCCCTGCTGCTGCTGCTGCTGCTGCTGCTGCTGCTGCTGCTGCTGCTGCTGCTGCTGCTGCTGCTGCTGCTGCTGCTGCTGCTGCATGAGCGGCAGCTGGTTTAAGGGGGACAGCCCCTGCAGGGCAGCCTCTGAAGAGGAGGCGGAGGCTGCAGAGGGGCTGGCCCTGCCCTCGCCAGACGGGCCGCTGCCAGAGGGGCCGCAAGCGGGGCTGCCGCCGGCGCGGGCGCCGGTGGCGCCTGGGTGCTGCCGCCCGGAGGAGCCCTTGCCGGCGTTTCGAACGCGCTTGCGCCGCCGCGCGTTGTGCATTTCCAGCGCAATGCGGCACGTCTTGCGGGTGCCATCAAACTCGGTCAGCGGCTGCAAGAGGGCAGGCAGGGGAGAACGACGGGTGGAGGTGGGAGAACGGCAGGTGTACCGTACTACAACGGGGGTGGTGCTGCCGATCGGCAAAGGGCTGGGGCAGGCGGGGTAGCGGCGTCCCTCCGGAAGCATCAACCCAAATGCCATGCAGAACAGGTGCTGCACAGGCGGCTGGGGCACTGCACGCGGTCGATGGTGCGGCGGTGGGGGGTTGCGGCGGGCACCTGAAAACGGCCACACTTCTGGCAGAAGCGGACCAGCTCCCCGCCCTCCTCCATCTGCAGGCTCTCCAGCTTGAAGTGCGTGGCGCACACATGGTACTTCTGCAGAACGGGGAGGGCAGTCAGCAACGGAGCATGTTGCGCCTGTAATGGGGGGAAGGAACAGCGGCAGCAGCAGCACCGGCGGCAGCGGCGGCAGCTGCTCCCGGCCGTGGCAGGGCTCCCAAACCGCCCCCTACCTTGTGATATGGCAGCAACAGGTCCTCCAGGCAGCCTTTCACTTGGCATTTCAGCGCCTCAAGCACGCGGCGAGTGCGACGCCGCGGGGCGCCCGCTGGCGCGTCTTCCATCGGCCGCTTGGCTGTGCAGTGTGCGTGGGTGGTGTGCAGGGACCTTGAGGTAGGTAGGGTAGGTGGCCGGGCTCCGGGCGGATGACTGGAGCACTTTCTCTCGACCACTAGCAATTTAGCCCGGGGCTGCGCAACCCGCCAATTAGCGGCTGCAGAGCCCATCCGTCCATGCAAGAGGGCCACAGCAGAGCCGTGCAGATGCCGCCGGGTGGCGCCACCGCCAGGGCAGCATGCGGCGAGCATGCTGCCTCGGCCGTCCCCACCGATGCCTGCCCTCAGGTGCGGGCTGCACTGTTGTGCTGCGGCTCCAAGGCCTTTGGGTAGCGCTTTGGTGTCCGTGGCCGGGCAGTCTGCCCCGCCTGCTGTCAAGGGTGGGGCGCCCTGCCGCTCTCCCGCACACCCTGCTGCGTACCATGGGGATGAGGCTCCGCGACCTGTACCAGCCCACACCGGCAAAGTAACAGCGCCCTGCTGTATCAAGAACTGTGCAGGGGGAGGCTGGGCACGTTCCTGTCCAGCTGCACCCTGTGTGAGCAGCTGCAGTGCGGCGTGCCTCGCCCTGCGCAAGCAAGCGGTCCCAACCCAGCTGTGCGTCAGGTTGCCCGCTGCTGGGCCCTGCTGCAGCCTGTGCCCTGCTGCATAGCTGCCGCAACGCTGCTTAGCAACCCTGCATTCAACCCCTGAGCGGTTCGCACGTGAGCCACAGGTCTGGCTGCACATGCAGCCAGCGCTGGCAGGCTCGAGGTTGGCCGCCGCACCGCGCTCGTACGGGATGGCCCTTCCAGCGGTGCCCGCCGGTTCCTGCTGCAGCACAGCACGCTGCACGCTCCATTTGACCGTTCATTACTCTACAGATTTGATTGATGGGGGGTTCTGACAGTGCGCCCCGCCCTGCATCATTGCTGGACAGCCCGAAGGCGAGCAAGCGGCTCGCACGCTGGGCGGCGGCAAGGCGGCAGCGGCGGCGGCAGAGGTCCTTCATCCGGGCGGTGGGCGTGCGTTGCAACACGTAGCGCGCTGGCGCTTGTTGCACTGATCCAGATGGCGGCAGCGACCTGGAGTCCACCCACGCCTCGTCTCGGTGCTCGCTCCAGCCGACGGGGCCGACTGCGCATTCAAGCTGCCCGTCAGATCGAGGTGGGCTGGCCTCCAATGCGATTAGACTGGGCTTGCCGCTCCAGCTAGTGGTTGGTTGCCTGCCGCCGCCGCCGCCACCGCAAGCCTCACATGTGCTTGCCGGCTTCCCAGCCCTCACTGGGGGCCGCAGCACGACTTCCTGGACCGTGTTTGAACCTGTACCTGACGTGCACAGCTGCCTGTCCTTGCCTCACCAACCTTGCTGGCACCACACACGCAGCTGGTCGCCGGAGCCGTGTTGCTTGCCTCCCTGCCTGGCCAACCCTGCTGCTCCCCTGCATGCAGCCGGCCGGTCAGCCGTGGCCTTTGCCTCCACGCCTGGCCAACCAACCCCGCGCCATGTTGTTTGCAGCTGGACGGCGGCGCCGTGGTGTTTGCTCCTGAGCGGCGGCGGCCCAAGGGCGTGGTGCACTTCCTGGGAGGCGCTTTCGTGGCGTCCACGCCGCACCTTGTGGTGAGTCCAATTGGACCATGCTCTTTTACACACATCTTGTAATGTCCTATTTTCTGAGAGGCGTTTTTGTGGCGTGCATCTTGTAATGTCCTATTTTCTGAGAGGCGTTTTTGTGGCGTCCATGCCGCACCTCGTGGTGAGGAATTGGGCCATGCTGCTTTGCATGCCGTGCCATTCCCTGGAAAGCCGCTTGAGTGGCGTCTACGCTGCACCTAGATGGTGCCCAGCTGGCGACACGTCTTGATGGTGCAGTTGGGGAAACGCCTGTTTTGCTAGCACTTGTGCATGTCCTGCCCACGCCACCTATGTCCCATCCACACCGCGCCTAGTGGTGAGGTGCCGAGCTCAGCTTGCAGGTCCTGAGGCTGCGGACACCGCAGGCGCTGAGCTCGACCGCGGCGGCGGCCCCATGCACGTTCCACCCACCCCCTTGCTCCTCCACCCTCCCGCCCAACCACTGTGCAGTACCCGCTGCTGCTGACTCAGCTGGCAGATGCTGGCTACACGTGCGTGGCCACCCCCTTTGCCGTGACGTTCAACCATGTGGCGTGCGCCCGTGATGTGCACGCTGCGTTTCTGGCGGCGGTAGCGCAGTTGCGGGCGGGGCGGGGCGCCTGGGCGGCACCAGCTGGCGTGCCCACCCATGGAATGGGGCACTCCAATGGCGCGCTGCTGCACGCGCTGATTGGGGCGGTCTGCTTGGCAGAGACAGATGCGGGCGGCGGCAGCAGCGCAGGCCCGGGGGCAGCAGCGGCAGGCGCGGCGGCGGCAGCGGTGGGGGCAGCAGGCGGAGCAGCAGAGGCGGGGCCGAGGGCCAGCAACGTGCTGCTGAGCTTCAACAACCTTCAGGCAAGCAGCAGCAGCAGAAGTTACAAGCGTGATTGCAAGCGGGTGGCGGGGTGGCCAGGCGGATGCATGTGCACGTTGTCAGGCCAGGCCGATGGCAGATGCATGCATGTGCCCGCTCCACAGGTGCCGTGCATTTTGTTTCTGCCGGTCCGGGTGACCTTCCCTCGCTCACCTGACTTTCCTCCCTTCGCTCACCTTCTCCTTGCTTGCAAACCCCCACCTGACTGCCCCCTTCCGCCGTCTCCCACCCGTCCCTCCCAACAGGTCAAGGAGGCGGTGCCCGTCCCTCTTGATTTGCTGAAGCCCGCAGTGGAGCAGCTGCGCGGCAGCGACGGCCGCCTGTCCTCCCTCGCCGAGCGCGGCCTGCAGCAGGCGGCAGAGACGGCACAGCAGCTGGCGGCGCTGCCGGGGGCGCTGGCGCCGCCGGCAGTCAGAGCGCAGCAGGAGCAGCTGCTAGCGGCGGCGCGGCAGTGGGACCCAGCGCTGCTGCAGCTAGGGAGCGTATTTGATGAGGTAAGGGGCTGGGTTTGAGTTGAGTCTGGTGGGTTTGTTGTGATTGCCTGTTCTCTGCCTGCTGGCGGCAGTGGGAACCGCGCAGCTGCAGCTGGGCAGCGTGTTCGATGAGGTAAGGGGCTGGGTTCAAGTTGCGTCCTTTCGTTGCCTGGTTGGCGACACGGCAGTTGGACGGCACGGCAGTGGGACCCCGCACCTCATGCCTCTGCTGCAGCTGAGCAAGCTGCGACAGTTGTTTGATTGTTGTGCAGTGTGCGTGTATCCCCAACATACGGCTGCTGAGCATAAGCCTGCTTTATTTAAGATTTAACTATTTTTAAACAACTGTTTGTTTGCCTGTTCCCAGGTGGGAGACGGGTTCACTGATTTTTACCCGCCGCCGGACGAAACGCGGCGCATCATCGGAGCAGGCTACCAGTGCCCCGCCACGCTCCTGGTCCAGGTGGGTTTGTGCGAGCTTTTGTTTCCTCACTGCGGTTGTTGTGCGAGCTCTTCACTGGTGCTCCTTCCGCGTGCTGGCATGTGGTGTCTCCACCGTGTGTAGCATCGAGGAGCGGGGCCCGCCGGCTTTCTGATGCGTTCCCTGCCCGCCCCCGTGCTGCGCAGCTCACTGACGGCAACACCGACGACACGCTGGAGGCAGAGGCCATCCTGCCCCTGATTCCCCGCCCTCACTGGTAGTGAATCAAGCCTGCTGCTCCCATGTGATGCTGCGCAGTTTACCGACGACAACACCGACGAAACGCCAGAGGCAGAGGCCATTCTGCGCACCGACTGGCGCAGCAGCAACGGCGGCACAGCCAGCGGCAGCACAGCTAGCGGCACCAACGGCAGCGGCAGCAGCAGCAGTGGCTCCAGCAGCAGCCGCAAGGCGCTGCCCAGTCGGAGCAGCGGCTGGGGCGCCAGTGCGAACGGTGCGCGGCGGGGCGTCACTCGGGTGGTGTTGCCCGGCACCCACCTCACTCCGTGCGGCACTTCGACCCCTTGGCGCCTGGAGCCTGGGGCGCCCTTTGGGCCCGCGGAAGCGCTGGCGGCAGCGGGTCTGGCGGCGCTGCAGGGCGATACGCTGCGGCTGGCAGACCGGCTGGTCCACTGGCTGGACTCGCACTCTTGAGGTTGGTTGCCCACTCTTAGTGTGAATAGCGCACATTCGACAACGAGCTTCCAATGAATTCCGGTCGGTGCCCGCTGCTAAGTGTGTTACAATCACCGTGCGTATACGAGCCTCTCAGGTGGCCCAGGACACGGGGCTGGTAGGCCAGCCGAACCTGCCTTGGAAGGGGCGCCGCACCGCTGGGGCTCTCATTCGAGCCCCGGGCTCCAGCCTGACGCTGCTGGCACCACCAAGGTCTACTCCCCATACACTGCAGTACGATAAGCCATGCTCGGTACCCAGCATCCCTCCTGCTAGCATTCCTCGGATCCCTCCAGCCTTTTATTGTGCCCTCTGCTTGCGCAACATTTGGCCCTCTGCACATTTCGGTTCATGTTCATTCAGCGCTGCACCTCGGAGCATCTGCACAACCTGCACAGACCTTTCAGGATACCCCATCCAACTCACCGAACCTGTAAATTTCAAATGTTGTGCAGCAGGAGGCGAGCAAGGCAGGCAGCAAAGTGGGTCGATCAACGGGCCCCGCCTCAGCGGCAGTGCCGCCGTCACTGGGCAGGGTGTTGACATCATCCTGTGCGCCGCTTTGGGCGTCTTTATGCTCCGTCGCCACCGCTCTCCACACTCAGAAACAGCAGGCCGTCGCCGCCGGGCTGCAGAGGACCATCCGAAGCAGTTCTCGGCGTACGTCACTTGTGGCCGCTTGCAGCACTGCTTGCCGCCTCGGACAGAAATTCTGAAATAGTCCGCAGCAACTGGCGCGGCTGGCTACGGTCCGCCGCCGGCTGCCGACCGCCGCCGCCGCCTTGGTGCCGCCGCCCTTCGACCGAGCGAGCTTTGTCGCCAGCCGAGCACCATGCCGGCCTCCCTGGCCGCCAGGGTCGGCGTCGAGATGCTGGGCAGGTCAGACGTGCTGCATGCTACCAGCCGACTGAAGCAGCTGGGTGCAGGCAGCAGGCTCCAAACGCGCGAGGCGCTTGTGCCGCGGCCCCCGCCTCATGCTCCCGCCTGTTGCTGCTGCTCAGTGTGTTGCCCCAGCAGCGCACTGAGCCTGTGCTGCGCTCCTGAAGGCCTCCTGGATGACCCAGACATATGCCACCATGCCTCCTGCCCCGCCCCACTGCAGCCTGATGACCATGTGCCTGGCGGTGGGCAGCGTGGCCAACGCGCTGCTGCCGCGCACCAAGGGAGAAGGCATGGGCTTGCTGCCCATTGCCCTGTCTGTGGGGCTGGGCATTGGGCTGCCCATTGGCATCTTCTTCCGCACAGTAAGTTCAATTGATCACTGCAGAGTCTTGCGCCCTGATATGCCGTTTGACCATTCAAACAAGGCAGCGGTTTGCCTGTGGGGCTGGGCATGGGGCTGCAGATTGGCATCTTTTACCGTGCCGTGAGTGGGGCGCTGGTGTGTTGCACTGCACACAACCGCTTGCCTGCTGGTAGCACAGCTTTGGGGCGCTTGGCCGGCTATGATACCCGGCTGGCGGCTGCTGCCACTGTCGCCGCGGCAGCGACGCACATTGCCTCTCATCTGAACCATCCATCGGCACTCCGCAGAACGCGTTCTTCAACCCGGGAATCCTGATGGCAGAGCACTTTTTGGGCGAGCCCTGAATTTGCAACCATAGCCACAAAACTGCCGTGCAGAGCGCCTTCTTCAACCCGGGGATCCTGATGGTAGAGTCGCTGCGCTTGATACATGGGCGAGCCCTGAATTTGGCAACCAAAACTGCCGTGCAGAGCGCCTTCTTCAACCCGGGGATCCTGATGGCGGTCACGGTTCGGGGCGGCGTGCCAGCTGGCGACTTTTTCGCGCTGCTGGCCGCCGAGGTGGTTGGCTATCTTGCGGGTGGGTGCTCGGCTTGGCTTCCTTCCTTTGACTTGTTTTGGATGGCTGGCTGAGATGGTTGGCATTGAGGGCCAGGCGGTGGGGTGGGTCGGCAGGTGTTGTCAGCTGGTCAAACTCCCCATGCGCATGTCCCCGACGATCCAGGCACCTGTGTGCTCTGGGCCTTCCACCTGCCGCACCTGCACACCCCATGTTCGATTGAGCAGCAACCTTCCCATGCGCATGTCCCCAACGGTGCAGGCGCGGTTGTGCTGTGGGCCTTCTACCTGCCGCACCTGAATGCGGCGGTGCAGCTGCCACCTGCCGACGAGATTGACCGCCTGCTTTGTGACCCAGCCGTCCTCAAGTGAGCCGCTGTGCATCTTGTGAAGCAAAGGTCTTTGTGAAGTGATGTGAGGCTGGCTGTGACCTGCGTTCAACCGGGCATGCCAGGTGGCTTAGCTTGCTGCGCAGAGACCCGTCAATCCTCCGGTGATGTGTTTGTTGTAGCTTGATTGGCAGCAGCCGCCCGAGCCTGGCAAGGGCGAGGCTGCCCGCCGCTGCTACCACGGCCACTGCCGTTGGTTGGCGGCGCCGACACCCGCCTTGCTGCCACCCACCTTGCACACATCCCCCTCCGCAGCGACACGGCACTGATGAATGCCAGCTACACGCTGCAAGCGCCGCACGTCACCAGCCAGCAGTCCTTCTGGCGCTTTGCCCTGCAAGACCTGAAGGCTGAGCTGGGCCGGGCGTACGCAGCCCGCAAGGTGGCAGGTGGGTGCATGGGGTGCCGTTCAGTGTCCCAGATTATCTCTCCCCCAGGCCGTGTGGGCCACACGGGCGCCTGTTGCCGTATCGTCCGATTCAGACGGGTGTAAAGCCAGCCAGCCAGCCAGGGGAACACGTGTCTAGCCACAACAGGGATTTGAGCATGTTGTGCAGCGCCGGTGAGTCACCCGCTGCGACCTGCATGCCTCCTGGCTCACCGTGTGTGGCCACCGCTGGGCTGCCTTCTGCAGATCCCTTCCGCACCTGCCCGGAAGAGCTTGCCAATGCGTGCGACACAGCGGGGGCGTCCCTCAGCCGCCGCGGCTCGCATGCGCAGCTGCAGCAGCTGGGCAGCCTGCCTGCCACCCAGCCGCCGCAGCCGCAGCAGGCCTGGGGCAGCGGCCCTGCCCCCCAGGCTGGCATGCATGCGGCGGCAGCAGCAGAGGAGGGTGGCTTTAAGCAGCCAGGGGGCGGCCTCAGCCCGGCAGCAAGCGAAGACGAGGCAGGGCTCCATTCGCACGCCACCGCCCGTACCTTTGCGGAGCGGATGCGGGCGGATGCAGGCCCGCTGCGCAGCCGCGGACACCTGGCGGCAGCGCTCTGCAAGGCGCGGCAGGACGTGAGTGCGGGCTGGGGTGACGGGAGGCATGCTGCTGCTGCATGTATCTGCTGCCCGCTGCCACTGGCATGGCTGCCGCGGCTGCTTGGTGGCGGCCGCCATTTCTTCCATATAGGCCTGATGCCACGAGTGCTGCTCACCAGTGCTGCTCACCTGGCAAGCTTGGTGTGTGCAAGCAGGTGCCGGCTCGCTCCACGCGTGCACCCACCCGCCCTTGCCGGCTCGCTCCACACACGCATGCGCAGGTGCTGCTGTCGGTGTTTGTCACCCGCCCCGCGGTGTGGAGCCCCGTCCTGAACTTTGTTCAGGAGTTCGTTGCCATGACCATAATGTGAGCAGGGTGACTTGCTGGTTTCGTTTTTTGAGTTCGCTTTGTGGCCATGACCATCATGTGAGCCCGGACTAGCTTGGCTTGCTGGTTTCGTTTGTGTTGGCACGGGCAGGCGACTCAGCTTTGTGCAGGAATTTGTGGCCATGATGGTCATGTGAGCCCGGATGGGTGTTGTCCCTGTTCGGTTTTCACGCTTACGCTTTCGTAACGAAGCAAGCTGATGCTGCTATCGCCATTGCCGCCGCCGCTGTCGCCACACCCGCCGCCGCCACTGCTGCTCACCGCGACGCGTCATCCACTTGCCACCGCCTGCCCCCCGGCCCTTACTCGCCTGCCTCCCGGCCCACGCGTGCACCCCCGCAGGGCAACCGCGGCGCTGCTGCTGTTTGAGTCGAGCCGCTTCCAGGGCCGGGACACGGGCGGGCTGTGGCCCACGCAGCTGGGCCTGCTCATCGGTAAGCTACATTGCTCATCCATCTTTCCCTTCTGTGCTTCTGTTTCTGTTGTTGCTGTCCTCTGTTACTGCTCACTGGTGAGCCAAGCTTTTGAACCGAGCTTGCTGGCCGCCAACCAGCTTGTGTTTGCCCTGCCCTCTGCCGCTACCACAATCGGCGGGTTGCCTTCAGCTCGTGCTCTGCCGAGCGCGACTCATCAAAGCTTCACCTCACGTCAGGCCTGCTCAGCACCGCCATGATTCTGTCCCTCAGCCTAGCAGTACACTGAAGGCAGGGCGGTACTGTGTGCCCCATTACATGTTAGGCCTGCTCAGCACCGCCACGATTCTATCGCTGAGCGGCGCTCCTACCAATGACCCGCCGCAGCCCCGCCGAGCAGTGCAGTGAAGGCAGAGTTTTGTGCCCATCGTGCCGCAGGCCTGCTCAACACCGCCATGATCCTGTCCCTGGGCGGCGCCACTGGCCCGGCAATCAACCCGGCCAGGGACCTGGGCCCTCGCCTCGCGTTCCACATCCTGCCCATCCCTGGAAAGTGAGTCGATCCGGTGGGCAGCCGCCGTTCGGTCTATCACAGGCAGCCGCGTTCCACATCCTGCCCATCCCTGGAAAGTGAGTGGCTCGCTCCCGGCGGGCAGCCGCCGTTCGGTCTATCACAGGCAGCCGCGTTCCACATCCTGCCCATCCCTGGGAAGTGAGTGGCTCGCTCCCGGCGGGCAGCCGCCGCTTGGTTCATTGCAGGCAGCCCTGGGCAGTGCAGGATGGTAGCGTTTGGGGTTGGCTGGTCCGTGCACGTGTGCGCCGCAGCGCACATGCGCCTCCGCCTCCACGAATGCATCAGGCACCGCTTGCGCGTGACCGCTTGCTGCTGCCCTGGTCGCCTGCCCCCCGCTGCAGGGGCTGCTCCGAATGGCACCACGCCTGGGTGCCCTCTGGGCTGAATACCCAGCTGGCCCCCTCAACCCATGCCCATGCCGTTTTCTTCCTTTCTTCCTTTCTTTCAGGGGCTGCTCCGAGTGGCACTACGCCTGGGTGCCCTTCTTTGGCGGCATGGCGGGCGGCGCCGCGGCGGGCGGTCACCGCCATTTCGTGCCTGCTGGGAGAGCCATGGCCGTGAGGCGTGCTCACCCAGCTCGTCAGCAAGTTGGCTCTTTGTTTTTGCTGGGCAGTCACGTTGTGGCTGCCCGGACGAAGTTTCGCCGTGGTTGGGCTCCTATCCAAGCTACATCAGCGGGGCTGGCCCGTGCATGCATGCACCTCTCGTGCCGCTCCCCAGCTGCGCTTTGCAAAGCTTTGCAAGCTAGCTGCTCCTGCGTGCTGTCGTTGCCGTCATGACCCATCAAGCTCCTTCATTTCATACCCTCTGCCCCCTGTCTTCCTCGTTGCTGGCTGCGCATAGTTGCTCAATGTGCCGCCATGCGTCTCCTCACTAGCCACTCCGCACCACGCATGCAACAGCCATCACGCCACCCGCAGGCAGGGCCAGCGGCTGCCATGGCGCGGCGCTGCATGACAGCTTGTGCGGTGGGCGCGTGGCAGTGAGGCCATGCCTCCCTCCCGTTGCGGCATGCCATGGTGCCATGTCCGGCTGACGCCTTGGTTTACTGATGTGGGTCGCAGGTCACACCATCAGATGCTCAGCCTGCACGCCTGCCCTGCTTGTGCTCGGTTTGAGCGGTGACCCATGCCGCCTGGCTGCACGCGTTGCTGCCAGCCTGCAAGGCAGCAGGCGGACCTGCCGCAGTCCTGCTTGCACTCCAGGACATCTGCCGCAGCCATCCCCAGACTGCCTGCGTCGAGTGGCATGCCATGCATGCATCAGTCACCCAGCGCCCGGCGGCGGCCCACGATGTGCACACCACACTGCATCTGGTGCCATGGGTGTTCTCACTGCAGTGCTGCCCTCTCAGCCACTCTGCGTGGAGCTGGTCAGCGGCTGGTCACGCCCCCAAGGCCCCCTGCTTGCGCAGATACCGAGCGCTGGGTGCTGGGCCCGCGGCGGGGCTGCCGCCGCCGCTGGCCTGGGGCCCGCCATCCCGCTTGCAACTCGCGCCGCAAGCATGCGACCCTAACGCGGATGTGTTGAGCATGCTGGGGCGGGGCGCTAACGTGAGCACGAGTTGGTTCTGACCTCAGCATGGGGGTGGGCTTGGTCCGAGGACCCGTCTGGCGGGCCCCGGCACGCACCAATCGCCTCGGAGCCACTGCTGATCTCCTGTCTGACCAACAGATCGTCATCAGCATGGCTCTCCGGCAGGCACTGAGCACCCTGGGCCGGCGCGGCCTGGCAGCGTGCGGCACCCTGCGGCTGGCGCCCCTGGCGGCCGCCTCCAACGCCGCAGCCACCGGCTGGGCCCCTGGCAGCGCCGCAAGCCTGCTGTCGCGCGGCATTTCGGCCGAGGCCGTGGCGGACCGGGAGAAGAAGCTGCCCGAGACCTCGGGCTGGGGCTCCACGCTCGTGGGCCACCTGCTGAAGGCCAAGGCGAGCGCCGGGCGGGGCGCCAAGGGGTGCCCGGCTAGGGTTGTGCATCTCTGGGCTCGCGGCGCGCCTGGGGCCCCCCGCGACCCGCTGGCAAGCCGGCCGAGTTTGTGGCCTCGCTCGCGATCCCCTCGCTCTGCAGGCCGAGGACAGCGGCGCCTGGCTCTGGTGCGCGGCCGACGATATGGTCATCGACGCGGTTCGCAAGGTGGGCCGGCGCGGGACATGTGCAGGGGTTGAGACGGGGGCCGATCGCGGGTTTGTGGAGCAGGCAAGCCCCTGCCGCCGCCGCCGCCTGCCGCTACCGCCCTGCCTCATCCCTGCTGCTGCCCTGCCTGCCTCATCCCCGTTGCCCAGCTTGCATCATCCCCGCCCGCAGATGACGCACGCCAACGTGGGCAGCCTGCTGGTGTTCGACCCTTCCAAGCTGCACCTGGTGCGGGCGGGGCGGGGGGCGCGCTGGGCCGTGGCGGCGACCACACGCGTGCGGCTCACTGCGCTCACAACGCAAGCTATGCCAGGAAACCACCACTGGTGCCGCCTGCCTGCCGTCTGAACCCTTCGCCCGGCCCGCCTGGACTGCAGGTCAAGTGCGGCGTGGACCAGGTGTGCAACGCCAGCAAGGACGCGGTGGTGGGCATCATTACCGAGCGCGGTGAGTTGCCGAGTTGCCAGGCTTGATGCGCGATACTTTGCGTGCACTGCGTGGCTTGCAACGCTCAAAGGGAAGTGCAGGCATTTCCTTGTCCCCGTCAGCTGCAAGCCCACCACGCTTAGCCCGTGCATGCATCCCTCTTGGCCCAAGTGCACCGATGGCGCGCCTGCCGCGCCGACCGTCCCTAAACCCTAAACCCTGCTCCTCGTTGCCTCTGCCTGCCTCCCTGCCCCCCGACACAGACTACCTCAACAAGGTGGTGGTCAAGGGCAAGCAGTCCAGCAGCACCAAGGTCAGCGACATCATGACGCCCTCCGAGGTGCTGCTCACAGTCACGCCGCAGCACAGGTTCGTTTGCTGCGTTAGGGTTGTGCTGTGTGCTTGGGGTGCAAGGTCAGCGACATCATGCCCAGCGAGGTGCTGCTCACAGTCACGCCGCAGCACAGGTGGGCAGCATGGGGCTTCGCAGCGTGCTTAGGGTTTGGTTGCAAGCCGGTTGGTGTGGGCGGCATCGTGGCGGCCAGCGCTGCGCTGTGCGCCGCCCATCACGCCGCAGCACAGGTGGCGGTTGCCGGGCTTTCTCTTGTTGGCCTTTCTGGCCGTGGGGCCGCATCCTGTTGCTGTGCAGGCTGGGCGGCCGGGCCCGGGGACGCAGCCTAACTGTCATGCCGCAGCTCTGCCACCTCACTCGCCCGTTGGCCCAGCACACACCATCGCCGGCCGCAGCGTGCCGGGGCCTCGGGGCTGCTGCTGACTGTCGCGCCGCAGCTCTGCCACCTCATGCGCCCAACACGAACCCTCACTGTTTTTCCCCTCTTTTTTCTCTCTTTGTTGTTGCCTGCAGCGTGCTGGACGTGATGGAGCTGATGGTGGACAAAAACGTGCGGCACCTGCCCGTCGTGAGTGCAGCGCTGATAGTCCCCCTTTATTTTAAGACTTAATATTGGGGCTTTGTCTTTCTCCAGTTGCACCTGCCCATGGTGAGCACAGCGGTTAATGTTTGTTCAGCGGGCACCCGACTTGGGAGGCGTGCTGTGCGCAGGCGCGCATGCCGCAGCTTTCGCAGCCTGGCACATGTTTCCAATGACCATGAAAGTGCCCTTGGTTTGCTATCGCCACCGCTGCAGATCGACGAGGGCAACATGGTGGGCATGATTTCCATCAAGGACGTCGTGCACGTGATGCTCAAGGAGCACAGGTGCGCACCCGTTTCATTGTTTTTCCTTTACGTTGTGTCGGCAGCCGGATGGCTTGCACGTGATGCTCAAGGAGCACAGGTGGGCATCATGTTATTGCTGTGCAAGTTTCAGTGCCACGCCAGGTTTGGGGCAGCCGGACGGCTTGGTCGTCATGCTAAAGGAGCACAGGTGCTTCTTGCCTGGTGCGGGTGCAAGCTGGATGGCTGCTCGCAATGCTCAAAGCAGCACAGGTGCTGTCAGGGGTGATGCGCTGCTTCGCTTCGCTTCGTACCAGGGCTGCCTGCGCCGGCATGTGCGTGGCGGTGTGGGGGTGTGCACGCGGTGCTGCTCAACTTGTAGCATCATGCAGGGCATGGAGCAGGGCACGCACCCAGGGCGCCCACCAACTAGCAATCATTACTAGTACACCTGACCCATTGAACCCACCCTATTGCTGTTACGTATCGCAGGGAGGAGGTGGCCCGCATGGAGGAGTACATCCAGGGCACCTACTAAGCACAAGGCAGCTGAGAAGCCGGCCCAGCCAGCCTACTGGCGGCACTAGCGCCTGGCCCAGCTGCGGCGCGCCATGCGTGTGTGCGCTGGCCAGCCTGCTAGCCCAGCCGCGGCACGGCTGGGTTGGCAGCACGGCTTGCGGCGCATGCCTGCCCTGCCGCCGCTGCCGGCGGCGCCGCCTTTTGGTGCCTGAGGCACCACCCTGGCGAGCGCCGACACGTGGCAGCGCGGCACCCCGCAGCCGCCTTTCATTCGCACCGCGCCCGGAGGCCCCTGCAGCCGGCCCTGCCGGCTGCACACCCTCCGAGCGTGCCTTGAAATCCGCCTTCAGTGGTTTCATTCATGCCGCATCAATTGCCGTCCGGCGTACTAGCGCCCAGCAGACCTCCCCCCTCCCCCGCCCGGCCCGCCGCGCCACGAATCGTCCCAGCTAACTACCCTGTTGTTTCCCGCGGCGGCGCCGGGCCGCTCACACTTGTGCCCGCGCCACCCAAGCAAGCCCTGTGCAGCAGCCTGTGAGCAGCAGCCCCTGAGGGGCTGGCCTCCCGCTCTCCTCTCCGCTGTGTCCCTTCTGTTTTGTGAGCTCCCGCCGTCTCGACCCCACCTGCCGACCGTCCTGATTTCCGAAGCTCCGCTAGCGCTGACCGTTGCGTGTTTGTTCGCTGTGTTGTCCCAACCGGGCCTGCCACAGGCGCCCTGCTCACCCCTCCCACCCCAGACTGCTCCGCTTGCTTGCTCCTTGCGACGAATGGGCTCTGTAGATTAGAGCAGCCCCCACGCATACCAACACACCACTGCGCTCTTTTTCTGTACCCTCCTGGCGCTGCGGCCACTGTGCTCGATCAACGCCCGCCGAACCCAACGAAAGCACGCCCGCGCCCAACCCATGTGGCCACACACGCACTGCTGTATCATCCTGCCAACCGCGTGAGCCTTTTTTCCCATGCCTGTGCTCACCCCATGTAACCAGATAGATCGCTGC
>RRZL01000034.1:1019217-1034589 GCA_006782975.1 Chlorella sp. Dachan
TTCCCTCCAAACCTGCGCCGCCTCTTGCTCCCCTGGCAAAGGCTGGCCCCCCCTGAATACATTTGTCGAATGCCCAGACTGCGCTCAGCGACTCACCAGAGCAACCCTCACTGCTGCCCCCAATTCCTGGAGTGCCGCTGCAACCGCGGCGGCCTGCTTCCGCTGCCCGCCATGTACAACAGCCCTGCCTGCCTGCCGCTCCTGCTGCCGTCTGTGTTTGTGCGCCCAATTTGTGTAGAGTGCTTCCACTGTGCCCTTCTTTGGACCCCTCGAGCCAACCTGTTGTACGTTGCAAAGTGTAGCATGCCGGTAGCGAGGCGAGGAGGCGCACAGGGCGGGCGCACGCAGGGGTGGTGCTCAATCAATTCAATCAGAAGAGGTAGGATGGTTTCAGCTGGAAGGGGAGGGGTACGCAGTTGAATTGGAAGGGGGACGCTGAACAAAACGGGCGCGAAGCCACGTGGCGGGAAAAGAATGGGGCAAAAGAACTGGAGCGACAACACGTTGGGGAGGTTCGACTAGGGACGTGCTCAACATCAATCAAAAGCCTGGGTTTCAACAATCAAACGCCTGGTGGTGGGTTTCAAGTGCATGCGGTGCGCCGACTATCTGCACCGTGCAATCAAGCTGGTTGGCCTCCTTGGTGGTGACACCAACCGCAACGGCCAGCAGGCGGCTCCAGCTGCTGTGCCCTACTGCCCACTCTGGCCGGCAGCAGCAGCAGCGGCCTCCTGCCCCTCGTAGCCTCGTGCCGCCTGCTGCTCCGCAACCTGCCCCCACTGCCGCTGCTGCCGGGCCGGCGCCTTGGCAGCTGGCTCAGGCGCATCCTGCTGCTCAGCCGCAGCTGCCTGCTCGCCTGATTCCGAGGGCCGGACAGCTCCCGCCGCCTCCTGCTGGGGCTGCTTCCGCTTGCTGCCCCGCTGCCGCCTCCCCCTGTGTGGCCCCCTGATCGCGGCTGCCTCTTGACCGGCAGGCAATGCCTCCTGCTGGCTGTCCTGCCCATCCTGCTGCTGCGCAGTCGGTGCTGCGTCTGCCTGCTGCTCGCCCTGCTGCTGCTCATGCGCAGGCGACTCACCCGGCTTCTGCTGCTCGTGCTGCTGCGCCTCTGCCCGCCGCTTGCGGCGCGGCCACCGAGGCCTGCCAGCAGGCTGTGCATGAGCATCCGGGCCCTGCTGCTGCGGCGGCTGTGGTGCCTGCTGCGCCTGTGGTGCCTGCTGCGCCTGCTGTGCCTGCTGCGCCGCGGGCGCCTGCCCAGCGTGCACCACTCGGAACTTGCTGCGGGTGTCTGGGTGCACCAGCTGCTTCACGCCCTTCACCATCCAGCCCAGCACCACTGGCAAGTCCAGCAGCACCAGCTCGTGCAGCCTGCGGAGGGGCAGCAACATGGATCGTGATTCCGTGAGCTACTGTGGAGGAACGGCCGGGGGAAGAGCAGTGGAGGGAGTCTGGGTGAGTCTGGAGGGCACGGCAGGGCAGAGCTTGGTTAAGGCAGCACGTGCACTCTGCAGCCTGCACCTGCAGTTGGCACCTGCACCTGCAGCTGGCTTTCAACATCCAGGGGCCGCAGCCCGGCCGCCTCACCTTCCGGGGTAGTGGTGGCTCAGTGAGGAGGCCACGGCCTTGAACACCCACGAAATGCGCGCTGCATTCAGCGTGCTGGCTCCTGTGCAGTCCATCAGCACCACAATCTGCTCGGGCCCGGAGCTGGGCGCCGCACTGCCGGCTGCTGGCACGGGTGCCGCCGCCGCCGCAGCTGCTGCTGCTGCTGCTGTGCTAGGGGCAGCCGTTGGCTGCGCTGCAGCGGATGGACTGCCACTGCTGGCCCCGCCACTGCTGGCCCCGCCACTGCCGCTGCTGCTGCTGGGGCTGCTGCCGCTGCTGCGCTGGCCCAGCCCGTGTGCCTCTGCCGGCTGCGAAATGACAAACTGCAGCGGTGGAGAGGGGCTGCTGCTGCTGCCGCTGCTGTCGGCCGGCGGTTGGGCGGGGGCGTCGTGCAGGCGAGATGACACACCCTGCAGGCAGGGCGTGGCAGGCGATAGTTGTGCATGAGGCAATGTACAACCGGAGTGTGGGTCAGAGCGGCGCGCAGCATGGACCAACTGTCACTGAGCAACGTTGCAGAGTGACACTGACTGTCACAGCAGGAGGTACGGAACGGATGCAGCTGCAGCACAACATGGCCAGATCCTGCACTGGGCTGCGCAGCAACCGTTCAGCTGCAGCACAACCTGCCAGACATCCCTGCACGTGCCTGCTCCATGTGCGTGATGATGGCGTTTGCAAAGGCCAGGGCGGCGTTGCCCCGGCACTCGGTCACCGCGGCGCCAATCAAGATGCGCAGCACCGGGCGCCCCGCCGCATCGGGGCCCTGGAACATGCGCGGGGTTGCACGGGCATGCGTTCAGGCGTCCGCTGAGCGGCGCGGGTCTTGCTCGGCTGCACCCTGCCGCCTTGTATCATCCCACGTCAGAATGCAGTAGCACATCACAATACAGCAGCACCGCCGGCACAGCGCAAGCACACACACAGCACACACAGCACGCCCAGCACGCGCAGCAGGGCGCACCTCCCAGCGCACTAGGTGCGCAAACCGCCCCAGCTCAGCGTCACTGGAGAAGGGGTGGCGCTCCAGCCAGAGCGCGGTGCGAGCGGCGGCAGACGCGCCCTCCCTCAGCCTGGCCTCCCGCTCCGCTGGGCTGCCGGCTTGCAGCAGGCCTTGCATGATGGCAAACCGCACCAGCTCGGCATCGGTGAACCGAGGCGGCAGCGGCTCCTGCTGCACCGTGTCCTGCTGCTGGGCCGCCTCCTCACCCGCCGCCTGCTGGGCTCCCGCCGCCACCTGCGCTTGCTGGCGGCCCCCTGCCGAGCTGCTGCTCCTACTGCCGCTGCTGGCGCGGTCTTCAGCCCGCAGGCGAGCCAGCTCAGCAAGCGTCATCTGGCGCAGATGCCGCACCTCTTCTGGGTGCTCAGCTGCCAGCCGGCGGGCCGACAGGAAATCCCGGCCTTGCCGCCGCTGCTGCCTGCCGCCGTGGCCCTGCTGGTGGTGCTGGGGTAGGATGGCTGCCGCTGCTGCACCCTCGGGCCCGAGGCTGGAGGCATGCTCTGCGGAGCGAGTGCGGGTGCAAGGGAAACGGCGAGGTGGGCAGGCATGGGTGCTTCAGCAGCAGTCAGCTCCAGCAACTGATGTGCACCCCAAACGACAGTGCCACAACACACTGGCAACGGATGCTTGGCAGGCAGGCGCATGGATGCAGTGCCCACCTGCGTGTGCCAGCGGCACTCCATCTTCCCAGCCCTCCTCTTCTGCCTCCTCGCTGCCTGCCTCCTCCTCCACCTCTGAGCCGCCAAGTGCCAGCTGGCGCACTTGAAGCAGCACCTCCTCCAGCACGCGCGACAGCGACCAGTCGGGCGGTGCAGCGGCTGAATCGCCCGCTGCCTCGGCGGCCGCCTCGGCGCTGCCGCCGCCNCTGGCTGCTGGCCACGACCGTGGGCACCGCCGCAGCGGCGGCCAGCGCCAGGGCGCCCGCCAGCCCCTGTTTCAGCCCCTTTATGCGAGGCATAGTGCGGCGCTTGCTGAGCGCCCCTCCGCCTTGCCCTAAGGTTTTGGAGGCTGCAAGGTTTGCGATGCAAGGCAGCGGAAGGGCGGAGAATGCCTGCTGCCTGCTGCGACCGCCAGGTCAGCTTCCTCCAGGCTCCACAGCAAGCATTTGGCCTGATCGCTAGTGCCCGCAACAGATTCGAGCCAATTGCACCGCGACACGAGCGGCGGGGCACCAACCCTGCCGGCGCCGAGTTGCCCACTGCCCTCCTGCCGCCCTGCTCGCCTACAACCGACCTGACGCTGTAGGGGCTCTGGATCAGGGGCCAACGAGACGGCAGTCATGTTCAGGCGCCGTGCAGCCGCCCTGATTGGGCGCGCCTGGGCGGCGCTGCCGTCGGCGGCGCGCAGCGGCGGCGGCGCGGTCAGGAGCAGCGACGCTGTGCAGCAGAGCCTGGCGCCCACAGCAGCAGCGGCAGAGGGCACAGCGGTGCGATGGCGGCATGTGCTCGCTCGTGGCGCTGGGCGGGGGCACGCAGCGCAGCGGCAGTCGGCGGCAGCCAACTCGTGGCGTGTGGCCTCCTGGCAGCAGATACGGCAGCAGTGGAGCGACCCACGGTGAGGGGCTGGGGCGGCACGGGCACGGCGAATGTGTGAACGTGTGCTCCACCCCGTGCACTTGAGGTTGTGGCAGAGGTTATTGGCTGGCGGAATGTAGCTGACGCACATCAGACACAACCTCGCTCCGCTCGGCGGCGCACCCTCGCCATCGCTCTGACCCTGTACACCCCACGCATGTGACCCTGTCAACCCCACGCATGCGGCCCTGTGCACCCCACGCCTGTGGCGCTGTGAAGTCCACGCTGCCTGCGACCCTGTACACCCCGCTCCCTGCAGAGGTTACCAGCACTTTGGGGGCCGCGGCCAGCGCGGCTTCGCTGTGGTCTACTCTCAGGAGGGCCGCAAGCGCGCGCTGCGCTGGGTGGCGGTCCTGGGCGCTGGCGGCACGGTGGTCTGGGTCAGCAGCCGGCAGGAGGTGCCGTACACCGCCCGCATGTGAGTGTCGATTGAGCAGCTGCTGAGCTGGCTGTCAAGTGCTGGACGTGTGAGGGCTGCCGCCCCTGCCTGCGACCCTTGCTGCTGCTGCTGCACCCAATCCATCACCCACGCCCGCTCGCAACGCCAGTCGAGCCGATGCAACCCAGTTGCCTGCTGCTATGCCAGTCGAGCCGGTACAAGCCAGTTGCCTGCTGCCCCTGGTTGCCACTCCCTGCCACGCAGGCACGCCATCATCGTATCACCTGAGACCGAGTGCGATCTGGGCCGCCAGACGTTCGAGCAGGTGCGCAAGCGAGCACGTGCAGCATTGAACTGGGTTTGAGAGTGCGTCCGCGCTTGGCAATGGGCTGAATGCGCTCCAGCCTGCACCGCACCGCATGTTGGGCATGCAGCCCTCAGCGTCCCTCCCTCATGCAACAACCCACACGTGTTGTTCCATCCACGTTTCATTACATCCAGTTGTTGTTACAGCCGCGTGCAGTCACAAACTTGTGTGGTTCGATCCACGTGCGGTTCCATCCACGTGTTATCAATTACATCAACCCGCAGGTGCTGCTGGAGGCGCGCATGAGCGGCACCCTGCTGCCGCAGCACCACCGCGCGGTTCAGGCGGTGCGGCGCGTCGGCCTGCGCATTGCCCAGGTGGGTTCCCGAACAAGCTAAAGGTTAAACCATGCAACGGTGCATTCACCGCCAGAGACGCTGCTGCCGAGTCGGCTTCGCCGGTGATGCAAAGGGTGATGCAAGGTAGCCTGCCACCAGGCCATGCGCCATGGGCCATGGCCCATGGCCTGCACACCGCACAGATCCGCAACGTGGCAGCTGCACCCATGCATTGCACCCTTTTAAGCTGGCACTGCCGGACCACAGTGCCACTATTTGCTCGCACCTGCTTCAACTGGCGAAGCCACTGCCCGCCATTCATCCACCCACTCCGCAGGCGGCAACCGACGGCTTTATACCCAGCCGGCCCCCTCAATCCACGCCCGGGGCGTACTCTTTCTTTCTTTCTCTCTTTCCACTCCGCAGGCGGCAACCGACGGCTACGGCGGCGGCTTCCAGGGCCACCTGCAGCACATGAAGTGGGAGTTTGCGGTCATCAACTCGCCGCAGGTGCTTTGTTTTGCTTTGATTCACCCAGCTGACCTGCCGTTACGTGTGCTTGGATGCTTGAGCAAGCAGCCATGCGGCAGGTATTGGTCATCAATGCGCCGCAGGTGGGTGGTTTCAGGGGATGCGCCTTCTGAACCTTGTGCCTGATTTGAACACGCGCAAGCAAGAAAGCTGCGCTGCTTGCGCGTCTTCTGGTGCCTGTCCAAACCGGCCTGTGTCACAGCCGAACCACAGCCGGATGCTCACTCTGCCCACCTGCTGCTGCCCCACTCGCTCCTCCCAGGTCAACGCGTTTGTCGTGCCGGGCGGCAAGGTGGTGGTGTACACAGGTGCGCTCCCAGTTTTGGTGCCCTTCCATGAGGCATTCCGCCTGCAGTTTGCAATGCCCGGCGGCAAGTGGTGGCGCACACAGGTGCGCATTGCGTACGCGTACAGTGGTCAACATTGCAGGATGCCAATCGCGAGACAAGAACCCATGGGGCTGTCGGCTGCACAGATGGTGTGGACGGGGTGTTATCCAAACCTGGCCATCCCCTCCCCCGTAGGCCTGCTGCGCTTGGTGTCGAATGAGGATGAGCTGGCTGGGACGTAATCCAAGCCTTGCCATTCCCTCCCCGCTCCACTAATCAGCTGTTTTAAAAGTTATAGTTACGTAATAAATTCCCCGCAGGCCTGCTGCGCCTGGTGTCCAATGAAGACGAGCTGGCGGCGGTGCTGGCCCACGAGTGCGCCCACGTGGTGGCGCGGTGAGCAGCTGCGCTTGCATGCAGACTTTGAAAATGGAAATGGAATGTGCATGCGGATACGCTTATTGGCACCGGAAGCGGGCAAGGGGACCGTGGAGCACAAGCAGGGGAGGGTTGGCCCCTCCAGGGCAATGCCTCGGCTGCAAGCCGCCGCAAATCCGATGGCCTGGACAGACACCTGATGTGGCTGAGGCACCGTGCCGCCAGCACTCTGCGCAACACACCAGGCATGCTGCGCTGCTTGCAGGCACGCGGCGGAGCGCATCACTCAGATGGGCGTGCTCGAGGTGGTGCGCACAGTGGCGTACTGGGTGTTTGGCCTGCCGCTGCCGGCAGGGCCCCTCACCGCCATCTTCTTCCTGCCCAACTCGCGGTGAGTTGTATTCACTGTCGATTCGCAAGTGTTTCACTTTCGATCCGCGTGCGGTTTCCTTGCCCCTGCTCTATATTTGGATCATCTTCTTCCTGCCCAACTCGCGGTGAGTTGAATTTAGTCTTGATTTGCGTGGTGTGCGGTTTCCTTGCCCCTTCTTCGTACCTGGAGATCTTGTCTAGAACTCTTCTTCCTGCCCAACCCGCGGTGAGTTGATTTCAGTGTTGATTCGTGCGGCTCCTTGCCCCTTCTCCATGCCTTCTTGGGATCTGTTCTGAGCAGACCATGCTTTGGCGTTCGCGTGGTGCCCAGGGCGGTACATGTCGGGTCCAGCTGGCTGCTGACTGGCCATCGCAGGCAGGCGGAGGCGGAGGGGAACCGGCCAGCTTCACAACCGATCAGCTTCATACGACAAGGGAACCGGCCAGCTTCACAACCGATCAGCTTCATACGACAAGGGAACCGGCCAGCTTCACAACCGATCAGCTTCATACGACAAGGGAACCGGCCAGCTTCACAACCGATCAGCTTCATACGACAAGGGAACCGGCCAGCTTCACAACCGATCAGCTTCATACGACAAAAGACTGTGCCCATCATACTTCTAATCAACTTTTGATGGAACCCCTTATGCCGAAACTGCTTCCGGCGCAGGAAGGCGGAGACGGAGGCGGACTGATCATCTGACGCCACACAACTAATCCGCTTCATGCCTGCCGAAACCTGAACTGCAGGAAGGCGGAGACGGAGGCGGATGTCATTGGCATCCAGCTGATGGCACGTGCCTGCTTCGACCCCTCTGGTGGGTGGGCTGCTTGCGAGTGTGCCATGCCGACCTGCTGCCACTGCTGCCGTGTGGAGCCGAGGTTACGTTGCGCTGCCGCGCGTGTGCAGCTGCGCTGCAGTGCAAGACGGCGGCGCGCGGCCGTGGCGCGTGCAGTGCAGCAGGCAGGCACGCATCCCCAGGTCGCAGGCGTGTGCAGCTGTGGGGCTGCTGCAGCCTGGCCGGACGCTGTTGTGATGCCACTGCTGCACGTGCCAGACACTCTAAACACAGATTGTTCCCTGCTTCGGCTTGCCCCGCCCCTGTGTGCAGGCATGGTGAGCGTTTTGACCAGCGTGCTGGGATGCTGCTCTACACTGGGGTGGCAGCAGGGCCATGCAGCCGGCAGCTTGCTGCCGCCTCGGTGGCCGCATGCCCCACCATACCCCGGCCTGGCGGCAGGGGCAGCGGCAGGGGCAGCGGCAGCGGCGCCGCTGCGCCCCTGCCTTGCGCCAGCCTGTCTCGCTCCACCCGGATGTGTGCTCAGAGCAGCACAGGGTACCTCATGCTCGCCTGCTGTTGCCCCCCACCCGCCCGCCCTGTCTCCATGTCCGCCCCACAGGTCTCCATGTTCAGCAAGATGGCTAAGGTGGAGGCGCGGGAGGGCGGGGACAAGGTGCCCGGCTTCCTGAGGACCCACCCCCACTCGGGCGACCGGTGAGCAGCTGTGCTAGTTGCTCCGAGCAGGCTGACTCTGCCAAGCCGGCTTCCATCACTGCCTGCACCATCAAGGATCAAACGTGCATGCAAAGCAGCGGTTGCCTGGCAACCCAACCCAACGTCCCCACCCCTGTGCCACGTGCCGCAGGATCAAAGCCATCCAGAAAATGCTGCCAACCGCCGAGGGGCTGTACGTGAGTCGCTGCACGTTTGGCTTGCCCCGTCAGCAGCAGTAGTAGTCCATCGAAGCCTGGAAGCGAGACCAGCTGGGGGATGCGCCGCTTGTCCAGCGCCCAGAGCAACGGCTGCCCCAAGGGCTGCCCGCCGCGCTTGCAATCTTACAGTACCACTGCGCATCTGTGCGCCCTCCGCCCCACAGGAGATGAATGGCTGCAATGACACGCTCCCTGCGATACGGCGCGTGGTCAACCGTGGTGCGGACTGGTGACTGGGTGGACGCCACTGTCCGGGCGTCAGCGTGCCAGCTCGGCAGCACGAGTGGGACCGCTGGCTGTCGCCCCACCAACCGCCGCCCAACCGACCGCGGGCAGGTTGGGCTGCCAATGTGCAGTTGTGCAGTGTGCAGCGGCCTGCCACCTGACGGGCCTGGCAATTGTAACACCTCTCTCGTGCTGTTGGTTGCAAGCATGTTATTGTGGACGAGCAGCAGGCGGGGTGCCTTGGCTGATGTCAGCCGGACTGCGCAGCTGCGGGTGCAGCTGGCGGGTGGGCTTATGAAAGCGCGGCGGCAGCTGCCAAACCTGCTCACTGATGGCTCACCTGCAGCCGTGATTGGCCGCGTTGTTATCAGCCTCCGCTCCAGGCTGCCACCTGAAACTAGCAGTACTAGTTGCCCCCGCCGACGTGCATCCGGCGCAGCAGCTTCCCGCCTCATCAGAGGTCTGGCGGGAGGTTCAAACTTCCATGGCATTTCTTTCGCCCAATCGCCGGTTGCCGCACTCCCCATCACCTTCTTTTAATCTCTGACCGCAGTCGGGCGGGCGACGCAATGAAAGCGGCCGGGAAGAGCGAGTGGGCAACTTACGGCGCCCTTGCCGTGGCGGCGGTGCTCGCCTGCCTGCTGGTAATGGCCAAGCCGCTGCCTCCGAGCCTTCGAACGACGTGGGTGGCGCTCGGGGGGCCTGTCTGGCGCGGTTGGGGTTCCTTGCCCTTCCCCGCCGCTGGCACCGCCAACCAGCAGTGCATCGGTGCACAAGAATGGGGCAATGCAGCAGCGGCGCCGCGCCGGTGGTTGTCAGCATCCCTGCCGGTGCCGCCGCCGCTCGCGGCACCAGGCCGCGACAGCTGCCCTTTCGCTGCTCACCGCTCTTGATCCCCCGCCCCTCCCTGCAGCCTGCACTTCAGGCTGGAGGAGCCGACGGAGCCGGGCGCCGGCATTGAGGTGGCGGTCACTGCGAGCGGCGCACCGGCACGCGTCGGCGCGGCCACGCTCTCTGCCGGGCCGCAGCAGCAGGCGACGCTAGCCCAAGCGCAACAAGACAGGCAGGCCGAGCTAGCAGACCAGGCACAGCCAGCTGAGGCGGCAGAGGCTCAGCCGCAGCAGACAGCAGCAGCAAGTCAAGCAGCTGCTGCGGAGCCAGCTGAGAAGGTGCCACCTGCCGACCCACAGCCGGCGACAGAGCAGCAGCAGGAGCAGCAGGAGGCGGCGCAGCAGGAGCAGGCTGCTGGCGGCCAGCAAGCAACAGGACAGCAGGAGAAGAAGGCGCAGCAGGAGGCCCCGCCTGCAGCTGAGCCGCAAAAGCAGGCGCAGCAGGCACCCGCAGCTGAGGCACAGCAGCAGAACCAGCGTGCCGCTGAGCCGCACAAGCAGGAGCAGCAGCCGGCCACTGTGCCGCAGCCCGCAGCCCAGCAGCCAGCCGCTGTGCCGCAGCCCGCGGCGCAGCTGCCGCCGCCGCCGCCTGCCAAGCGCGGCATCGACATTTATCGCGAGTTTGCGGCCAACCTGAGCTCGTGTTTTGCCTCGGAGTGGGCCGGCCTCGACTGCCTGCGGCAGCAGCAGGACTGGGTGAGAGCTAGTTCGGTTTTGGGTTATCGGCGGTGTCTTGCTAGCTTGCTTGAGCCCAGCAGCAGGACTGGGTGAGAGCTAGTTCAGTTTTGGGTTATCGGCGGTGTCTTGCTAGCTTGCTTGAGCCCAGCAGCAGGACGGAGGTGTTTGGGTTGAATCGGGTGTCGGGGCAGGGCAGCACAGGGCATCCTTGCAGCACGTGGCAGTTGGTGCGGTGACTTGCCTTGCTCAGCCGGGGTGTTGGCGCTGCCCAGCAGTGAGCACAGTAAAACGCGCTTCTCCTCTTGTCTGCCGCGCGTGCCGTTGCTGGGGGCAGCACTGCTTTCTCTGACGCCGTCTGCTTGCCTTGCAATCCCAAGTTTCCGCAGACCCCCGGTCTGGGGCAGTACCGACTTCCCCCTTCCGCGGTTGCCTGCTTGCTCACTTGCCTGATCCTTCATTCTCGGTTTGTTCCCGCCTGTGTCCTGCCGCAGACGCCCGGTCCGGGGCAGTACCGCTTCCCTCACTTTGGCATCATCGGCTTCCAGAAGTGCGCCACCACCTCCCTGTTCCAGTGAGTTCATTCAGGCATTCAGGCATGGCTGTGGGAAACATGGTGTATGTCAGTGAGTTGAGGCATGGCTGGAGAGAAGACTGCGCGTTCCAGTGAGTCTAGGCATGGCTGTGGGAAACGGCTGCGGGGAGCGCTGTGTACTCAACCGACCGGACCTGCGGCTCTCATCTGCTCTGCCCGGCAGTCCTGCTGCTCTGCTGGCTGTTCCCGCCCGCTCGCAAAGTGGAATCGCAGCCTGCTTGGCGTCTGCCCGCCCTGCAACTGTCGAGTCTGAGACGTGCCTTCTGCCCGCCCATGCCGCTGCGCAGCCACCTGGCTCTGCACCCCTATCCAAGAAACCGAACCTCCTCACAGACCTGCAACTAAGCTGCCGCGGCTCTTGTCCCCCCCTTGTCATACTGCAGCCACCTGGCAGCCCATCCCCAGGTGCTGCACTCGTACCCTAAAGAACCCGAGTTCTTCACCGAAAGCTGCAACTTCAACGCCCTGCGCTGCCCACGCCCCGCCCAGAACCGCTACATGCACGAGGCAAGCGATTGCTGGGTGGCCGGGGGCCGACTGCTGGGTGACTGGGGGCTGACTGTTGGGTGGGCGCGGGGGATGCACAGCCGCTCTGAAGCTGCGAAAACTTCAGGCCGCTGCCTTTGCAGCGCACGCTTTGCATGCAGTGGGGCCCCTCACGCGTCACTCCGCCCCTCTGCACACCCGCAGGTGCTGCGGGCAGGCGACGCCCAGGCGCTCAACTTCACGGCAGCCTCCTTTGAGGGCAGCACCCACTACGCCCTGGAGGGCAAGTGGCTTGCGCCGCAGATGCGCGAGCTCTTCCCCTGGCTGCGCATGAGTGAGTGGCAGGGGGCGGTTTTTCGCAGTGCGAAATGGGTTGGGGTTGTGCGACGAGAGGGTTAGCGGCTTGAAAGATGCGCGAGCTCCCCGAAGCCCCTCACGCTCCCCACCTCTTGCCTCACTGCTTGCAGTCGTGAGCATGCGTACTTTCCCCAGCCGTCGCCACCATGCCTCTTACGCTCCCTATTCCTTACCTTCTTTCAACCCCACTGCTTGCAGTCGTGAGCATGCGCGAGCCCATCTCCCAGGCCATCTCCATGGTGTTCCACAACCTGGACAGTGGCCGCCAGTGAGTGAACGTATGGTCCGATTCAGCTGTTGTCTGCGCTAGTGTAGTGTGTTTTCAGCGGGTGTCAGTGGTAGTCCACAACCTGCGGGCGCCAGCGAGTGCCTGCACTGATTTGAGCTTGGCCAGCGCCCTTCTGCTACGAACCTCCCAGCAGAACCGTCCGGCCGTGCAGCAACCGTCTTTGTTTGCTGGCCACGCCCTGCTGTGGGGCATGTTATTGATATCGCGGCAGCATCTGCATCTACCGGCGCGGCACGGACGACCCAAGCTACGCCCCCCTCCTGACCCACCCATCCTTCTCTCCTTCTCCCGCCTGCAGGGTGGGCTGCTACGAGCGCGGCAGCGGCCGCATCTACCGCTGCGGCCTGGAGTATTTGGAGGACGAGAGCCGGTACGCCACCTGGCTGCGCCCCTGGCTGGACAGCTTCCCTCCAGAGCAGCTCTACGTGATGCAGGTGAGATGTGCAGCCGCAGGGGGACGCGGGCGGTTTGCCGCCGGATCGGTTGGGCCTGTCTGGCTGGAGGCCGGGGATCCTACTTCCTGTTACATACCCTGCTTAATGGGTACAGACCGCTCGCTGCGCCGGCCTTAGGCTGCTGCCTGGCCAGCCGTACTTGCGGGGCCGACTGGGCGCCCAACCGTCGCATGGAGCGCTTGCCATGCACGTCATCACCAGCTCGTCCCATTGCGTGCAAATCCTAAATTCCATACACGTCATCACCAGCTCGTCTCACCTCGTGTGCCCTTCCCTGCCTGCAGTACGAGAACCTGACCAGCGCGGACAACACGATGGGCGCGCTGCGCGACGTCAAGCGCTTCCTGGGCATCGCAAAGGCGCTGCCCGACGACGAGCTACCCATGGCAAACGCGCGGCACCAGACCAAGCAGGTGGGCTGCGCTGTACGGCTAGGGACCAGCTGGTCGGTAGGCCGGTGGCGGACGCGGAGCGCCAGACCCAAGCTTGGGGGGTTGCAGGGTTTAAGTTGTGCGCAAGCTAGGCGGCCTACTGGCAGGCTGTTGGCCACCGGGTGCGCGTGCCACGAAGCCACACTGCTGCCATTTGATTGCTACGCGCTGCTGCATCGCCCGCTTGGGATCCTGCACCCTCACTGCTGCGGCTGCCCTCCCAACTTGGCTTGCAGACCGACGGCTGGCCCATGCTGCGCTGGGAATACGTGAAGCTCATTGAGAAGGCTCGGCGCAATGCGCTGGAGTGAGTGGTCAGGGGCAGCGTTTGGAGGCCGGGGTTGGCACGTCATGGGCAATGTGCTGACATTGGAGGGCAGGTGGTGCTGGGGCAGGGCAGGGTGAGGGGATGAGGCTGCAGTTGGCAGCCGTGCAGCGGAGCGCTCATCGGGTGGTGCAGAGCACCTGATTTCCTGACCCTGCTTGTCCCTGGCGCAGGGCGCTTCAGCTTACCTTGGTGAGCGGCAGCGCCCTCAGAGTTGCTGCTCTGCTATTCGGCAGTCACATGTTTCCCACACCGTTGCATTCCTGGCGCAGGGTGATTGAGATTGTGGAGCGCCACGGCTATGCCGACCCGGTCGGGTGGATGGCCAACTGGGAGGCGTGGTGGAAGGTGCGCCCGCATTGCCCCCGCTGTTGCTTCCACCTAGTTGGTGTGCCTTGGGCGGTTGGGCTAGCACACGCAAGCAGGGCCTGGAGCCCCTCAAGCTCCCCTTGCCCTGGTCCGATTGGGCCCACTGTGCGGGGTGTGATACAGGAATGAGGTTATGCATGCGCACGCCCGGTGCTGATTTTTGTGTTTTATTAAATGAATGCAATTCTCTGAACTTGCTGGTTGTCCCACATTGCCTTGCTGGCCAGCGCTGCCATGGGTAGACAGGTGCAAGGTTGTACGGTTGGGCTGCTGCTGCTGGGCAGGCCGGCTGCTGGCGCAGGCGCGCCATGGAGAGCGAGCTGGAGATCAGCCAGCAGCCTTATCTGCCCCGCTGGGCCGTGGGGAGCGAGCTGGAGACCGGCCAGCAGCCTTATCCACACGCTCGCAACCAACAACCCCTCCCATTCCTGTGCCCCCTGCCCATCAGATGAACCTTGACGAGCGGTGTGGGCCCCGGCCTGAGAGCGAGTGCATGATCCTGCTGTCGTGATGTGGCAGAGGCTGACATCCCCAGCTCGATACAGGCGCCCGGCCATGGCTGCGCCAACCCGCCGCAACAGCCAGCAGCCCACCCAACCCTACCCACAACTCAACCGCCCCCGTCACAACCGACGGGCGCACCCTCACAGCCGTACATTCTTATTTACCACCCTTCAATAAATATCGTTACGTCCCAACCGCACTTGACTGCCGCTGCATTTCTGCCAACCGACGGAGCGCCGCTGCTGCGGGGCCGCCCATCTGCCCGCCCCCGCGGCGTGCAGCGCACATGATGTCGCGCGGCCTTGCCTTTTCGTTGAGTGCATTTTCCGACCCATATGTTTTTTCTGCTGTTTAGATTGACCCTTGTGAATGACAGTGTGACATGTGCCAAGTTGGGGGTTGGCTGGGGCACTGAGAGGAGGGTGTGTGTGCCTGTGCTGGTCGAGGGCACGTGGCGAGCGTGCGTGCCAGCAGGCGGCAGCGCGCGCGCCGGGGCCGGGCTGCAGGCTGCTTGCGCTGCCTGCGCAGCGCTGGACGCATTCGCTCGCCTGCAGCGGAGCCCAACCGAGCGCGGCAAACTTTCGAGCCGCGTGAGGGTGGTTGGCCCAGCAGCTGCTGCAGACTTGCAACAGCCGTGCAGCCGCGGCCGCGTCCCATTGATCGCATCGCTATTGGGTCGCTGCTGGTAGCGGCTCGCGCTCCCTAGTTGTTTGAGCCCACACCCAGCACGGCCCTGCGGTCGCCCACCCTTCCGGCCGCTCGCAAGCAGCACTGGCCTGCGTACCAATGCAGCAACTTCGAATCAACATGCGCAGCGCGCAGGTGGGCGAGGGTCGGCCCCGGCTTGATGGATGGATGGTCCGCCTCCGCTGCCGCTGCCGTTGCTGCCCCCGCCCTCGTGAGCACCTGTTGCACCTGCCCCTCCCTGCCCCGCCGCCCTGTACCCCGCAGGCAGCCTCTGCGGCGCTGCTGCTTCTAGGCCTGCTGTTGCTCGCAGCAATGCCGGCGCCCGCGACCGCGCAGGCGGCGGAAACCGTGAGCGTCGACACGTGCCAGGCTCCCCTGTGGTCGGGCCTGGCGCTGGCCAAGCAGCAGACGCCGCCTGAGAGCTACGACCCCACGGTGTGTGCAGGCCGAACAAAGGCAGCCATGCAAGGTGTACCGCTTGCTTGGTGCCGGCATGTGCTGCTGCCGTTCTTTCGCGCCCCAGGTCGCTCCCTCCCGTCTCACCCCGCCCCCACCCT
>RRZL01000034.1:1038624-1053268 GCA_006782975.1 Chlorella sp. Dachan
CGGCAGACGGCAGCGGCGGCGAGGCGGGCGACGAGGCCAGCAGCAGCGGCGGCGGCTCGGCGCTGAAGCGGGCGGGCAATGCACTGGCTCGTCTCAAGTGGAAGCGCCGCACGCAGTGATGGTGACGTGTCCATGATCAATAACTGCCGGCTCCTCTGCTGCTGCAGCCCGCTGCTGATGGTTGGGACGTTGCATCGCTGGCTTTCTTAGGATAGCCCATCAGGCTGTTCTAGGGTAGCGCCGCTAGGCTTCCAACTCCTCAGGCCTGAGATCCTTGCCAGCTCGACGTCCATGGCTGGCTGTGCCTCCACCACTTGGCGTTCCGCTGGTGCTCCCCTCCCTCGCTCTCTGTATTTTGTGTTCCACCCACCCACCGGCCTCCTATTGCCCTCTTGTTTCCCCACTGGTGTACTGCTTTGCCTCCTGGCCCGGCTGCACAAGCTCAAGCCCAGTGCTGCCCCCTACCCTCGCTCTCGGTATCCCCTTGCTTTGCATAACTGGCTCCAGCCTTGTGATAGCTGCCTCGGCATGTCAATCCTGTAGCCACTTGGGTCACTCGACTTGTTTGCATCTGCATTTACGCACACATATCATGCCAACGCATGTTACACTCTTCAGGTGTAAGTCAGGCTTCGTCTGAACAAGCATGTGCAAGGGTGGCGGCTGCCATGGCTCTAATGGAGGGTCAAGGTTTGTGTGTTTCTGTGCTCCACTGCGTCCCGTGCCGGACCGGACCAGCTCTGAGAGCTCCAGCCCCGTGAGTGCTCAGCGCCGTGAGAACTCGGCCCCTTTAAATGCGGGGCATCTCGGGGCCGTTGAGCGCCTCCAGCCGCTTGCGCATGGTGTCCAGCACCTCAATCACCTGCAGGATCACAAAAGATAAAATAGAAAGTGGGGGAGACTGAATGCACACTGCTGCTATACGCCTACCAATGCCTGTTGAGCTGCGAGCGAGGCATCAGATGCATCTGCCCTCTCCACTCCCACCACCGCAGCCCACCTTTGGCAGCTTGTCTACTGACTGGCAGGGCGGCGGCGGCGGTGGCGCTGCCGCAGCCCCCGCTATCCTGCTGCCGCTGCCGCCGCTCGCGCTGCCGTCAGCCGCGCCATTGGCTGCGGCGTTGCTGCTAGGGCTGCTGCCGCCGCCGCCGTCGCCGCCGCTGCTGTCGCAACTGCTGCTGGTATTGCTGCTGCTGCTGCTAAGCTCCGGAGGGAACATCCAGCTGCTGACTGAAGCGATGAAGCGCTCGGGGCTGCTCTCCAGAATCGCCTCCCAGTCCGTCTGGTAGCTCTGCAACACAAGGAGAGACGGCCGGTTGTGGGTAGCAGTGGTGCCAACCAGCGGCCCCGCCGCCAGGAGCGTGCCCAGCAGGTGCGAAAACAGCCAACCAGGCGTGCCGACAAAGCAAACCCAGCTTGGGCTTGGTGGTCCGGATGGGCGCCCCACCGCGAGGGGACGCACCCTCAATTTGGCACCACTTGAGCATGATTAGATGATAAAGCAGGGTGGCAGCAGCACGAGGCAGCCAGAATCCGGAAAGCCCCGCACCGCACCTTGGGCATGGTGGTGCGAACCGGCGCCCCCGCCGCCAGGAAGGCGCCCAGCATAGACACATAGCCGCAGAAGGCGGAGCCTCGGGCCAGGGGCATGAAGTTGTACCTGCAGATTGTGTGCAGTTGGGGGAGGCAGTTGGCGAAGAGTAGGAAGAGCAGGCGTGAGGTTGCACACGTGATTAGAAGGCGGAAGGCCATACAGCAGGCGGAGCCTCGGGCCAGGGGCATGAAGTTGTACCTGCGGGCGTGGTTACAGTTGGGAGCGGGAATTGGGAACGTGAGTGTGGGCAGAGCAGCAGCAGGTGAGGAGCCACAAAGTGCAGCAGGCGGAGCCGCGGTCCAGGTGCATAACGCTGTGCCTGCGAGTGTTGTGAGTGCATGGAGGCTTGCTGGGGCAGGGCTCACAGTCGAGGAGGTGCCAACAGCGCGGCTGGGCTAATGGGGCGCAGACGGTGACGCAGCGTGGCGCCCTCCATTGCAATGCCGCCCAGCGCAGAGCCACACACCAAGGCGCAGCAGCCCGCAGCGCACCAGTAGTAGGCAAAGCGCAGCGCGGCGTCCGCCATCCCCCGAAGGTCGCCGTCTGCCAGCGCCGCCACCAGTCGCTCAAACATGCCCGCCAGCTCCTGCAACACCCAGGCACAACAAACACACTTGCACATGTGGGGCAGAGAGTCAATACACACATGCACAGGTGGGGCAGGGAACCGCTGGGTGGCTGCCGCCGCTGCTCTGCCTTGGCGGGCAGTTGCAGGGGGGCATGATTGGAGAGCATGCTGGCGCAACAGCAGGCCGTGCACTGCATCACTAGCGTTTGGAAGCTCGCGCACTGCCCACCTCATCGTAATCCCTCCAGCGCGCGGGGGTGACGGGGGTGCGGATGCTGAACTCGTATGCGTCCGGCTGCAGTGGAGGGAAGGCAGACCAAACATAGCAACGATTGTTGCCGCATGTGCGGTGAGGGTGCGTGAGCACCGTGCCTGGCGTCCTGCACAGGTGGGCGTCACATCCATGGGCCACTCTGCCCTTTTGTGAAGAGTCACCACAAGACACCCGCTGTCCTGGGCACCATGCCACCCACCTGTGGCGCCGCCTTGCCTTGGCAGCAACCACTGCACTGCCTCCTGAGTGAATGCCCACGTGCAGGCACACAACACACAAGCGGCTGCCCACCCCCTGCCTGCACACCTGTGGCCTCGCTTTGGCGCATTTGGCTGCCGCCGCCAGCTCAGCGGCTGCTGCCTGCGCGCTGGGCCCGCTCTGGTCGCGCACACCGTTGGCCAGCTGCATGACAGGCCTGCACAGCAGGGCGTGGCAGGGCGCCACATTCGTCAATACACCCCTAAGCAGGCACGCATCAAGCAATCGGCCAGCCCACGGCGGGCCTGCAAGGCGCACATTCCCAAGAGGAAACCAGGTCAGCAGGGGGCAAGACGGCCGCCCTTGCAACCTCTAAGGGCCTCCCGGGAGCTGCCCACATGTGCTGCACGTCAGCTTGCTGCCCGACCAAACCGTTGTGCCTCCCTTCCAGCCCCTCACCCGTCCTCAGTGCCGCCCGCACCGCCGCCATCCTCTGCCGCTGCCGCCGCTGCGCCCGGTCCCTTGCTCATGTTCACAACTGTGAGGCGGGTGCCCTCTAGGCTGTGGCCTGGCCGAGTGGTGCTCTCAATGGGCACCACCTGGAGAGGGCAGCACAGAGGCATGCCAAATCAGCACGTGTTTACGACATGCCAGCTGCCGCGGTGCCTGCTCAGGCGGCAAACCATCCAGCCTCCCAAATCAACCATCGCTGCACGCTGCATTCCACATGCACTCCCCAGCCCACCTGAACGCGCCAACCAGCTGTCGGTGCCCAGCACAATGCCGCAGTCAGGCAGCAACTGAGTAAANAAACAATCCTCAGCCACGCACCACCCAGCTGTGGGTGCCCAGCACAGCCTGCAGGTCTCCAGGCCTGGGCACTCATCCCGAGAAAGGCAACTCAGACAACCCAAAGTGACGCACCACCCAGCTGTCGGTGCCCAGCGCGCCCCACATCTGCTCTGCGGTGCGCGCCTCCGCCGCAGCCTGCCGCCTTTGATCGGTGTCCAGGGCAACTGCGAATAGAATGAAGTCCTCGGGTGGTCAGTACTGTGGATGAAAACTTAAGCTGAAGGGTTATGCATTCAGAGGCAGGTGCGTGCCTCCGCCGCCGCCTGCTGCTTCCAGTCGGTGTCCAGGGACACCGCACGCGAGAGTTGCAGGCGCAAGCACACATCAAAGCAACAGCACCAGGTGCCCTGCTGCTTGCCCATGCAACCAGCGACAGCTCAGCCATAGCGCCAACATCCCCTGCTGCAGCGCCCAAAACTGCTCGCGTCTGCCTTGCCCTTGGCGTTGTCGGCACCGAGTGCACAGCCCTCTGCCGCACGCAGGCGCGTCGTCACAGACCAGTACACATGGTTTGACAACCCTGTTCAACAGCCTATGGTTCAACAGCCTATGGCTCAACAACCTATGGCTCAACAGCCTTGTTTTGGGTGCCCCTGACGCCCTGGCTCTCACCCTTGGCATTGTTGGCATCGAATGCGCAGCCCTCTGCCGCCAAAACGCGCTTCATCACTCCGAGCGCCCGGTCAAACACCATGTAGTACCGCACGCACTTGGTCTGCACACGGGGAGAGGGTATGCAAAGTTTATCGCATCTAACAACGATGCGGTCAGCAGGTGGTACCGAACGCACTTGGTCTGCCAAAGAGGAGGGATTGCAGATGGAAAGTCAACCCTAGCTAACAACAACATGGTGCGGTCAAACGCCAGGTAGTGGCCAGCAGAACGGAGTTGGTGTGTTGCCGCTGCAAGCGCTGTGGGTCTGCGACGGTCCGAGCTTTCCAAGCGCGCAGCACGGCTCGCGTGTCAGCAGACCGTCCCTGTTCTAGCGCTCACCTGCCCCGTAAACAGGAAGGCGTGCCAGCCAAGCCCCCCCATCCCGCGCCATCCCATGGCGCCAGCCCGGCCGCGGCACGGGCCCCAGCCCCATCGCCCACCTGGCCCGTGAACATGGGTGTGTGGGAGCCAAAGCCGGCGTTGAACTCGCGCTCCGTCAGCAGGTCCACCCAGATGACCTGCAAACGAGATAGACCATGGATTAATTAGAATTAGATGTACTGGGTGCCGTTTTGAAGTAAGGGCGGCAGTTGAACTCGCGCTCGGTCAGCTGTTCTACCCAAACCACCTTCACTTGGCATGATGCGCAACGGGCAGGCACCAAGTGGGCTGCCGGTCCCTCCGGTGCAGTCTTGATGTACAGTAGGCGATGCTGGCATGCCGGCAGCCACACATTTTCTTGTAAGCCCCACCCTGACCTGGTCGTTGGGTTCCGCCAGCTGGCGCCAGCGCACAATGATGTCCATGGCGTCTCGCCAGCCAAACGCGTGGCTGCACACAGAGAGAGCCGATGTTGGTGACACGTGAGCAGGGCGGGGCAGCGCTTTCTGCCTGCAGAGGCTGGCCGCTGGGCAAGGATGCACACACGCAAACTCCATGCAAAGCAGCAAAGGGTTGCATGGATGGCATGGATGGCTTGGCGCACCTGCCGCTGGGGTTGGCGCTGCGTGCCGTCACCGAGGCACCTGCGTTGCCAGCTGTGCCGGTCTTGCCTGCCCGCCGGTCGGCAACTAGCTGCTGCAGGGCCTGGGCAAACTCGAGCGCAGCCAGGCCCGCCATGCGCTGCTGGCGCTTGTTGGGCAGGAAACCCTGTGGGCAGGCAAAGGGTTTGGGGAAGAGGCGCCCGCTGACTCGAGTGTGTGCAATGAGTGTGGGCTGGTTGGTGCACTCAGCCACACGCAAACCGTCTCATTGGGCGGCTGCAGTTTATCAGCAGCGGAATGACCGCCCCGCAATCCACCCAACCCCACCCACCCAACACCACTGAGGTTGGATCAGCCCCACCTGATGGCTGTACTGCACCAGCCGCCCCAGCGCGTCAGCAGCCTCCACCAGAGGATTGAGCAGCGCGGCGGGCGGCGGCGCCGGCTTGACGGCTGTCCAGTTGGGGTGCTGCGGCTGCGGGGGCGATGAGCGGGGATGGGCCGGCGGGCGGCAGGGGGTCAGCCAGAGACGTTAGTTGACCACACTGCATCCAACAGCCGCCACGCCAGTTGCTGCTGTTCCGTGTCACCGACTGCACAGCATTCGCTGATTACAAAGCATTCCCTGTTTGCAAGGCTGGGAACCGACCTGCATGATGGAGCGGTACATGTCCACAAACTGCGCGGAGGGGGGCCCCTTCTTACACCACAGCTCCTGCACGAAAGGGGGTGGCCCGTCCAGGGGTGTGGGTTCAACCAAGTAACTGTTGGTCTGCGTTTAAGCGTTTAAATGTTTGCCCTATGATGCGCGCTGCCGCTACAAGCGTGTGCTGCTTTAGGTGCAACCAACCCAGCCTGTGCAAGCTGGGTGGCCCTCACTCGCACTGGCAAGCGCAGCTCAAACCACGTGCCTGCAGGCCAGCGCTGGTCTAACTGTCTGGTCGAATGCAACGCCAAGCAGCACCACCACTAGCATGGTTGGGTGAGCCATACTTGCCTTGAACTCTGGGTGCAGGTCGGCATCCAGGCAGAAGGACAGCACGTGCCTGCGCAGCCGGGGTTGGGGTATCGGCGGCGCGGACGCCTGGTCACACCCAGCGATGCAGCGGTACCAAGTCACGGGCGAACCGCCAAGTGTCATGTGCCCAGAAGCACACCAGGGGGGGGGCTAAGCCCACCTGTTCAGGCTGCCACACGTACAGGACTTGTACAACACAGCCGCAGCCACAGCCAACAGTGCCTGGCAGCCTCGTTGACATTGGCACTAACCCAGCACCAGCCCCACCTGTCCAGGTTGGCGCGCACGTACAGCGCCATCTCCTTCTGGTAGAAGGCCAGGCAGATGAACTGCAGGCAACGTATCAACAGATGAGGCAAGGTGGGTTGACGGGGAGAGGTGGGGGCTCGTTTGTTGGTGGTGTGTGGCGTGGGCGTGGGGTGGGGGGATGGGACATGCAGCGTGCCTACCTATGCAGCATGCCAACCTCAAGCATAAGGCTGGAAAGATGCTGCGAGGCGTCCACGCCCAGCGGCCCAGCGGCCCCGTGGTTCTGGCATTGCGCCAGCTGCCCTCACCTCCACCCAAGCAGCATGACAGGCCGCATTGTTCGCTTCTCGCTGTGCCTCCTAACCTGCAATCCCAAGCTGACCATCTGGTGCGTTCAACGCCTGTACGGCCTGCTACTGTGCCCTGCTCACCGACACCAGCTCTTGTGACGCATCCGCGCCCAGCGCCCCCTGCGCCTCCAGCGTCTGCTGATAGTCGTCCACAGCTTGGCGGTGCAGGCCCACCGCATGGTGGCATGCGCCTGTAGAAAGCAGAAAGAAAGAATACGCCTTGGGCGGGGTTGAGGGGGCCAGCTGGGTATACGCACACGCGTGCACAGCAATGGCGTGCAGCAAGCGGTCCATTTGCAAGCGGCAGTGAGCGCGTGTGTGCGGGGCGCAGGCCCGCCGCATGGAAAGTGCATCTCCGTGAGCTGCGCCTCCTTGCCGGCGGCACACCTCCACATGTCAGACAACGACTTGACCACAGCCAGCTACACCGGCGCAACCGCAGCCAGCTACCACGGTTCAACCACAGCCAGCTAAACAGCAGGCCACTCGCCCCGCAGGAAGCGCATCTCGATGCGCTGCACCTCCTTGTCGGTGGCGCTGATGCCGCGGTTCAGCTCCCGCACCGCCCCCAGGTGGTCGCCCAGGCCCTGCAATTAGGCAGGCAGGCAGATGTTGCACAGCTGGGTAAGGGGCCTGGGGGGTTTGCACCTGGCGCAACGCCCCCAGCTGGTCGCCCAGGCCCGGGGGCAGGGGCCGCCCATTCCAGCCATGCCAGTGGAAGCGCTTTGGAACCGCAGCACAATGCAGTTCGGAGCCGCGGCAAGGCGCAGCAGTCGCCAGCTGCTCACCTGGGCCATCTGGGCCAGCAGGCGGTAGGCGTGCACCGCGGTGGGGCCGGTGCGCGCCAGCTTGGCCGCCTTGCGCAGCGCCTGCACAACACAACAACGAAAAAGTTGGTTTTCCAGCCGCCAGCCGAAACAATACGCGCCAGCTTGGCCGCGTTGCGCAGCGCCTGTGCTTGAAGAATGGTGTGTGGCATTCTGGCATGAGACGTCCGTGACGAGCGCTGTGCCCAGTTGGAGGCTCACAGCAACAACAGCGAGCCAGCCGGCGGCAGCACATGCCCTTCAGCTGGCCACTTGCCGCACCGCCAGCAGCCAGGGACCGCAGTATTGAATGCACGCACCTCCCGTGCCCGCTCCACAGCGCACAGCTCCTTCAGAGCCATGCCTAGGTTGAGCCACAAGTCCTTGGAGTCGGGCTGCAGCGCCAGCGCCTGCTCATAGGTTGCGATGCCCTCCTGCAAACAAGAAATCCAACGCGCGTCAGTTCAGCCAGAGGCCTTCCCAGTCGGGCTGCAGCGCCAGCGCCTGCTCATAAGTTGCGATGCCCTCCTGCAAGCAAGAACGCAGGCACGCATGGGTTGAGGCAGAGACATTGGAGTCGGGCTGCAGCGCCAGGCGGCACAAGTGCAGGCAACAAGTGCACCACGCACACGTGTTCCTGCAAGGATACCCAGGGGCACCTGGATAGCCCCGGTATGCCATGTGGCATCTCCACATGGGCACAGCCACAGCGAACAGCAACCAGTCGACAACTTGCCTGCAAGTCGCCCTGGGACACCTGGCATAGGCCCAGCGCGCTCAGCAGGTCGGTTGTGGGCCCGCCTGGAGCCAGCCGCAGCGCCGCCTGCGGAGAGCAGCAGGACAGGGGTGGCGTGTCTCGTTAGCCAGTCAGGGGAGCATGAAGGGGTGGGGGTGGACCCGCCTGGAGCCAGCCGCAGCGCCGCCTGCGGGTCAGGCATCAGGTGTTGGCGAGTTGGCACAGTAGCAAGTGGGAGGCGTGTCAAGGGACACGGCACGCTGCCCAATGAGCAGAGGCAGGTTGCCTGTCCTAGCTATGTACAGGGTCTGAAAAGCAAACTGGTGGCCTGGGACTCCGCCCCCGCCGGCCGGTAGTCCCTCCACGTCTCTCAAGCGCTATAGCAACAACAACAGCTAGCAACACAGTAGCTGACAGCAACCCGCCTGGGACTCCGCCCCCCGCTCGCCGGTAGTCCTCCGCTTCTCTCACTTGCAATCAAACGAAAGGTAGCAACACAGTTGCTAGAAAGCAACCCGCCTGGAACTCCGCCTCTGCCCGCCGGTAGTCCTTCTGCTTCTGGAACAGGCGGCCCAGCTCCTCGTGGCCGTCTGCCTGCAGGCGTTGGGACCAATGTTGAGACCGGCAAGGGCTCAATTTTGAAGGCAACAAGGGCCGTTGGCGACAGGGTTCGCCAGGTCAGGCCTGCGCACCCGCTGATGAGTGCTGCACACCTTCGTCGCATCAACTCGATGCAGGATCGCAGGTCAAACCGCTCACTCCAACGCTCCCAACCAATCTCTCATTGGGCCGCTGTAAACTGCTTGCTCACCTTTGCTGCATCGTCAACCGCCAGGTCAATGCAGGAGCGCAGGTCGCGCGCGGCGCCGTCATCGTCCCCCAGCGCTGCACAGCAAACGTTGGGCAGCACAGGCGGGCTGGCATGCTGAGTGGAGCGCCTGCGTGTCCAGCTGCGGCGCCTCGGCAGCAGCCGTTCGCGAGCCCAAGCTGCGCTGTGAAGGCACGGGCTGCGCATGTGAGAGAGCTTCATTTTTTCAAAAGCTTTTTTCAAGAGGAGAAAAACAGCCGCAGAAACGCACCCATGAGCGCCTGCCCCCGGCGCTTGTGGAAATCATGGAAGCGCGGCTCCTGCTCAATGGCTGCACTGAAGTCGTCCACAGCCTCTGCATTGGTGTGCAACACAGCAGAGCGCCAGATTGAGGGAAGTTTGCACGAGAGTGGAAGAGGGCTCCAGCCCAACGGCCGTGCTCAAGTCGCCCACTGCGGCTGCACGTGAGCAGACACCGTGGCAGGTGTTCACCACGCGCGGCACAGCCAACTGTGTGCAGCCGCATCAGCGGGCCAGTCAGCAGGAACATGCAGACATGGCGCTCATGCACAGCTGGGCAGCGGCTCGCGCTGCATGCAGTAAATGCTGTGCATAAGGCAATAACGCATGACCAAACGCCGAGCAGCAATCCAACAACGAAACGGACTGCCTCACCCTGCAGGCGGTGCATCAGCGCCTTTGCTGTGCCGCGCGCCGCGTACGCGCCCACATTGTTGGGGTGGTGCTGCGGGCAGCAGAGAGCAGCAGAAACAGGGAGCCAAGGTTGGCAGGGCAGCACAGGGCACCCAAAACTTGCACAGCAGCAGCACACGAGGAGCAGAACAAACACATCCCACAACCTGCAAGGGGGGCTAGTATGTGCTGCCGCCACTCACCTGCAGCAGCAGGTCCAGCAGGGCAACCGCCTCCTTGCACTGCCCACTATTCACCATTTGCACCGCCAGCCCCACGCCTGCAGGGCATCAGGTGCCCACACGCGTAGTGTGAGCCTCGCTGGCTCCCAAACCGCTATGTAAGTCAAGTCATTCACGCACCACATCGGCAGGCACTCGGCCTGACACTGTGGCTGTACGACTGCCGCTCAAGCGCCAAGGCACCACTCATGCCGGCCTCTTCACACCACCGCCTAGCCTGCATGCCACCGCAACCGAACGTCTCTGCAACCAATGCATTCTTACCCTGGTTGGCGTCGGTGCGCGCCACCAGCTGATGCAGCGGATCAATGGGCACCTCTGGCCGGCTGTCACCAGCTGAGCCTGGTCGGGACGGCCGGCTGGGCCTGCTGGACCGCCCCTCCCTTGCTGCTGCTGGCGCCCTCGCCGCCGCTGCTGCGGGCTGCTGCGCGGCCGCGGGGCGGGCGGGGCTGCCATCCGAGGCTGCAGGGGATGCGAGCCCGGGTGCCCCTTCAGCCGCTGCCGCCTTGGCCGCCGCTGCCCCCGGCTTGGCAGCCGCGCCCAGGAAGCCAGCAGCAAGGCCCTGCTTGGCTGGCGCCTGCGCCGGCGCCGGAGTCTGGGTGCCGGTGCACACAGTGGCCACCGGCGCAGGCGGCGGCACAATCGGCGGCAGCAGCGGCAGCTTGGCGCCTTCCCTCACTTCGCCCGCCACCAGCGCGGCAGCCAGCATCTGCCCCTCCAGCTGCACTGCCAGATCGCCGCTCAGGCTGGCTGCCTGGGACAGCTGGTCCAGGCAGGCCTGCGCCTCCTGTTTGGGCCGGGGCATGGGGGCAGCAGCAGATGGGGGCATGGTGAGAGGGCAGGCAGCCAGGTTTGGGGTTGGTGTGGTGTTGAGTTTTTGTGCGGCGGCCCAGCGGAAGCATGCATGGCCAATTAATGTGGCTGTGCGTCGAACCGTTCTGTCTCGATTCTCAGACACGGCAGCCAAGCATGCGCCCGGCATGGCGCCCGACAATGCTAACCGTTCGAGAAGTGTGGACCAACCCGGCCGCACCTCTCCCTGGCGCAGCGCGACCAGCGTTTTGGCCTTGAGCAGCAGGGCGCCCGGGTAGGCCGGCTCATCGGCCAGCACAGCCTCATAATCCTGCAAGGTGCGGCAGCGGCAGCAAGGAGCTGGGAGCGTAGACAGGTGGAGGTGAGGGGACGAGCGGCGGCGGCGGCGGCAGCAGCGGCTGGCAGCGGGCACGGTGCGGGCCGTTCCCCGGCGATCGGGGGCCGCCACGCGCATCGGATCAGTGCACCGGCACCATTCAGGCAGCTCAGGGGACGGGAGGAGCGCACATGGCCCACATTTGCGGCCGCCCACCTTGAGCGCCTTGCGCAGCAGGCCCAGCTGCTGCAGGCAGAATGCGCGATTGAGCAGCATCTGGCGGCGATCGCCGCCCGCCCCTGGCAGCGCGGCGTCGCAAGCCTTGACGAGCTGCGCCCACTGGCGGCCCTCCAGCAGGGCCGGGAGCGATCCCATCGCGACGTGAGCGAGCTGCAGAATGCAGGCGAGCAGGCATGGCCATGCGGCCCATGTGTTGCATGCGAAATGCCATGTTCGGAGAGCAGGGGTGCACTGATGCACTACAGGGCCCGGCACCGATTGCATCGTGCATTGGACAACTTGAAGAGCACCCTCAGATCGAACCTGATCAAAGCAGAGCTCTCGGCAGCGGCAGCCGGCACCCCTCTCCCCGCTCGCAGCCCGCTCGCCGCTTGCAAGCATGCCAGAAGACGTGGAAACGGGCGGGCAGCCCCAGCTGCGGCGGGGCGTGTCGAAGACGGGCCGTATGGCGGAGTTTGGGTGCGCTGCAGGCGGGAACAGCGGCTTGCAGGGGCTGCAGCGCCTGGAGATTGGTTGTGGGGGACGCATCATGTGCATGGGCGTCAGCCGCCGGCCGCCCAGCGCCGCCTGGCCGCAGCTGTCGGGTTGGCGCCGCTACCGCCGCCGCTCGGTGTGGCCGTTGCAACGGGCGTGCTTTCGTGGTGCGGCAGTTGGCATCTGCAGTATTCATTGCCTGCCCTCATTGAACGGGCGGACATGACCGGGCTGCAGGATTACAGTGAACAGGCAGGTGGCAGGCGTCTGACCCCACCGGCCTTGTGCCACACCGGCACCCTCACCCGCTGGCCTTGAGTGCGACTTCCACGCCGCTGTCCTCCCTGCCTCTGCAGCACCGCTGAGGAGGAGGCGGATCGCACCTGCCAGCCACCACCTTAGCGCTAGACTGTGGCTGGAAGCTTGTTGTTGCTCAATGTGTCTTGCTTGTTTCCTGCCTCCCTGCCATTGCAGCACCGCTGAGGAGGAGGTGGATCGCATCTGCAAGCACGAGCGCAACTACTACTTTGTGCTGCACGTGAAGAAGGACACGCCCAAGGTCAGCTGGTGTGCAAATGTGTGCAAATGTGTGCAAATGCCAGGCTGCTCCCAAACACAGCCTGCAACAGTGCACGTGAAGAAGGACACGCCCAAGGTAAGATGGTGTTGGAATGTGTGCAAATGCCAGGCTGCTCCCGAACGCACCCTAGTGCCTGACTGCTCCCGAACGAATCCTAATGCCAGACTGCTCCGAACGAAGCCTGCAACAGTGCATTTTGCTGCGTGACAGTGGCCGGTTGCTGCAGTGTGCAAGCAGGCCGTGCCGATTGCTGCTCTGATTGTGGTGGATTTGTGCTCCCCACTTGCAGGCCGACATCAAGGCTAACTACTACAAGCTGAGGTGAGCGAGCAGGCTGCCTAGCCACGCACCAGCTGTGTTCACAGCTGATGCCACCTTGCGGTGAGCTCTGCGGCTGCTCTGGACACACAATCCTCACCTAGTTGCTGATGTGTACTCGCCTCCCCTGCCCCTCTCTGACTGCTGTCTGCAGCCGGCTGGTGCACCCCGACAAGTGCGCGCACCCCAAGGCAGGCGATGCGGCGGCAGTGCTCAACCAGGTGGGTGCTGGTGCGCCGTATCATGGTGCTGGTGCAACTCCGCTGCCTCCCCCCTGCTCTTGCGTTGGGTGCCTCGCAGGCCTGCCGGGGCCTGCTGAAGTCGCTCTGCTCTGCTGGGGCAAGCTTCAAGCTGCCGCCTCGCTGCTGCGTGCGCGTGAAGCAGCTGCCACTGTGGCGGACAGCATGCACCACCTGCTTACCTGGTTTAGGGTGGGTCTAAACCCAAAACCCCCCAAAAACTATAATTAAACCTGAACCCCCCAAAAATTAATAATAACCTGGCCGCAGGCGTGGGACACGCTCAACAACCCCATCAAGAAGCGGGCCTACGATGCCTACGGTGAGTTTGGATGATTCCGCGGTGTTTGGAATGCCTATGTTAATAGATTAAAAGGTGTTACTTAATAGATCCTGAGTAACAAGAACAAGCGAGCCCATGCTGCCGCACGGTGAGTCTCCTTTGGGAATGGCTAGTGCCTGCAAACTGCGTGCCTGCTAAGCAGTCGATGGCACACGCGCAGGGGACGCCAGCCGTGCTGCCGCAGGACAGCGCGGCTCTGCCTCCCGTACCGCCCTGTCCCGCCTTGCCTGCCTGCTCTTTCCCGCGGCAGGGGCGACGCCGACGCGGCCGCTCCCGCTGCTGCCATCCTGGATGTTCCACGCACATGACTGGGTCCTTTCGCAACCACCTGATCCGCTGGCTTGCTGTTACACCTAGTCAACTGGCTTGCTGTCACACTTGCAGTGGATGATCAACGTGGACGCTCAGCTGCTGCCACCATGCACATGATTGGTCCTTATGCGACTTCCACCTGATCCACTGGCTTGCAGTGGATGACATCAACGTTGACGCGCCCGAGGGCATGACCTACGCAGAGTGGGAGGCCAGCAACGTGGGTGCTGCCTGTGCTGCTGGCTGGCGTTGTTGTGGAGGGGTCCGTGCCTTGAACAGCCAGGCCAGAGTGGAGGCCAGCAGCGTGGGTGAGCTTGTTGCTCGTTGCTCAGCGTGTGTGTGCATCCCACCCCCATGCCCACCGCCCGCAGGCCACGCAGCAGATCCAGCTGCCGCGCTGGGTGCAGGCCATCCTGCGCCTGCCGGGCGGCGTCATCATCCTGGCGCTCATCATGCTGCCCATCACCCTGGTGCGTGTTTGTGCGTGTTTACACATGTGTTGTTGGCTGCTGTTTATGGATGCTTGCTTCTACAGCGGATGCTTGCTGTGGGGACTGATGATGGCCTGGGGAGGGCTGGCATCACTACACATGCCGCCCATCACCCTGGCGGTGGATGATGCACTGCCACTGCCCGCCGCTGGCTCCGTGTGGCCAAGTGCAGCTGCCACCCAAGCAGCTCACGCTGTCATGTGTGAGCACCTGTCTCCCAGCGTCTTGCTGACATCCCACCTCCAACCCCCTCTTACCCTACCCTCCTCCCCCACCCCTTCTCAGCTGCCCACTTTCTCCCCACCCCTCTCATCAAAACCTCCTCACCCACCCTTCCTGAGCCGCGCCTTCTCAACCTACCCCCACCCTCGCCCCTCCACCCCTGCCCTGAGCCGCACGCCTTCTCCCCACCCCCTCTCAACCCACCTCCGCCCCTCCACCCCTGCCCTGACCGCATGCCGTCTAGCTCACTTCTACCCCACCCAAGCCCTAC
>RRZL01000034.1:1067361-1091089 GCA_006782975.1 Chlorella sp. Dachan
CCGCCGTGCCGCCGCCGCGCGGCCGCCAGCTGCTCCGCCGCCGCGCGCTGGTAGTGCTTCTGCGGGGTGCAGATGGGACAGGAAGGACGTATCAGTACCTCACCGTTGGGCCGTTCAGGCGGCGGACAGGCCAGAGGTGGGGTGGGATTCTGTTTCCGACCGCTGGCTGCCGGTTCTCAAGGATCCAGCCGTCCTCCAGGTGAAGCTAGTGTTTGCAATGCATGGGATGCACTGCCTCACACCAGCGGGCTCTGCTCTCCATTCCTGATCAAACAGGCATGCAGTTGCACACCGCCGCTGCGCTGTGCACCATGCTCAGCTGTCCACCAGCAAGCCCGAGTATACCCCAAGCCTGAGACACCACAACCACCACCCTGCCAGCCTGAGTCGCCACAACCACCCTACCAGCCCGCCACCCGCTCATGCAGCACAGCATGCCCAGCGCACCTGGACGTGCAGCGTCCAGCCAGACAGCACATCCATCAGCGCCTCCTGGATGGCCGCCGCATCCGCAGACTCCCCCGGGTTGCCGGGCATGCGCCCCACCGCCGACTGCGTGGGACAGGAATAGTTGATACTAGTATTCTTAAAGCGAGACTTGACTGGAATGGTTCAAACAACTCTTTATGCAAACAGACAGGGGACAGCAGCAGGCGAATTTAGGGGGGCAGGGGGCCGGAGCTGGGCACAGCCACCCACGGGCAGGAGGCACCCGAACAGCACACCACAACAGCGCCATGGAAGTCGTTCGTCTACTGGCATCACAGTGCAACCGCCAAGAAACCGTCCCCCCCTCCAGCCCCAAGGATACCTGCAGCAGCTTGGCCTGGTGCAGTGTGATGTGCAGGCCCGGCAACTCTGGCGAGTCGCAGCGCTTGGGCAGCTGCTGCGTGGGCGAGCCTTGCCGGCTGCTGCTGCCCCAGTCGCTGCCCCTGCTGCCACTGGCTGCCTTGCTCCCTGCCGCACCGAAAGCTGCAGCGGCATCCTCCGCAGCTTGCTCCCCGCTGCTGTGGCTGGCTGCCTGCGGCGGCGATGCGATTTGCTGCTGCCGGCTGGGGCTGAGCTGCTCCCTGAGCCGCTCCAGCCGCTCCACTGCTTGCGGTGGGAAGGTCTGCTGGACCACATCAGACAGGCTGGCGCTGCCTGCCTTGCCGTGGCTGCCACTGCCATGCCCCCAGAGAGGAGGTGAAGGGGAGCGTGAGGAGATGCACAGCAGCTGCAGCTCCGCCACAGCAGCCTGTTCGCCACCTCCCTGTTGCCGCTCATCCGCATGCTGTTGGGACGCCTGAGCGCCGCTCTCGCTGCCCTCCTCGCTGTTGCTCAGCCAGTCAGCAGCGGCAGCACGGGCCTGCCATGCAGCGCTGCCGCCAGCGCTGCCGCCGCTGTGCGCAGCACGCCAGCCATCAGGAGCAGGACCGCTGCGTGCGGTGCGCCATCCGCCGCTGCGCGCCGTCATCCACGGCTGCTCACTCTCGCCCTCGCTGCTGCTGTCGCCACCTACCAGCTGCTCGGCCAGCTGCAGCAGCGGCGACTTGCCTGGCGAGGCCGGCCGGCTTTCCCCAAGAATGGCACCCAAGTCGATGCTGCCCACCCAGCGGGGATCCACAGCTGCCTGGCCCCCGGCTGCCACTGGGGTGTGGCTGGCCAACCGCCCAGATGGCGGCAGGTGGCTGGAGGCAGCGGAGCCCACACTCTGGCTGGCGGGGCTGCCGCTGCTGCTGCGAATAGTTGCTTTTGCACCCGCAGCTGGAGCAGGCGCCGGAGCAAGCGCTGCCGCCGCTGCAGGAGGCTTCAGCGGCGGCTGCTGTGGCTGCTGCTGCTGCTGCCGACGGGGCGCAGCCAGGCTGCCGCGAAGGAACTGCTGCACCTCAGCTTCCGACTCCCGGTGTAGCACTGGGTTGGGTGGAGGGCAGGCAGCGGACCTCAGGCCCTGAGCAGGCAGCTTCCACAGCTGTGAAACAGCACAAGCAGTGCTGCAAAGGATGCGATCCAGTAGCATGCACCGGGCAGCAGGCTAGCTCCTCACCTCCAAACCCGCTGCCCAAGCTTCCGAGCGACGCCTGAAACAGGCTGCCACCCATGCCCACAGACTGCTGCTGCTGCTGCTGCCGATGTTCATGCCTCTCCAGGCGCGGGGAGCCGCTCTCGCCCTGAGAGGACCGTTGGCGGCAAAGGCTGCGCTTGGGCGGCAGCAGGGCGTCTTGCATGCTGTGCAGGCCGTCCGCTGTGCCGGGCCGGCTACTGCCAAAAAGTGGGTTGCTGACCGCCATCACGACACCGCTGCTGCCACTGCCCGAAGCATGCGCATCCTGATAGCCCCCTGCCGACTTTCCATCGCCACAGCTGGAGGCGGGGCTGCTGCGAACTGAATCAGCCTGCTGAGCCTCCTGCGCCGTGAGCTGCGCGTATCGCCGCTGGCCGAGCGCCGGCAGCGCCTCCTGCTCGTCCCAAGCCGCTGGCATGCCGCTCTCCCCAGAGCTGCCTCGCTCGCAGGTGTCCAGGCCCGCCACAGCTGGCAAGGTGCCGCTGGCTGGGGAGCGAGGCGAGCGGGCAGAGTGCCCCTCCTGCTGGCCATCCAGGTGCCGCTGGATCTGGGCACGGAACGAACAGGAAGCGAGCAGGGTTGGCACCATAGGTGCACAGGGTCCATTGACATCAGATGGCACGCGCAGCACCCTCAGGCAACAGTGGGACATAAGTAGGCTACTGCCAATCCACCCCAGACCCACCTGCTGCATGTTCGCGGCCAGCTGATCCTGCAGACGCTGCAGCCGGCCCGCCTCCTGCTGCTGGGCGGCAGAGCTTGCCCCGCTGCGGGCACTGCCGCCGCTGTGACCATCCGACACCTGCTGCACGCCGCCGCCCTGCCTGCTGCTGCGGTGACTGCTTGCACCCTGGCTGCCCTCCTCGCTGTGCGCCTCCTTGATGGCGCTGAGCACCGGCTCAAGAGAGCGCCGCAGTTCATGCTGGGGTGGCGGCTGCCGCTGCTGAGGCTGCTGATCGTACCGAGCAGGCTGCTGGCCTTGCTGCCGGGCCGCTACATTTGCACCACCCAGCTGAGGCGCACCGCTGCTGGGCTGGATGCCGGCTGCCGGCAGCTGCAACTCTTCTTCCAGCTCATGCAGCTGCTGCAACTTGCTGACCGCTCGCCGCACCATCACGGTCAGCGGGCCGGCGGCCTTGCCGCCATCTGCTGGCTCTGCCTCCTGCTGGACCGGCACTGACCCGGCTGCTGCAGGTCCCGGGGAAGCAGGCCTGCTGCCGCCTGGGCTCTGCACCTGCATTCGCCGGGTGGGGGAGCCTGGTCGGCTGCCCGCCCGGCTGCCCGGCTGGCTCCCCGCCCTGCTGCCTGCTTTGCTGCCTGCCCGGCCGGCGCCATGAGTGATGCCACCGGCACCAGACAGCGGCGACTCTGGCCGGCTGCGGTCCCAGTCGGGCAGGCCAGCCAGCCGCTGCTCGCCAGGCGGACGCAACGAGGCCGCCCAGCCGCGCAGCTGCACAGCTGATGCCTGTTGCTGGTTGTCTGGGCTGCTGCTCCGCTGGCCTGCAGGCGACTGCGGCCAGGGGCTGGCGCGCGGGCTGGCGCCGGGCTGTGCCCAGCCAACCGCAGCAGTGCTGGGCGTGGCTGTTAGCCGAGGGCTGCTGGCCGCCAGCCGCTGCTGGGCAGCAGGCTGCTTCTCAGGGCTGAAGCTGGGCAGGGCGGCAGTGGCCAGGGAGGCCAGCGGGCTCTCAAATGGCACCTGCTCCGCAGCTGCTTCTGTTGGCTGCCCCTCGTCCTGCTGCTGCTGGCGCTGCTGCTGCACATGCGCACTGGGCTGCGGAGTGTGCTGCGCTGCAGGTGATAGGGCCTGTGCCTCAGCTGCACCTGCTGCTGCCTCAGCTGCTGGCGCAGCTGGCGCTGGTGTTGGAGACTGCACATGCTGGGCAGCAGCTGGCGCAGCTCTGGGCGGCGAAGCCAGAGGCGGCTTCGTCTCCTGAGACTGAGCCGCTGACTTCTCCTGCATCAGCTGCCCCTCGCACAGCCAGTAGCGGTGCCTGGCGGGCGTGCTGCATGTGACCGAAGGAGCATTGGGCAGAGCAGTGAGCCGCAGTGCAGAAGCGACGGCTGCACACGCCTGAACCCTGATGAACTCACTCGAACAGCACAGAAATGCACAAGTGCCTCACATGGCTCAACCGTCACAGCTCCCACCTGCCAGGGTCGGCGGCCAGACCAAACTCGATGCCCACGTCAGCTCCATCGCTGCCTGCCCAGAATCGCACGCTGTGCACCACATTTGCCGTCTGCTGCGTGCCATTAGCAGGTAGGCACAGCTGCGCCTCTGGCGGCGCTGCCTGCAGGCGCAGTGAGAACTGCGGGTGCTGCACATGGTGGGTGCACGGAACAGCGGTGGATGCAGCGGGCGCCAAAGCCGCCCGGCCAGGGGCCTCTGTCGATGCAGCCAGTGGGTTCTCCCGCCAGACCTGCTGCTGCTGCTGCTGCTGCTGCTGGGCCGGCGGAGCTGGAGGCGCGTAAATCTGTACAGGCACGTCACGGCCACCAGCCGCTGCATCCCCGCCGCCCTGCTTGGCTGGCGACGCAGGGCGGGAGCCCCAGCCGCGCCGCTTCTTTGCTGCCTGCTGCGCTGGCTCGCCATCCAGCCACTGCAGCGCCTCTGCGGCACTGTGGAAGGCAGTTGCTGAGGGTGGCCGTGGGGCTGCGTGCTCGTGCATGGCATCCCCTGCATCTGCTGCAGCCGCATGCTGTGACTCCTGCTCGTCCGCGCTCGCGTCCCCTGCCCAGGCACGGATGTGGCCGCCAGTCCAGGCACCACCCTCTGCCTCGTCGGCACTGCCGCTGCTGCTGGCACGGCATGCCGTCATGCCAGCGGCTGCAGCCTTCTGTCCGCCATACACCTGCACCTCTGCATTTGCAGAGCCGCCAGGGTTCCACCCAGCATCCTGCAACTGCTTCCGCCGCTCTGCAATGATGGCCTGCAGGTTGCTGCGAGCCTGGCCCAACCCTCCTGCCGGTGCTGCGCCACGGGGCGCTGCCGCAGCTGCCGGCAAGGCTGGCGCCTGGCCAGCAGCGCTGGCGGGCCGCGGCACAGGCTGGGCAGGGCCGCCAGGCACTGCTGGCTGCTGCGGCTGCATGCCTGGCACTCGGCCCAGCAGCTGCAGCGCTGCCGCCGCCGCCTGGCGCACTTGAGGGATGCGGTCATACTTCAAGTGCTCCTCCACTGCAGCTGCCATGTCTGGAGCAAGGGCCTCGAGTGCCGCCAGCCCCTGCTGCTGACCAGCTGCGCTTGTTGCAGCACCACTGCCTGCCGCCAGCAGTGCCTCAGCCAGCTGTGCCAGGGTGTCGGCGGCCGCCTTGCGCACCGCCCACTCGCTGCAGAGGGGCAGTGGGGGACACATGTTCGAGGTACACATGTGGTGCAATATGCCATTTAGGCAGCCACAGCAGTTAACCCGGCAGCGGGGTGACCAAGGTACAGCACAGGCACTGTATCTACCCGCCCGGCCTGCCCACCTGCGCTGCATGGCGCGTGTGCAGATGTGCAGGATGCCCTCCAGCGCCGCCAGCTTCAGGCGCGGCCCCAGCAGCGTCACACACGCCTGCAGCGGCAGCAGCGCCTCGCCGGCACACAGCGCCAGGGCACCTGCAACTCACGACATTGAACCAGGGCAGCAGGCTTGATGGTGGAGAGGGGCATACACACATGCCTGTATTGCAAAGCAGAACTCCCAACCAGCCAGGAGGCGCAGCTTCCAAAGCATCAGCTGGGCCGCCCCCAGCAGACCTGAGCCCGTGAGCTTGAGGGCGTGCTTGAGGCAATCCACCGCCGCATGCAGCACTCCAGCGCTCTTGGCCCAGCGCCCGCTGCCAAGCTCGCGCAGCACAGCGTGCACCAGCAGGCAGGCGTTGGCCGCAAGCGTGCGCGCGGGGCCTCTGAAAGATGCACCAGTGCGGCGGGAAAGGGCACGTCAGGCAGTTGTGGCGGCTGCAGCGCATTGGGAAGGCGTCTGACCAGCATGCATTCTCAGGCGTCTGCATTCTCAGGCGGCTGCATTCTCAGGCGGCTGCGCTTCCCCACCCTGCCCACCTGCAGGCCGCCCGCAGCAGGGGCTGCAGCAGCAGCTGCGACAGCCAGTCACGAGGCAGGTCTGCCTTGCTGGTCGCAGCGCTGCACCCCAGCGAGGCGTAGCAGCCCCGGCAGTAGGCGTCAATGCAGCTGGCTGCCAGCTGCTGCGCCAGCGCTGCCAGCTGCGCCGCTACAAAGATTGAGAGGCAGCAAGCAGCAGGGCGTTGGCCCACCACACCGCACACATGCATGTGCAAGATGTTGTCAACCCGTCTGCAGCAAGGCAGCCCAATGCAAGTGGTGGACGTTGCGCTGGCGCTCACTCACCTGCGGGCGCATGGTCCTCCACGCTGCAGCTATCCACCAGGTGGTCACGCACCATCACCAGAACGTTGCCCCAGTCGGCGCCCGAAGGCCGGGCCGCAAGGGCCCGCGCCGCCAGCCTGCAAGCGGTGGCACAGGCGGGGTGCAAGCTCAATTGCAATGCCACAAAGGTCTGCGCAAAATTGCGATCCCTGTGCAGCACTTGGAATGGCATCAAAGGCACAGCGCTGTACCTGTAGCGCAGGCGGCGCGCCGACGCGGGGGCGGCCCCGAGCTCGGCTGCCCGCAGCGCCTCCCGCACCGCCCAGTCGCAGAACGCGGCGTCTGCTCCGGTCAGCAGCGCCTCTGCCGCAAACACGGACTGCTGCTGCAGTTCGGGGCTGGCGAGGCCCGCCAGCGCCTCGCGCAGCTGCAGGCGGGCGGGGTCGGCGGCTGACCGGTGCCGAGCGGCGGCGGTGGCGGCGGTAGGCAGTGGTGCGGGGCGGGCTGCCAGGGTCGTCACGCTGCCCGCCTCCCTCATGGTGGACAGGCTGGGGGTGCAGTTGGCTGCGTTTGTGAGGGGAGCGCGACGGACAGCTGCCCGCAGACTCGTGGGTTAGCGGGGTCGCTGGGCCTGCCAATCGACCAGCGGATTGTTTGTGAGCACAAAGCGCGGTGCCAATCCAAAGTTTCGCCAGTCGCCCATGCAGAGCACGCGAATGCCTGGTTCGCTTCCAGCTCCTGCGCTTGAGCACAATCTGATCGCCATGGAGCCTCGAGGCCAGCCCGGCAGCGAGGCCCCGGCCGCCCTGAGCCTCCAGCTGCTGGCCCAGTGCCTGCAGGACGTGCTGGGGCGACCCCCGGAGGCCGGGCTGGATGCCGGCAGCCTGCAGGTGCTGCGCCAGACCGCCCAGGTGCGCTAGATGCTGGCCTCCCACCCCGCCGCCGCCGCTCCCGCCGCCGCCTGCCGCCCAGCGAGCCTGCCCCACTCCCGCCCACCGCACGCAGGTCTGCGCTGCGCTGCAGAGCCTGCAGCTGGGCGGCAGCAATGCATCGAGCAGCAGCAGCGGCGAGCAGCAGGGTGCCGCCTCAGTTCCGGCAGCGGCAGACGCAGGCGCCGATCCTGCCGCTGACGACGACGCAGCTGCTCTGGCGTCGTTTGCCGGCGCTGCGCGCGGCCGCCTGGGCGTCTCGCAAACCGACCTGCTGCGAGAAGCGTTGCCGCCCGAGGGCGCGCGCAGCGCAGCCCTGCAGGCAGCGCTGCCGGCGCTGGAGGCGGAGCTGCAGCGGCGCTGCCGCCTGGTGGCGGCCGCCAGCGGCTACTGTGCTGAGGACCACTCAGGGCTGCCAGACCACCTGCGGCAGCTGGCGGCCACACGCAGCCAGGCGTCCCAGGCGGGTCAGGGGGCAGGCTGAGTGCAGGGGCATGGCAACCGCGGGGCGCCGGCACGACGAGGCTCTGCCCAGGCTGGGCCCGATGTGGCAGGCCGTGACAGCTGGGGACAGTCACGCTTTGCCTGCATCATTGACGTGTGCACTGACCCGCTCCGTCTGCCCATTGCATGTCCATTCGTCACAACCTTGCGCAGGTGGAGGCGTGGCGCCAGGCGGCCGCTCAGGCGCAGCAAGCGGTGGATCTGTTGAGCCAGGCCAGCCGGCTGCTGGCGGGCCTGCTGGAGCGGCACAAGCTGCAGGGGCAGAAGGTGGGGATCGTTGAGTGGAAACATGTGGTGCGTACTGTTCTCACCCTCGTGTGCGGCTGCGCTCTGCACTGGCAAGACAGTAGCAGGTGGTGGCCGGGTGCCGCCCTCCGTATGTCGCAGTCACCGGGCGTTTGCACCTGCCCTCCCCTGCAGGATGCTGACGAGGCGCAGGCGGCCTACCTGCGCTGCGAGTGCGGCTGGCTGAAGGAAAAGATCCGGCTGGTGCAGGTGCCAGCACAGGGCGGGGGGCTCGGTTGGCTGCAGGATTGCATCCACACGCGTGCATGTGCCAGTGCAGGGTACAGGGCCCTGCACTATGTGTATGCTGAGGTGGCCCGCCCAAGGGCCGAGCAGACATGTCAGCACTGCTCCTCGGCAGCTCAGATGCCAGTCCAACTAGCCCTCCTGCTCCCCCTGCAATCGACAGCTCCAGCTGCAGGAGACAACGTGTATACCAGAGACAGAACGAGGTGCTGCGCCTATGATCCCCATCCCTCTCCCCTTCGCGTGCGGCCCTTGCCTCCTTCACCCCTGCGCCTGCCGCCCTTGCTTCCTGCAGCTCCAGCTGCAGGAGGCCACTTACACAACTGAGACAGTGGAGGTGCTGCGGCGCGTGGCAGGCGAGGTGCAGACAGCGGTGGGCACCGCCGAGACGCGGCTGCAGCAGGTGAGGCTGCTGGGCGGCGGGGCTAAGGTCGGAGTGCTGGGCGCCTGCCCATGTTTGCTGTGGGCAGGGAGGCTGCTGCCCATGTTTGCTGCGGGCAGCCACCTCCCACCAGCATGGAAGCACGCCGCTGCACTCTGGCGCACTTCTGAGCATCCCTGCACCATTTCTGATCACGTCTGGGTAGGCTTCACATGCAGCACTGCCCGGCTCCACTGCCTTGCAGGCCAAGCTGCAGCTGCAGCAGTACGGTTCCCTGGGTCCCGCGTTCCGCGCTCAGGCAGCGGAGCACGCGGCGGCGCTGCAGCAGGTGGGCTGCTGTGGAAGATGTGGAGTTGCCGCACGTGTGCGCCCGGTTGGTGACCGCGCTGCGCGGTCTATCGCACTGATGAGCATGGGCAAGCAGGCATGTGTGCTTCAGCCGGCTTGGCACTCGTGCCTCACAACACAACCCACCGCCTGTCCTGGCTGCAGCTAGAGGAGACAGAGTATGAGCTGCGGGAGATCGAGCAGTTCCGCCAGCTGGCGCGCATCACCAGCTAGCCAGGCACACAACCCAGCCCAACATTTGGAGGTGGCACGTTTCCTTTGCTATCGTGGCTCACGGCTGTGCACGCTATAACAGAGATGTAATTCTTCAAGCAGTAGTCAACACGCCCCACAAAATTTTGGGACAGGATAGATGGCAGATAGAAGGGTAACAGCAATCAGCACAGAGCATAGCTTCTCAAGGTACGATAAAACCGAGGCATGGGTAAGAGATGCGGCAAAGCAGGAGGGCTCAACAGCCAATCAGAGGCACACATGGTCAGCGCAGGCGGCAGCCACCTTGGCATAGGCTGACCGTGCGTGCGCCTCACGGCGCCCTGCCTGCCGCCTTTTGCTTTTCGCTGATCGCGACCAGCTTCTGCGGCCAGCCCACGCCCAGGCACAGCAGATACGAGGTGCAGGCAGTGGCAAAGATGGGGACCAGCCCTTGGGGGCCCACATCCAGTGCTGACATTGACAGCACAGCCAAGGCAAAGGGGGAGGGCACCAAGGCGCAGCCCAGCGCAACCATGGCGCATGAGCGCGCCACAGCATGGTTGACGCCCGTCACCTGGCGAATGCCCATGGGCAGGCAGTGAGGTGGGGCGGCGGTTGGCGGGCGGCTGGTGGGCGGCGCTGGGAGTCGCAGCAGCGGCAGGCAGGCGCAGCGATTTGCAGAGCCATACAGGCTGTGGCGCAGTGCAGTATGTGCCACAGCTGGCAAGCCTGCCTCACATTGATGAAGACGCCTCCCAGCATGGAAGACATGGCCAGCATGGGCAGGAACCTGTGGGATGGGACAGCCGCACAGGACCAGGCATTGTCTGCTGGTCAGCGTAAGTGAATTGCCCACGGCCATGCAGCAGGGTAAGCGAAACGGACAGCAGCAGGAGCAGCAGCAGCACAGCAAGCGCGGCCAGCAGCGTGCAGGCAGGCTAGCCGGCGGTGCACTGCAACCCAAAAGCCGCCAGCCCGGGCCCACGACACACGGCACACTCACAGGCCGCCCTGCATTGCACGGAGTGGGGGAGCAAGAGACAGGCATGCACGTCAGCAGATGAGCCGCCCGAAGAGCGTGTGAGCGTGTGTGCCCTCACGCTGTGCTTCAGCTCCCGGAGGCCCGCACACAGCTGCCCAGGCCTGCCCACCAGCCTGGCACCATGCGCACTGGGCAGAGGCTGTCACACTACCGGTTAAACTAGACTAGACTGGACTAGACTGGGCAGGGTTGGTGAGCTGTATCACTCACACTCGCATGGAAGCCGCACTATGCTAGAGCATGCATGCGTGACTGCCCCGGTGCTGTGCTTCAATTCCCCGCACACCGACTAGCTGCATCGCCCACACTCACATGGAAGCCGCACTCTGCTGCAATGTGGTATCCCAGGGCTTTTGAGAAGCAGGAGGCCGCCAGCACGCTGGACCCCACCTGCGCAGCACGGCAGGCACAGCAGGCACAGCAGGCATGGCAGGCGGCAGGCCGGGTGGGCGAGCAAGAGTGGAGCCTCATGAGCTGCTCCCTGCTGTGATGGCTCCCTCGCCCCAGCCAGGCATCCCGCACCACAACCCAGCCACCCCGACTGCCGCCCACCTGGGCGCTCTTGAACAGCACTGGAGTGAGCTGTGCCGCCCCATCAGTCAGAGTCAGCGGCATGGCCCACCCAAGGGCGCCGATGGCTGCGCCGCCAGTGGTTGCCAGCACCACCACTCGCGGCCAGAGGCCGATGCGGGCATCAAGCCAGGTCCTGGCGCCGCCAACAACCGCCCGGGCCAGGCCGGCAAGCAGGAGGTAGACGGCTGCCAGCGCGGCTCCCATCACTCCAAACAGGATGCCCTCCACGATGCCCATCTGCTTGCAGGGCAGCAGGGCGGCGGTTGAGTACGGGAGAGCAGCATGGAGGTGCACAGATGCCAGCTTGCCGTGTTGCCAAGCGGCGCATCCCGGTTCTGGCGGCCTGGCTGCTCCTTGCCTGGTGGTAGCGCTTATAAGACGCAATGGACACGCCCGTGATGATGGGGTCGATGTATGGGTAGCTGCAGCCAGTGGCGAGTCGCCAGATTTGGCGTCAGCTGGAATCCATTGAAAGTGGCTGGTGCCCCTGCGCCATCCCCCGCTGGACCGCCCACCCGCTCATGCAGCAGCAGCAGCCCCCTTCCCATGCCCGCTGCCCTCTGTCACACAGAGGCTGCACGGTGCAGCCAATTCAACCTCCAGCTGGCATCCCCGCACCGTCTCGCTCACCCAGCGATTGCGTAATACACAACGAATGCGGCGGTCGAGCCGGCGGCCAGCATGCACACCAGCCCCATGGATGTGAAGCTTCGGGCCAGCACCTGCGGGCGGCCTGAGGGGCGGGGGGCGCAAATTGGCTAATTTTAAAGCAGGGTTGCAGGCTCATCAGTGCTCCAGCACGCGATGGGCAGAAGCGGGCCAGCACCACGGGGCGGGCAACGGGACAGGCGCAGCAGCCAGCTGAAACCTGGGATGGATTCAGACCGAGCCAGGCCATCAGCTGCGCAACTGCGCGACACACGCCTGTCACATGTGCACGCCCCGGCATCAGCACTGCTACTTCGGCATGTAGGCGGCATCCCGCCCTGCCAGCCGCCCTCCCAACCCACCCACCTAGCTCCAGCACCAGCAGCACGGCGGTCATTGCGTTGGGCATGAGCCCCGCAAAGCAGCTGCACATGGCGCACAGCACGTACAGCTGGCGCCGCCGCTCCGGCTGCAGGCGGAAGCCGCGCAGCTGGGCCAGCAGCAAGCCTGCTGCGCCCGCTGAGGCACCCAGGCCTGCTTCAGGCCTGCGTTTGGGGGTATAGAATGCGAGCGAGAACACCTGAGAGAGGATGGATGCAGATGCCTGGGTGGCGCGGAGGCGCCCAGGCAGGCGGCTGGCCTGTCAACACAAGGGCGACCTTCAGGGTGGGGGCAGGGCGAGGTCAAAGGGGCGGGCAGCTGAGCTGCAGCAGTCTGCCTGCATACTGAACCCCCAGCAGCCACACAAGCAATCCAGCCGCATCCGCTGACCCGCAGGCAGGCTCACACCCACACAGCCTCACCCCATGGGCATGCCCCCCATCAGGCCGAGCAGCGCCACACCCGCCACCTTGAGGCTGGGCACCACGTGGGTGTGCATCGTGCGCAGCTCGTCAATGAAGGTGGGTGCTGTGTCCAGGCGAAGCGCCGCCTTGGCCAGCCCAACCGCCAGGCCCGCGCCGCCGCACAGCCCGACCCACCACGGCCGGCCGGCGCCGAAACCCAGGGCGGCGGGGGCGGGGTAGCCGGTGCCGTTGGCCCCCATCCATAAATCTGTCACCTCTGTGATGGCCTTCAGGTAGCCGTACGCAAATGCACCCATCGCACCGCCCAGCAGGAGCAGCAGCAGGGCGTCTTGGTACCACGTGAAGGGCGGCGAGGGGAGGGCAAAGGGCGGGTCGAAGGCCGGGCCGGCGTCGGCGGCATCGTGGTCGGCCGAGTCGGCCGGCCCTGCCGCTGCTGCTGCGTCATCATCGTCCTGTGAGACGTCTTTTGAACCCGGCCCGGCCACCGCCGCCGGCTGCAGCGCCGAGGGCTCCGCGGAAGGCAGCCCTGCTGAGGGCGCCTGCTGCTCTAGATCCTCTTCAGACATGCCCGACAGGGAGCGGGCAACGCTCGGCGTGCAAGCGAGCGGTGCGCCAAAAAGGCACTCTCGATCTCGTCACCGCCCCATGTAAGGGGCATTGCCTGCGCAACCTTTCCCAGTCAAGTAAAGCTCTTACAATTTGCAGGTCAGGCTTCAAGCATCTACGAGGTGCACTCAAGCCACTGCATGCAGCTCAGGCAGGGCCGCCGACTACTCTGCAGGCAGGCATGCGCCGCCCAGCGGCGCCGCCGCCAGCACAGGAACATCCAGCGGCGCCCAGGCCGACAGCGGCCAGGCCGCCAGCCCCAGGATCTGCTGCAACAGCTCGCCAGGCAGGCGGCTGAAGCACCCGCGGTGCGCCGCCAGCAGCACAGTGGCGACCGCCCGGCGGAAGGAGGGTGGGAAGCGGGCATGCTGCTGCGGCGACCAGGGCGGGTGCTCCAGGGCCAGGGCCAGCCACCTGCATGGTGCGGCAATGGGAGTTGTGCTGTGAAGCAGCAGGAAGTTGGGCAGATTGCAGCGGTCAGGCGCCTGTTGCGGAGTGTGCCGCCGCCGGCCCAGCTTGCCAACGTCTCCTGCTGAAACATCAACAGCACTAGCATTGCACCACTTCAACCATTTCGCCGAGCAGCCTTGATCCACCTTAATCACACCTGTGCTTGCCCTCTAGATCCAGCGCACTGTCGTGCACCAGAGGATCCAGCTCCTTCCAGGTGCTTAGCGGCCCGCCCTCCAGGCGCACAGGCACGTCCCGGTACACAGTTGGGCGGCAGCCAGCTGCTAGCAGGCGCTCGAGCAGCGGCAGCAGCAGGGCGTCGGCGGGGTGCACAGCCTGCGGAGCACAGCACAGGGGAGGATATGAGAGCGGATGAAAGGCCTCGCCAATGGCAGCGGCAGGGTGGAAAGGAGTATGCAGCCGGGACATGGTTAGTGCAGGAGGCACGCTGGGCAGCCACAGTACTGCACCGCTTCATTGGCTTCTGCAACAGCCTCTGCGGCATCCGCCGGTCACCAGTGCAAGCAGCCACCAGCCACAGTGACGGTCAGCAGTGCAAGCAGCCACCGGCCACGGCTCACCGGTGGGTGGCTGGCGAAGTAGTCATACGCGCCAGGAGGCAGCCCCTCAAAGGCACGCGGGCCCTCACAGGCCTCCCACTCCTGCACACATTCAGGCGCTATTGACGTTTCAAGGTGTGAGGCGGCATCGACTTCAGCGTTCAGAGGGCAACAGGAGGCAGAATAACTGCAGCGGCCGCCTCATGCAAGCTCACGCGGTATGCATACAAAGCAAGCCCACAGCCAGACAAAAGGGGAGCAGCACCAAGCCCGCCCATTCTGGCGCTCGCCTGCGTGGTGCGGGCGTGCAGCGCCGCAAGGACGGGGCAGGTATAGGGGCAGTGGTCCGAGCTGGGCAGGTACAGCACATGTACACCAACCACAAAGTCCTGCGTGGTGGGTGCTTCTGGTGTGCCCCCTGCTAGCAGCTGTTCCAGCGTGGCAGCAGAGAACTGGCGCATGGCCATCGCCACTGCTTCGTTTGTGGCTGGGTAGCCTTCTCGCATCAGCAGGCGCGCCGCTGCAGGCCGGTCCGTATGTGCTGCCTCCAGCATTATGTACTCTGCTGCGGCAGGGACAGCCCTCAGCCACCGCACCGCCGCGGGGAAGAGGCTGCCAGCAGCTGCCGGCTGCAGCGCCAGCTGCAGCACCTGCAAGCAGCCGTGCTCGGCTGCCACGCACAGCAGCTGCCTGGCGGTGGCCAGCGTCAGGTGCTCCCAACAGTCTCTGCAGACTGCCTCCAGCACAGCCGGCTGATCAGTCAGAGCTGCCGACAGCAGCAGGTTCCTTTCATCTTCGCCATATATGATTCCGCACAGCGGGAAGCGGCCAGCTGCCATCTCAGGCCAGTTGAGCTGCCGGACAGCATCCATCACCAGCCGAGCCATGCCGCGGGACGACTGGGAAGCCGCCATCACCTCCGAAGAGGAGCAGGCCCTGATATCTGCGCCTGCTGCCAGTAGCAGCCGGGCAATGGGCTCCGCCGCTGCTGCCGGTGCCTGCAGGGCCAGTACCAGCGGCGCAAACTGGCCGCCAATGTTGGGCGACACTCCTGCCGCCAGCAGCGCCGCCACCACGGCGGTGTGCCCGTTGCTAACCGCCACTGCCAGGGCCGATGCGGCGTGGCTCCACGTAGTGCCGCCAAGCCCCAGCGCATCCAGCTCCTCTGGCAAAGGGTTGGCTGGCTGCTCTGCTGCTGCCGACGGCGCTCCCGCCTCAACCAGCAGGTGCACGGCATGGGCATCGCCGGCGGCGGCCGCGGCGTGGAACAGGGACAGCGGCACAGTGGCTCCCAGGTCTGCTTGTTTGGCTCGCGTGAGCAGGCAGCTCAGGTGTGGCTCGTCGCGGGCCGCCACGGCCGCCAGGAGCTGCCGAGCGCAAGGGGTCGCAGCAACCGTGACGTCCATGGCTCCAGCCAGTGATCTGGAGCAGCGGCAATGGAGGGGACAGCCGCTGAGGCCCTGCGGTGAGCCACGCGCTTCTGCCGCGGCATGCCGCGCTGTTGGCGGCCGACAGCGTTGACTCGGGTGCAGTGCCTGGAGCACCATGACTTGCGCTCAAGTCAACTTACACAGGGTGGGCGGTCATTGATACGAGTACAGGGGGAAGAGAGGAAAACAGTGCACATGGAAAAGGGTCATGCAAGTGCGCCCTGTCGGCACCCAGCTGTTGGGTGTCGGCAACAGCCAGCAGCGAGGCCGGCAGTCAAGATGCTGTGCTACGAAAGTCCACGCCAGGCTAGTTGCGGCTCTACGAGGCCCGCGGGTCGGCGTTCATGTGCCAGCTGAAGGTCATCTCGTCCCAGCCGCAGCTGCAGCATGGGGGGGAGGCAAGTCGGGCCCTGCTGAGCTTCAAGGTTTGAACTGCATCCGTACTTGCAGCCCCATCACCTACAAGCACGCACTTCCAGCAAGGGCTTGGGGGAACTGCACTCAAAGCATGGCCGGCCCCGTTTCCAGCTTTCCCAGCGCTGCAGCCGCCGCCCTGCCCACCTGGCCAGCAGCCCCTCTACAAGCGTGGACCAGTCGAGGCCCACCGCAAACTCGGTGTGGTGGTCCCACACCTGCAGGGGCGGCCAAGGCAGGTCGGTGCTGTGGCATGCAGACAGCAGCGTGCCCCGGCATATGGGTGCGGCACCAGACACCAGCAGGCACCCGTGCACAGGGCGAAGAGTGCAGATGGGTGGTGTGGCATGCAGACAGCCGCGTGCCCCTCCATACGGGCGCAGCAGCAGGCACCAGCAGGCAGCCATGCACCAGGGCCACCAGGCGCAGTCAGGCTCACCCGCACGAGCGCATCCTCTGGCGCGGCATAATCCCAGAGCCGCACCGTCATGTCGTAGCTGCACGGGGCAGGAAGGGGGCACAGCGGCACCTGAATGAGCAGCCCACATTTGTGCTGCCCGCCGGGCCTGCGCCACCAGTCCACAGAGGTGTGCTCTGCCATGTGGTACCCTCCTTGCGGCAAGCGGCTGCAGCAACCACCACGCCCCACGAGGCATGCCATGCCCTGCAGGCATGGAATGCTGTTGCAAGGCATGCTGGGATGCTTATGCACCTGCATGAAGCCACCAGCGTCTCCACGTGCGGCGAGAACAACACGCGCCGCACAGCGTACGTGTGGCCCAGCAGCGTGGCCACCTCCCGCTCCGGCATGCGCACGTCCCACACCTGAAAGGAAGGGAGAACGAACGAATAAGCCATGGGTTTAGATTGAGGGGGGGCAGCTGGGTATTGAGCCCAGAGGGCACCAGCCAGCCTCCGTAACTGCAGACCCGCAGAGACGGGGGTCACGCGGTGCGGGGTGTGATTGCGTGCAGGAGTGTGCCGAGACTAGCCTGTGGCGCAAACAAGTGCCCAGCTGCCCCCCTAACCCACGCCCAAGGCGAACTATTCCCGTCTTACCTTCGTTCAAGCAAGAGCTGTGCCCAGGGCATGCGCCGCTCCAATGCAGGTGCAGCAGCACAGCCTACCGCTCCACCGGGAGCTGCGACCAGGCTGTGGCCAGGCTGCGACCAGGCTGTGGCCAGCTGTGGCCAGGGCACCAACAGAGCACCCACATTCTCCATCTCCAAGTGACCCACCCACCTTGATGGACTTGTCCACCGACCCCGCCCAGCTGCGACCAGGGCACCCATCACTCCAATCAGCAGCACGGCCCAACGCTCTGTAGGCGGCGCCCACCTTGATGGACTTGTCCACCGAGTCCAGTCTGTGACCAGGGCGCTCACCTGCGACCAGGGCACCCAGCTGCGACCAGGGCAGGCAGCGATAATCAACAGGCAGCACCCACCTTGATGGACTTGTCCACCGACCCCGTGGCGATGATGCAGTCGTTGTACTTGCACCAGTCGGCCGCCAGCACCTCGTACTGGTGCGCTGCTAGTGATAGGGTGGCGCGCGGCTGTCGCACATCCCAGACCTGCGTTCGCCGGCAGGAGAAATAGGGGTTCATTCGGCTGCGGAGCGCGGGTGGGGTTGGAGGGAGGTGCGCGCTGCGCATACTTTGTGTGGCCTGCCTCGTATACACAAACATCGCGGCGCGCTTTGGAGCCTTAACAGCGGCGGCCGACCTTGACTGTGCAGTCGCCGCTGGCTGAGAGGAACACGTCTGCTTGCTGCGGGTTCCACTGTGCCGCGTACCTGCGCAGCAGTTGGGGTGGGTGCCAGGAGATGATGTGAGGGCCAGGAGATGATGTGAACGCCATGCACCAGGGATTTGCACAGGAACATTGCAGCGCAGCCGGGCCCCGTAGCCATCCGGCCGGCACGCCCGGCCTCACTCACACGCAGTATGTGTGCTCCGCAAACGTGCGCAGGCTGGTGGGGTGTGCCAGGTTCCACAGCTTCACCTGCACACCAACAAAGTGTGGATAGAGAGCGTGAGCTGTGGGAGGCGCGTGTGCATGGCGCTGCCAGCAGCATCGAGACGCACCTCACACTGCATGGGAGCAGGCCAGGGCACGCCAGAACAGCGCGCAGCCCAACTCGCCCTGCCGTCCCAGGCGCCGGGGAGGACGCACGAGGCTGAGGCAGCCCGGCCAAAGCGCACAAGTTGGCAGAAAGGCAGTTCAAGCGCCGGCTCACCGTGTCGTCCCAGGAGCCGGAGACGACCCACGATGATGAGGCAGCCTGGCCAAAGCGCACAAGTTGACAATAGGCAGTAGCCCAAAAGATGACAAAAGAAAATTCAGTTCAAGCGCTCACCGTGTCGTCCCATGAGCCGGAGAGGAAGCAGTCGCGCCGCACCTGGTTCCAGTGCAGGCTGTACACCTACGGATGTGGTGCAGCGTGGGGTGCACCAAATGTGTTTGTCAACACTGCGCGGGGAGCAGGCACTGGCGACCCCGCCACCCCGGCGACAAGAGCTGCCGAGCCACCCCGGCTAGCACTGCACCACCAACGCCATCAAGGCGCGACTCCCGCCATGCACTCCCGCCCACCTCACCTCATGGGTGTGCTCCTCAAAGCCGCGCAGCGGGTTGGCGGAGGGCGGCGCCGCCAAGTCCCACACCTAGTTGGGTAGAAGCACAGAGGGTGGAGAGTCGGCATGAGGCAGAATATGACATTCTCAGCCAAATACCAGGATGTTTCCAATGCCAATAAAAAGGTACCCAACCAAATGTGTTTAACACATCACAAGGTCATGGCAGCTGGCGGTCGTGGGCCCAAGCGCAGTGGGCAGTGACGCTGCAGCATCCAGGCACCGCCGCAAAGCGCATGTAGCCACGGTTGGGCAGCACCGCGGCTCAGCAGCAACCCGGCTAGGCAGCACCACCGCTGAGCAGCAACCCGGCTGGGCAGCATCAGGGCACAACAAACAGAAGCATATCACTGCAAAGAGAAGCATATCACTGCAAACAGAAGCATAGCTGGCACACCTTGATGCTGCCGTCCCCGGACGCCGACACCAGGATGTTCTCATTCTCTTCGCTCCACACGCAGTCGTACCTACAGGCACAAGCGGAGGGTGCAATGAACAGCGGAGGGTGCAATGAACAGCGAGCCGGGATGAGATGCAAACCTGGCAGGCTCTGGCATGCGAGCAATACACTGCGATGCTGCCGCTCCACAACTGGCGCAGTTCCGGGCTAGAGGCAAAACGCAGGGCAGCTCAGCAGCAGGACCAAACACCCGAGCATGCAACCGCGACTTCACCCACGCTTGTCGCACTCACAGGCCGTCCATGGTGTCAAATGCGCGCCACTCCACAATGCCCTCCGGCCCCATCTGCGGGACGGGCAGCAAGCACAGCGGGTTGAGCTCAGCTGGAGGCGTGGCGCAGCAGCCGCGCAGCAGGCACCAGGCCCAGCCTCACGGGTCCTGGGTACGGCCTGCCACTGTGTCCCGCGGCCCACACAGCGTCCATGCAAACACGGAAAAAATAATGCATTATCTTTGTCCAAAAAACTCTGCTTTACTGCACCTCGAGCACGTATTGGCGGCCATTGCCGATGATGCCAAAGTTCTGTGCGCGGGGCACGAAGAGAGGGAGTGGGGTGAGCACTGAGGCTGGTCCCGGCTGCACTTCTGCGGGACGCACGCAGCTGGGTGCAGCGGCCTTCTGAGAATGGTCCCGGCTGCAGCAGCCTTCTGCAGGACGCGCCCAGCTGCAGGGCGGGAGCCTCCTGAGCACGAGCACCGCCTGCCCCCTCAAGAGAGGGAGAGAGGAGAGGAGACCCCACCTGGCTGGTGGCCACCGCCAGCTTGGTGGGCTCAAAGGGCGAGAACCGCACCGAGTAGCCCTGGAACTGGGTGCGGAAGCCTGCAGGGGCAAGGATCGGGGCAGAGGACCGAGGTTGAGGGGGAGGCGTTGCACAGTGGCGCAGGACATCGCCCGCTGCCTGCAGGCGGCAGCAGACTCTCACTGGGTGGCATTCCAGCACGAGCAGCAACCAAGCAGCAGTGCGCACCCGGCATGGCTGCCCGCTCCGACTGCTGATGCTTCAACTCTACTGCTGGGTTCGGTGTGCAGCCCGCGCCTCAGAGCTCCGCCCCCGCCGGCTGCCGGGCCAGCATACTCGCACGCGGCACGACTGGGGTTGGCGGCACCGCAGCAGCGGCGGCGGCGGCGGCAAGCTGGGGGTGACGGAAGGGCCTGGGATCGGTGCTGAAAGTGCCTGAGAGTATCGTCTACCACTGCACTGCGTCTTCAAGCGCGCCGGCGGGCGCAGGGGAGGGCTTTGGGCTGCCGTCGTCAGCAGGGCGGCGCGGCGGTCGCTGGGTGGCTTGCACTGTTCTGGCGGGATGCGCGAATGCCGTGATCGGCTGCAATCGCCGGCCAGCCGTGCCCGAGCGAAACTCCAGCTCAGCGCTCGCATGGCGATCAAGTGGGCACATCGGGGCTGCTTGGCGTCTTGTGCAGCACATCACGGAGCCCCACGACCGCGGCAGAAGGCGTAGGGTCGCAGCCAAGGCCGTCCAAAGGGCCATCTCCGGCGCAGCTCAGCCCGCACGATCGCCATGGCCAGCTGCATGAGCACCCAGGCTCTCCTTGGGAGCCGGGTGACCGCTGGGCGCCGCGCCCGCCGCGCTGCGGTCGTGAAGGCGCAGGTGAGGCCGGCATGTGCGCCCTCCCGCGCGCTTCCAGCAGGGCGGGAAGCCAAATTGGATCGGAGTTGCATGCAAACAGTCCGCCTGGGCCGGTCTCCAAGCCGGGCCGGGGGCGCCGCCTGCCGCCGCCGCCGCCGCTCTCTCTCGGCCCAGGCGCCAGCCTGTGCTCGCTGCCCACCTCGCAGGCGGTGCCGGTGCGTCAGCGGCCCGAGTATGTGCCCAACCGCATCGACGACCCCAACTACGTGCGCATCTTTGACACCACCCTGCGTGACGGCGAGCAGAGGTGCGCTGTGGGCGACACCCCGCCTGTTGCTGAGCGGGGCCAGTTGCCTTGCTACTCCCACTGGCGCCGGGCCACGCTGCAGCAGCAGCAGCAGGGCGGCGGCTGGAGTGCAGCAGCCCAGCGTCAGCTGGTGCAGGCAGCTGCAGCGGACAGCGACCGCGCTGCTGCCTGGACGGCCGTGCTCTGCTCTCTCGCCGCTGCTGCTACCGCTGGGTTGATGACTGCTGCTTGACGCAGCGGCGCTGGGTTGCCAGCTGTGCGTTCTTTCCTGCTGCCTGTTGGCCATGGGCTTGCCTTTACAAGCACTCGCGATTCTCGTTCCGGGCGCTGTGTGCTCCGTCACGGGTGTCGCTGCTGGCGGCGGGACCTGACCACCACCCCGCTGCGCCCGCTGCGCTCGTCGTGCCTGCTGCTGTCGGCGGTCCCTGACCGCCGCTGCGCTGTGCCCGCTGTGCCTGCTGCGCAGCCCCGGCGCAACCCTGACCTCCAAGGAGAAGCTGGAGATTGCCAAGAAGCTGAGCCAGCTGGGTGAGCGCTGGAAAATACAGCTGGAATGCAGTGTGTGGGGTTGCTGAGCCAGCTGCGTGAGCGCTGGAGATACGGTTGGAGATACGGCTGGAAATGCAGTGTGTTGGGGTTTCGCCTGCAGCAGCTGTGCTGGAGCCGGGGGCTCTGTGCCTGCTGCTGTACAGCTGTTGGTCCTCTGGGTGGCCAGGCGAGCCGAGGGGGCCTGGCACAACAACAATGCAATGTTGGTGCAACAACAATACTGCCCACCCTGCGCAGGCGTGGACATCATCGAGGCGGGCTTCCCCATCGCGTCTCCCGATGACTTTGAGGCGGTGAGGCCCCTCTGGCGCTATGCTCTGCCTGCTTTGCTTGCAAGCATGGTGCTCGTGCCATTGTGCAGCTGACGCGCTGCTGCTATTGAGTGCTGCTGCTGCTGCTATCGAAGGCTGCCGCCACCGCGGCGTTTCTGCCGCCGCTGCTGCCGCCCCCATTGCTGCTGATCCTGCTGTCACAACCTGCCGCTGCCCCGCCAGGTGCGCGCAATTGCCATGGATGTGGGCAATGCAGTTGATGAGAGCGGCTACGTGCCCGTCATCTGCGGCCTCTCCCGCACCCGCGACAAGGTGCGCGGGCCTGGTTGCTTGGTGTGGCAAGGGTTTGGGTTGCGAGTTGGGGGTGCGTTAGAGTGCCCCCCGGCGTCTGCGCCTGCCCAGCACGTGCCTGCTGCTGAGCATCGGTCCTGTGTCTTTGACTAACCCCGCCGGTCCTGTGTCTTTGACTAACCCCGCCGGTCCTGTGTCTTTGACTAACCCCGCATTCCCATGCTGCCGCTGGGCGCAGGATCTGGAGACGGCTTGGGAGGCTGTGCGCCACGCCAAGCTGCCCCGTGTGCACACCTTCATCGCCACATCCGGTGAGTGCTGCTGCTGCTGCTGCTGCCGCTGACGCTGCTGCTGCTGCTGCTGCTGCTGCCGCTGCTGCTGCTACGCGTGCCGTCTACTGCTGCTGTTGCTGCTGCTGCTGCTGCGGCTGCTGCTGCTGCGGCTGCTGCTACGCGTGCCGTCTACTGCTGCTGCTGCTGCTGCGGCTGCTGCTGCTGCGGCTGCTGCTACGCGTGTTGTCCCCTACTGCTGTTGCTGCGGCTGCTGCTGCTGCGGCTGCTGCTACACGTGCCGTCTACTGCTGCTGTTGCTGCCGCTGCTGCTGCTGCCGCTACGCGTGTTGTCCCCTACTGCGACGGGGCAGCGCCCTCTGCTTGCTCGCCGGCCGCCGCCACACCTGCCGCTGAACTGCACGCCGCGCATGACCTCTCACCCGTCCACAACGCTTCCAACATAGCCGCTCAAATTAAGTACGTCCCTGATTTCTGTTGTCCCGCAGAGATCCACATGGAGTACAAGCTGCGCATGAGAGGGCCACGTGCACATCTCCCTCCCATGCTAATTGAAACACCTGCCTTCTCCTCCCCCATTTGCAGAGATCCACATGAAGTACAAGCTGCGCATGACCCCCGACCAGGTCATCGACAACGCCGTGAACGCCGTCAAGCACCTGCGCTCCCTGGGCTGCAACGACATTGAGTTCTCGCCCGAGGATGCGGGTGAGGCCTTGTGGTGACCTGTGGTTGGTACGTGCCGTGACCCGTGCCGCCTGCTGCGGCTGTGGCTGGTTCGTGCCGTGACTGGTGCCGCCTGCTGCTGCTGTGGCTGGTTCGTGCCGTGACCCGTGCTGCCTGCTGCTGCCGTCACCGCTGGTGCAGCGTGCCGCCAGGGGTGGGCTTTTTTTGCGGTTACGGTAGCTGTGTTGCACCCCATTAACCGCTACTGCCAACTCTCCTGCCTTCTTCTCTCGCGGGTGCGATAGCTGTGTTGCACCCCACTCCCACCCTCTGCCACTGCCCCCTCTTTTCGAGTTTGTCTCAGCCCACCCACTGCCACTGCCCCCTCACTTTCCCCCCTGCCCAGGCCGCTCCGACCCCACTTTCCTGTACGAGATTCTGGGCGAGGTGATCAAGGCGGGGGCCACCACGCTCAACATCCCCGACACCACCGGCTGGACCCTGCCCCACGAGTTCCAGGTACGTAACAGGCTGACTGAAGCGTATCGGTGTGTTTTGATGGTTGCGCCCCCCGGCTGGACCCTGCCGCACGAGTTCCAGGCAAATCACGTTAATCGCGGTTGGAAGTGGCGTGTTGGGTGTGTGTTTGCGACCAGTTGCGGCCAACATCCCCGACACCACCGGCGGGACCCTCACCCACAAGTTCCAGATGGCTCAGCCTGGTGCATCTTGCTGCGTGCACCGCCTTTCACACCCCGAACGGCAACGCAGCGGATCTGCGCCCATGTGGGCACCATGCACTGGGCGTGCGGCGCGCCCACCCTGCCCCTCACTGCCTCCCCTGCCCGCGCCACAGACCCTGCCCCTCACTGCCTCCC
>RRZL01000034.1:1097154-1108663 GCA_006782975.1 Chlorella sp. Dachan
CGGCACAGCGCTGCCCAGCTCAGCCGGCAGCGGCGGCGGCAGCACGGCACAGCGCTGCCCAGCTCAGCCGGCAGCGGCGGCGGCAGCACGGCACAGCGCTGCCCAGCTCAGCCGGCAGCCATCCGCGGTTTCGCCACGCGACAGCTGGCAGCAACGCCACAGCTCAAGCAGCAGGAGCCATCAGCCGGTGCCCTCACCTGCACGTTGAAGCCTGAGAGGTGGTCCACCGCCGTCTTTGCGTCGAAAATGTCCTGCAGATTGGGTGACCGAATGACACAGAATGATCCACCACCTCGCCACATTACTGGCAAGGCAACGCCGAGGCCCCCGCAGCAAGCCATCCGCACTGCCGCAGCCAGGCTGCGGCGGAATGACAGCCAGCTGCACACGCATGCAGGCGCCCAAGGTGGCAGCAGCAGCAGCAGCAGCAGCAGCGGCAGCACATTAGACTTGCCTCATAGACCACGTATGCCGTGCCGCGCGTCTCCTTGCTGTTGCCCACCCGGATCTGCCGGATCGCGCCGTACTTGCCGAACAGCGAGTAGAGCTGCAGCGAGGGAATGGAGGGCGGGAGGGTGAGCATGCGGACGCGGGCAGCGAGAATCGAGCGGCAAGTCGGCTGGCGGCGGCGGCCAGGCGGCGGCGCTGGCCCGCTCTCGGGCCCCGCCGGCGCACCTCCTCCGCCGAGATGTTGAACGGCAGGTTCCTAACGTACAGAATCCTGCAGCGCAGAGGGCGGCAGAAGAGCATGTGAGGACGCGAGGGAGCGGCCCTGCGCCTGCAGGCGCGCCCCCGCCGTGCACGGGCGACCAATAGGCTGCGGCAGCATGCCGAAGTCATCAGGTGCGCACCCGCGCCCCTCCCGGCGCCCCCGCTCGCCTGTTCACTTCGGGCGGCAGCCGCCGCACTCGCTGCTGCGCTTGCAGGGCCGCCGACATGCTGCTGGTGGCGCGCCGCGCCGCCCGTCAAGCGATCGAGGCGCGGCGGCGACTAGGGAGCCCGCGAGGCGGCAGGCGCTCTGGGGCCTTGCAGGCGGCTGTGCAGTGGCTCAGGCAGCAGGGCAGGCTGGCGCGATCCGCGGAATGCAGCGGCTGCGCCTCCCTGCAGCCCACATGGCAGCGCTGTGCCCGCCGCCTCCTGCCGCCTGCGCCGAGCGCCATTCCGTCCGAGCCACTGCTTGGCCACCAGGCTGGCTCTGTGATCTGTGACAATAGCAGCTTGCTTCAAAATGAAGGTGTGTTGAATAGGGCGTGCCAAAGACTGCTGCACCCGAGCAAGCAGCGGCCGCCGTGCGGAGCAAGCAAAGATGCTTGGAGGAAGGCTGCAAAGATGTTTGGAGGAAGGCTGAATCGTTCGTTCATGGACGAAAGGACGAAAAATATGTTACGATGATGTGCAGAGATATGGTACACTGGCGTTTTCACATAACGTTGGCTGGCTACAGTCACGCTAGCTGCTCCCACTCCTGTGCTGCCGCCGAGCCGGAGGCCGCGTCTGCGTCCGCTGCTGTGCCCTCATCCACGGCTGTACCCGCTGCTGCTGCTGCTGATCCTCCTGCTGTGCTACCGCCTGCGGCAGCTGCTGGCGCACTGTCTGCCGCCACCGCCGCTGCCGCTCCTTCCTGCTCTCCTGCCTCGCCCCCTGCCTCCGCCTCTGCCGGCTGCACATGCGAGCGGCACACCGGGCAGAGCGGCTTGGACAGCAGCCACGTGTCCACGCAGGCGGCATGGAAGGTGTGGCCGCAGCCCGGCAGCGCTCTGCACAGCAAGCGGGCAGGAGTCTGGCAGGTGAGCGCCGGTCTGTGGCTCATGATAACCATCTGCACTCCACCTGCAAAGAAAGAAAGAGTACGCCTTGGGCGTGGATTAAGGGAGCCGGCTGGGCATTGAGCCCAGGCGGCACTCCATCTGCACTGCAACGGAGTCGCAAGTGCATGTGCACGTGCCCGGCCCTCCTGCCAAACACAGCCGCAGGCATGCGCCGCACTGTGGCGAGGCAGCCTTGGCTAGCGCGAGCAACACCAGACCCATACGCAGCCGGCCCCCTCAATCCACGCCTAGGGCGTACTCCTTTCTTTCTTTCTTTCACACCAGACCCACCTCGCGGTTTCCCCCGCCTGGAACGCCTCCAAGCACACCGCGCAGGTGTGCGACTGCAGGGCCGCCAGCCCCGCCTCGCTGAGCTGCTCAGCAGGCAGCGCCGCGATGCGCTCTGCGCTCAGGCCCTTGTGGGCGTGCGGGCCTGTAAGTGTGAGGGAGGGGTGAGATGCGTCCATTGGTAGGTGGGCAGATGGGCGGGGGGGAGGGCACATGCCGCAGGCTGCAATCTGAGTGTCAGCCTGGGCGTGTATGCAACAGAGGGTGTGCAAGCGCCATGGCCACAGCGGGGCTCACCCCCGAATGCCGCATACAGCTCCTCATAGTCCTGCGCAAGAAGGGGGGATGAGGGTGGACTCTCAGGACAAACCTGCTGAAGGGTGGACCGACGCTCAAACGCTGAGCAGACAAGGGCGAGCTCGCACAATTGCACGCCCGCATGCAAGCGCCGCCACGCAATTTATGGCGCCAACCGGCTTGCGCCGGGTGGCCCCAGCTTGACATGTCGCCACCACACTGCACCAGCCCATGTTGCCACCACACTGCACCAGCCCGTGTTGCCAATCGTGTCACCACCACATTGCACCAGGGCCACTCTTTTCTGCCCTGCTGCTCACCCTGGCCTAACACCCAGCTGGCCCCTTCAATCCACGCCCAAGGCGCATTGTCTCTTTCTTGCTTGCTGCTGCTCACCATGGCATCCACCAGCATGTTGAGCTCGTGCACCACCAGCGCGCTGATCAGGCCCAGCGTGCGGCCTGCATGGGGATGCGCGTGGCGGGGAGGGGATGGCCCTATGGCTGGGATGGTCGCATGCAGCGCAGACGAGGCAGTGACGGCAATGTCTGGCCAGGCTGGGACACATACGCCCCGCGCAACAGCCACTCTGTGCATACATGCAAGCACAATGGCAAGCAAAACCGCGCCTCTATTTCTCGCAGCCGCTCCAGTTTTCCCCTGGCTTCACTAATCATGCACCGCATGCGAACATTGGCAAACAGCCCAGCTACTCACTGTCGGCCCGCCTCCGTCTCCGCAGCCGCTCCTATTTGCTCCCGCCCCTGACTAGCCCCGCACAACGTGGCGCACACCAGCAAGCAACCCAGCTACGCACTGTGGGGCTCGGGGCCCGCCTCCAGCTCCCGCAGCCGCTCCAGCACGCCGGTGATGGCCCGCACCCGCTCAATGCGGCTGCCCGAGGGCTGCAGGGCGAGCCAGGGGGCAGGCAGGCAGCGCTGTGAGCAGCTGGGTGCAAACGAATCTGTGCGCTGAGAACACACGGCGGGCTGCTGGTGCTCGGTACGCCCCACCTAGCATGCTGCTGCGGTTGACTTCCACTCATGATCTCTCTCACACACCTGCGCCGCCCCTGGCTCAGCAGCTCAGACACCATGCCCCCAACTTGCAGCAGCTCGACACTGTAACCGCATGCTACCTGGTACCTGCCTGCACCACCCGCCTCGGCAGCTCATGCTCCTAAGGTGGCACCATGCCCCAACCGTGCAGCACAACCCAACAACAAGGCACTGCAGTCACCTGCATGACACGTGCCAGCAGCTCCTGCTCTTCAGGCGGCACAATGCCCACCGCTGCTGCCGCCTCCACGGCATGCTGCACCGCATCCCAGAGCCGCAGCCGCCGGGCCTCCCACTCAGCGGGAGTGCGGGCCCAGCCAGGTGCTCGGGGGCCGCCGCTGCCCTGCTGCCGCCGCCCGCCGCCAAGCAGGCGGCCCAGCAGGGCGTTGGCCAGCGGCACGGCTGCCACCGCAAGGGCGGTGATGGCCACACGCTGCATGCCGCGCTGGTGGGAGGAGGCGCGTCCCAGCGCTAGCCCTGCCATGCCCGCCACCGCAGCTGCACGTCAGCGACGCAGTGCAAGGCAGGCAGCGAATGAGGAGGTGTCAGCACGCGGGCAGTTGAGGGGGGCGGTGCAGGCGGTGGCTGGCAACGGGGTGGGCAGCTGGTGGCGACAGCAGCAGTCACACGTGCAGGAGGTTGCAGCTGCCTCGTTTGCCCCAATGTACAGAGCCATCCAGAAAGTCTTACCTCGCAGGACTAAGGATGCCAGGTCGTTGCGCTGCCTGCTGCTGCCACTGCTGCCGGCCGCATGCCGCGGCGGCCGCGGCCGCCGGTAGGCGCACGCCCCGCACTCAAACGTCGCCATGCCGTTGTGCAACGTGCAGCGGGGGCACACCCAGTAGCGCTGCAGCGCCACCACGTGGGCGTCCCTCACCAAGTGGATGCCCTCTGCGCCCGCCACTCCCGGGGGGAGACCTGCACGCAGGGGCGGCGAAGCGGCAGAGGCGGCGGTCCCAGAGCGGCGGTGGCGGCGGCAGCGCCTGCGTCCGAAACGCCTCGCTGGCTCACTGGCACGCAGATCGCGCCTCATAGGTGCACTGGCAGGGCGGCGCAGTGGCGCCGACTGCCCACTGCTCGCTGACAAACCCCGCCCACACCTGCGTGCGCCATTCGAGGGACTCTTTGCGTTGTGGGCGACACGATCAAGTCACTTGAGTCTGCTGAAGACGTTCGAGGCACCTGGCAGGGACTGCAAGTACGTTGGCGCTGCTGTGGCGGCGGCGCCAGCTCAGGCCGCACATAACGAGGCAGCCGCTGCGTGCTGCTGAATGCTCAGGCCAGCCCAGGCCACGCCAGTTTGATGGAGTATGGGTATGATGGAAGTGACGCCCTGTCAAGTATCGTCCCTTGCGCCACTTCCTCATGCCTGTCGTGGGCCGCTGCCACCTCGAACTGTTTGGGTTCTGACACACACGATCGAGATGATATTGCCAAAACTGAGAACGGGACTGCAACACAACAGGGGCCCTGGGCCCAGCGTGCCGCCAGCATTCTGCGCCGCTAGTGCATGAGCAGGCGCGCCGCACCGAGACCTGCCGTCATCAGCGCCAGCATCAGACCCAGCACGTACCTGGGCGTGGGTTGAGAGGGGCAGCACGCATTGTTAGGCAGGAGTGCAAGCCACGAGCTGCGAGCTGGGAGGTTGCAGCACCAGGCCGGGCAACTGCGATCCCCCAAGGCATTAAAAAACCATCCCCCCAACACTGCATCCCGCCGCCCAACCTGCCGCCGATCAGTTGACGGTGTGGCTCTTCCTCCGCCCACATGCACCGTAGCACAACGCTCCCTGCCCCAATGGCTTCACCCCGCCCCGCATAGCTGCAAGCAAGCCCCGGCTCACTTGACGGTGTCGTTCTTGCTCTGCTCCATCGCCGCCTTGAGCGAGTTGACCTCCTTGTCCATCTGCGCTCAGGCGAGCTTGGGGGAAGCTCATTGGTCTTTTGACGAAGCGACGGGCATGTAGGACTGGACGCAAATGGACTGACATTGCCCACGCCAGGCAGCGCCTAGCCTCAGAGTGTTGTGTACCCACCTTGATCTCCAGCTCGTTGGTTTTGTCGCGCAGCGACTGCAGCTCGTCCCGCATGCGCCCCTTCTCCAGGTTGAGGTCCAGGCGCTGGGACGCGGTCAGCTTGTCGATTTCGTACCTGCGGGAGGCAGGGACAGGAGGGTGATCCGGGGCATGGTAGCTGTCCGGACAGAAACCTTGGGCGGGCGCTGGAGAGAGCAGACACAAGCAGGGCCTGGAGCCCGGAAAGCCCCCCGGGCTGGTCCAATGGGGCCCACGAAGCAGGGTATGCAGGTATGTAACAGGAAAGGGTAAAAAAATAGCTCACCGGATCTCGGAGCGGATCTTTTCAAGGTTGGCCTGCAGCCGCTCGGTGTCGCGCGTGAAGGTGGCCACCTGCGGTGCACAGCAAAGTGCACAGGCACATCAGGAACCAAAGCTCAGTTGCGCCACCTGTGGCGCACAGCGATGCGCAGCAGGAACCAAGCTATTCCGCGGTGTTGCCTTCATGCGCCGCTGTCCCCTTGCACTCCCCGGGCCCGCAACACCTCGGCAGCAGCTGATGCATGCCACGTGCGATGCTGCCCCCCAAGCACAGCACGGGTTCTTCCTGACGCCCAGCCATGCCAGATGCTGGCCCCCAGCACAGCACAGCACGGCTTGCTGACGCCCAGCACCCACCTACCTGCAGCTCCTGGCTCTTCAGCACTTCTGAGCGGAAGCCCGAGTGCTTGGCCTCCTGCTGCAGGATGGACTGCAGACACAGGACAGGGGGCCCAGGGGGCGGACCATAGCTGGCGTGAGGGGATGACAAAAGTGCGGCTCGCTTGCAAACCCTGCCGCAGGACAGGGTGCAGGACCGAACACGAGGTGGGCAGCGAAGCCTGACAAGCAGGCGGTTCGAGTAGGTGCGACCGGCCCTGCATTAATGTTTGCGCAAGAGCTGAGCAAACACATAGCGCGAGTTGCGCCAGGCCGACACGCCGTCTCCAGCGCCGCATCGCTGGGCAGGCCTCAGCCAGCACCCCCTTTCCGGTGCATCTACCAACCAACGCAACAACTGCAGCCAGCTGCCCGCACCTTCTCCAGCGCCACCTTGCTGGCGTAAAACTCCTCCAGCTTCTCCTTGTTCTGGCACAGGATGGTGGTCAGGTGCTGCGTCAGCGCCTCCGCCTGCAGAGATGCACGGGGAGGGGAGATATGCGGAGATACGGGGAGATGTCGTGGAGATACCATTGTGGGTTGAGGGGAGGCAGCGCCAAGCGGCGCTAGCCCAGAGCGCATGCCCCAGCGCGTCGGCTTTCGGCACTGCGCTGCTGGCGCCATGTCGAGACGACAGCAGTGTGCTGCGCTGTCATTGCTGTGCAAATGTAGTGCTATCAAAGGGCCGCCTCACCTGGTTGCGTGTGAGGCCTAGCGCCTCCAGCTGCCGCGTCTGCGTGGCAGGGGCTCAGACCGAGTACACGTGCGTCACAAGCGCAGATGCTGGGCAGGAAGCCTGTCCCAGCTGGCACAAGCTGCCAGCAGGTGGGGCAAGCAGCAGCACTTGTCATGCAGCCACCTCCGCCAGCCAGCAACCATGTGAAGCCGCCCTCCCCCCACTCACTGTGGAGAGCGTGTCTACCAGCAGCTGCCGGTCAAACAGTGCCTGCTGCGCAGCCGGCACCACCGGCGCCTGACAGCCGTAATGCTGCTGCCCCAGCTGCCCCAGCTGCGCCAGCGGCTGCTGCCCCGGCAACGCCTGCTGCCCCTGCTGCCGGCCGTGCGGATGGTCTGGCAGCGGCAGCGCCGGGTGGCAGCCACCAGGCGGGCACTCTCCTGGCGGCGGTGTGCCGCCAGTGCTGCTGCTAAGACACCGCTGCCCGATGCTGGCTACTGCTGGCATGGTGCACTGCTGCTGCGACCGGGCTACCTGTGGGCCCGCAGCGGCGGCGGCGGCAGCAGCAGCGCTCCAATACGGCCGCGCAGCGCTGGCTCCCGCCACCGCGGTGACCGCCAGTGCGTCCGCTGCCAGCAGCACGGCTCCAGCCGACGATGACAGGTGCTGCCGCCACGCCGGCTGCAGCGCAGCAGCCACGGAAGGGCTGACTGCCGCGGCGCTGGCGGCGGCGGCGGCAGTGCCGCCGCCACTGCAGGCGCTGGCCAGCCGCGCGGCCACGGAGCGCAGGAGTAGCCTGGATCCGCCCATGGGTGCGGATGGTCGGCGCAGCGACGGTCGGGGGGCTGGGAAGCGGGAGGCGGTGGGTGGAGGGTGCTCTCCGATGGACCAGCGAACTGCTGCAAGTGATCCCTCGCTGCCGGGCCCGCTTGCACGCGGTTTGGGGCCGGGTCTTGACAAATGACAGCTCACTTCCCATGCAGGGGCGTGAGGCGCTCTTCGGCTTTCGCTGCACATTGCAATCGGCCCCGGCACTGCTGCCGATTCCTTGGCAGCAGCCAGGGCGCCCGGCCATGCCCCCAGCTTGAAGAGCCCTCCGAAAATGAAGCTGTTCGCGCTGCTGCTGCGCCAGCTGCAGCGCCTGCCGGGCCTGCTGCAGCGTGCGATCGCCGCGGGAGCCGCCGCACCCACCCAGGCGGCGCTGCTGGCTGCCAACGTCGTGGTTCTCTCCATAGGCACGGCTGGGGCCCCTGCACAGGGCTCCAAACCGCATGTCAGGGTATTGGGTCGCCGTTGATCAGCCCCCAGGGAGGACTGCGGGCTGCTGCAAGTGGCGGGCACCGCGTGTGGCGGTTCGGGCGGCGGCAGCGCTGCCTCACGCCGACTGACCCCCCGTCATGCCCTCCAACAGAATCAGCGGCCCAGCCCCTCCCTTATGTCCCACCTGCGCAGTGTCGCGCAAGCTGAAGCGCGCCCAGTTTGCGGCCGACGTGCGGTCGGTGCAGCAGCTGGACCGGGAGGGGCTGGAGCGGCTGCTGCGCCGCCACCTGCCCAGCTGGGTCAAGGTGGGGGCAGCTCCTGCTGCCTGTCTTGCTTTCTTGCTTTCTCTTCTGGCTTGGCTGTGGCGCATGCTTTTCTGCCACCTGCCCTGCTGGGTCAAGGTGGAGGGCAGCTCCTGCTCCACTTCTTTCTTCCTTCCTTTGTTTCTTTCTCCTTCTGCCTTGGCTGCAGCGCATGCCCCCGAGCTGTGCGTGCCATGCAGGCGGGGCGACTGGTTCCAGGCATGTGCTGCATTGCACTGCAGCACCGTCTTGCTGTCGCACCACCGTCCTTTCCGCATGCTGCACCGCACACTGCTCAACACGTGCTGCCGCCTCGCCTGTCCTGCGTGCTGCTGTTAAGCTGCCGCCTCGCCTGCCCTGTGTGCTGCTGTTAAGATGCTGCCGAGCCTGCCTGCAGTTTGCGGACTGGGAGCGGGGCGACCGCCTCCAACCGCTTGTGCAGCCGGCAATGGATGGGTTTGTATGATCAGTCCTCCTCCTGCCCCTGCCCTGCAGTTTGCGGACTGGGAGCGGGGCGACCACTTCCAATCGTTTGTGCAGCTGGCCTGGCCCACCTTCAACCGCATGATCTGCGGGTGGGTGGCTGCTGCGGCTGAGCAAAGCGGGGAGCGGGGAGCTTCAACAGGGCACTGGTGTTGCATGCAAGCACTTGAGCATGGTCTGCAGATGGGTGGGTGCGCGGCTGCTGCGGCTGAGCAGGCGGGGGGCTGCTGCAGGGCGGTGGTATTGCATGCAAGCACATGCTGGTGTTGCATGCAAGCACATGCGCATGATCCGTGGGTGGGTGGGTGGGTGGGTGGGTGGGTTGTTGCTGCTCACTCCAAGCGTCCGGCTGCGGAGCGGTGCGGCAAAGAACCACAGGCAGCTGTGTGTGCTGCTGCTGCTGTGATTGCCGCTCGGCGTGGGGGCCACTGATTATCAGGTTTTTATCGTCTTCTATCAGTAGTCTCCAGCTGCGCTAAGGGTGAACGAATTGGCCCATTGTTGCCGATTCGTCCTGCTGTTGCGCTGCCGCCTCTCATGTGCACCCCATCCCCGCATCCATGCAGCATCATCAAGCGCGAGGTGGAAGAGCGGCTGGGCACGCATGGCGAGTTTGGCCGCGTCTCCTTTGCGCGGCTGTCCTTTGGCAGGTGTGGGTGCAGCTTGCCGCTGCTGTTGTTGTTCTGTGCAGCTTGTCACTGCAGTTGTTGTTCTGTGCAGCATGCTGCCGCTGTTGCTTCGGTTGTTCTGTGCTGCTGGGCCATGCCGTGCTGGGCAAGTGATTGATCTGCGAATTGCAGGTCCTCTTTGCACGCGTCCTTTTCAGCCGTGCGTGCCAGCGACTGTCTGCGCAGCCTGCGGACCAGGCCCAGCCTCTGCACACCTGACTGAAATACTACGGTCTCGTCCTGTGGTCTCTGTAGTGTTATTAGTTTGAACCCGACTGACCAGCCAGGCTACTGTCTCGCCCTGTGTTTGCAGGCAGCCGCCGCTGGTGACGGCCGTCAAGGGCGTGCCGATTCGGGACGACGACCAGCTGGCCATGGGTGCGCGCATATGTGGCAATCGGCAAAAAACTGCGCTCTTGTATTGCACAAGTAAATACGCAACAAGAATGTGGCGCACCCCTCTACCCACCCTGCTGCCAGGGGGGTGGACACCCTGCACAGTTGTGGGTGCCTGGATGGTGTGCTGGATATTGGTGCAACGAATCGACTGTGGATATTTTGGATCCGACCCTCCTTCGAGCTGGTCAGCAGTGCTGCAATGCAGGATGGTAGTCTGGCTGGCTGCCCCAAATTTCTTGTCGCATAAACTGCGTGTGTCTGCCGCCCGTCCGCAGTCCTTGACCTGGAGGTCCGCTGGGCGGGGGAGCCGGATGTGGTGATGCAGCTGTCCGGCATCCCCGGGGCGGCGGTGGCGGTCCGCACCTGCCAGGTAGGATGATGTTTGGTAGGATGGTATTGTTGGGATGATACTGGTTGGATGGGTTTGTCAGTTGTTGCTGCTGCTGACGTGGCGATGCCTGGCTCCTCCTGCCGGTGGCAGCGCACCACACGCGCCTTGTGTCACAAGCCGCGCCTTGCTGTGTTGCGGTTTAGGGCTGCCACCCGCTTTTAGGTGTATGCCCGCCACCTGCAAAGCGGGTGGCGGGCATGCTGCGGGTGGTGCTCAGCCCGATTGCGATGAGCTGCCCTCTGCTGTTTTCTGAAGCAGTTTGATCCCGATTTGGACCCGAGCCCTCCCCCTGTTGCAGGTGGCGGGCATGCTGCGGGTGGTGCTCAGCCCCATTGAGGAGGAGCTGCCATTTGTGACGGGGGTTACGCTCAGCCTGCTGGAGCGGCCCTACCTGGACTTTGACGTGCGGTGAGAGCATGCTCGCCTGCCAAGCCGGAGTCTGAGCAGGCTGTGCAGGTGTTGCTTGCATGCACCACCCCTGCAGACCAGGCCGGTTGCTGGCACTTGAGCTCACCACTCGCTCACCAAGCGACACACTGAGCTCCAAAGCGTGCTGCCTCTGCAGCGTGCTGGGCGGGGACGTGATGAGCCTGCCGGCCTTGGGCTCCTGGCTACGCGCCTCGGTGGCAGGCATCATCCAGGAGCGGTGCGTGTTGTGCTTGGCATTGGGCGGTGTACGTGACTGCTGCACGTGTGTGCCTGTTTCTGCGCCAGGCATCGTCCAGGAGCGGTGCGGGCTCTGCGTGGCATTCGGACGTGGTTGTGACTGCTGTACGGTTTGTATGTTTCTACGCCAGGCATCATCCAGGAGCGATGCGTGTTGTGCGTGGCATTGGGAGTTGTACGTGATTGCTGCATGTGTGTGTCTGTTTCTACGCCAGGCATCACCCAGGGCTTGCCACCTTTGCAGGCCCCACAGCGCCCACCCCTCCTCCCCACCTCCGCAGTGCCCACCCCTCCTCCCCTCCCGTGCAGCATGGTGTGGCCCGAGAACCTGGGCTGGCGGTGGGGCCCCAGCTGGGACCGCCAGCGTGCGGCAGCCGCCTCGGGCGGCCGAGCGCTGCTGGCAGAGGAGCAGCGGCGGCGGCGCCAGCTGCCGCCGCCCCTGGGCGTGCTGCTGGTGGAAGTGGTTGGAGCGGAGCTGGAGCCGCGGTGCGATGTGTAGG
>RRZL01000034.1:1109808-1128898 GCA_006782975.1 Chlorella sp. Dachan
GACATCCTGGGAGAGGCGGCGGCGCAGGAGGAGTGGACGGTGCAGCAGATGCTGCTGGAAGCCGCCAAGCTGGAGGTGCAGGTGTGTGGTTGCCCTCCCCCGTTTCATGGCGCTGCGCCTTGCGGAGCACAGCAGCATGTTGGAAGGGCAAGGGTGGAAGCTGCCAAGCTGGAGGTGCAGGTGCGTGCGCTTTTTTGTTTGCCCCCTTCATGTCGCTTGCCTTGTGGAGCTCAGCAGCATGTTGGGGAGGACAAGGAGGGCAAGTGCCACTGGAGGTGCATGCTGTGTGGTTGCCTCTTCTCCCAATCTAAGGGCAGATTGGCGTCAGGTGTGCGGGAAGGTGGCGGAACCTGCGGCCTCACCTGCGTCCCATATGGAATGCAAACCCACTCTCTCAGCACATCGCCTTATCCGCTTGACTTGACGGTCGGCTCCACGCCACCATCCCCCAACCCCCGCCCCCCACTTCACAGAAAGCGGCGGCGGCCGTGGACACCGGCTCAGGCGCCAACACTCCCAGCGGCTACGCTTCAGCCGACGATGATGCCTTCAGCTACATGTCCGCTAGCCCCGGCAGCACACGCAGCGGCAGCCTGGGCTTTGCTGCGGCAGCGGTGCAGGCGGCGACTGCTGCCGCTGCAGGGCGGGAGTCGGAGGATGAAGAAGCGTCCAGTGCCGGCGGGCGCTGGGTGCGGGTCGATTCTCGCCGGCAGCGGGCCTCCTCGGTTGGGGCGGGCCCCAACCAGGCGCGCCCCCAGCACTGGTCGCACCGGCAGGGCACCCCCCCACCACATTCACTCAGTAGATACTTGGAGCAGCAGGCGGGCGGCAGCGCGCACGGCGGCGGCGGCAGCGCCAGCCGGGCCCACTGGCACGGCGAGGAGCAGCGGCGGCGGCATGGGCAGCACGCACAGCACTCACAGCGTGACATGGTTACGCCGCCGCCACCGGCGCGCCTGCCCTCCTGGCGGCGGTCTGCCACCCGCAGCCCCAGCCCAGACAGGTCTGTGGCTGCTGAGGGGGTGCTCGCGTTCCATTGCACAGCAGCAGGCAGACCGTCCCGCCTGCGCTGCCGAAGTTGCTTTGTCGGGCACCTGGGCCCTTCTTCCAGCGGCCCTCTCGCCCCCTTCCAACGCCCCCTCTGCACCCTCTGCACCTCTCCTGCAGGCGGCTGGGCATGACTGCCCTGCTAGACCCAGCGGCCCTCATGCAGCTGCAGATGGCGCAGCGCAGGCCAGAGGTCCGCTGGCTGGCAGGTGCGCGGCGGGGGCTGGGTTGGCAAGCGGGGGTTGGGTTGGGCGCTTGGTGTCGTGTGCGTGGCCAGCACCACGTGTTTCGTATGAGGGATGCCGGCGGCAGGCTTTGCGAGCGCCCTCAACATCCCGCTCCCAAGCAAGCAGCGCCCTCAAACCAACAACCTGAACGTACCCCTCTCCCTGTTTTGCTAATCGATACACTATCTGAAAGGATTCCGGTGACTGCAGAGGAGGGCCTGTGGGTGGATGTTTCCAGCGCATCTGCGTTCACGCTGGCGGGGCTGCTGGCGCAAGCGGCCGGCGAGGATGCCGTGCCTGCTGAGCACGGCCGGCAGCCAGGTGGGCGCTGCGTGTGCTGAGGGCTTGGTTATGGTGGCAGGCTTCCCGCGGCTTCTTGCGGTACCACATCAGAGCGTCTTCTTGCTGCACCACAACAGATCAGCTTCTTGCTACACCACATCACAGCAGCGAAGAGGAGGACAGCTGGGCATCAGTGCAGCCCTGCCCATGCCTGCTTACCACACACTCGAGCATCGACCTCCTCCCCCCCTCCTTCCCCCCGCCCTGCAGACTCTCCGCGCAGCACAGGCAGCGAGGAGGATGCAGGCTGGGTGGGGCGCCTGCGCTCCTACATCCTGGGCAGGGGCGAAGGCGAGGGCGACGAAACCGACGAGTTTGCGCCCAGCCAGGTGGGGTGGCCTGCTGGTAGGGCCTGCTGGTGCGCTGTCGGATCCAGGCGATGCAGTCGCTGCGCCTGGAATTCTGCATCTTGCTCTGGGCGAGGGCGACGGAAGCGACAAAGTTGTGCCCAGCCGGGCAGTTTTGGGGCGCATGCCCATGGCACTCCGGGCAGTGAGAGCCCAGCCATGTGCAGGCATGCTTGCTTGAGCGTTCCTCGGGCCATCTCATTTCTTGTTGCTGCGCCGCACCTGCAGGCGCCGTCGGCCGGCAAGCTGCAGCTGCGGCTGAGCTGGCAGCCAGTTGAGGAGGAGGCCGCACCGGCCACGCTGCTCAGCCCTCGAGGGAGGCCACGGCATGAGCAGCAGGCACAGCAGGCACAGCAGGCGCCACCCCAGCCAGAGCAGCCGCCTCAGCATCTGGGCAGGCGGGGGCAGCAGCAGGCAGCAGGTGGGCAGCAGGGCTTCAGCGGGGAGGATTTATTGTCGCCCGCTCCTGCGGCACGCAGCACTCAGCTGTCTGCGCCCGCCCGTGGCACAGCAGGCGAGGCTGACCAGCAGCAGCAGCAGCAGCAGGGGCAGCAGGGGCAGGGAGGCGGCATGGGAAGCGTGGCTGCATCAGTAGTCAACCTGGCGGCCGCCTCAGCAGCAGCGGCAGCAGATGCGGTGCCGCAGCGGGGCGTGCTAGCTGTGCGGGTGGCCCACACCAAACTGGACTATGCAACAGGTGTGTGGACAGGGGCTGGTGCCGGGTTGCATCTTGCGCTGCTGCGGTGGCGTTGGCAACTTGAATCGGTTGGACTGTTCGCGTGTCGGGGACGGCCCGCATGCTGAACAGGGACGGCCACCCTCCGCATGCTGAATGCGCTTGCTCGCCTTCCCCACTGCCCCTCACTACAGACCCCTATTAAAAACTGAAAACAACCCATTCCCCCTCACTGCAGACCTCTCCTACCCGGTGCTGGCTGTGAGCATCGACAAGCGGCCCGCATTTGTGGCGGCCGCGGCAGCAGACGCAGCAGCGGCCGTGCTGGGGGCGTCCCCTGCCAAGCCTTCGCTGGCCGCCGCTGCGGCGGCGGCAGCGGCAGCAGCAGCGGCGGCAGCCNGGCGGCGGCGGCAGCGGCGGCGGCGGCGGCGGCAGCCGGGCCCCAGCAGCGGTGGATCAGCATGGAGAGCACGCCCGGCAGCCGCATGGGGCTGCTGCACTGGGGCCAGGTGTTCTACATCCCCACCCAGCTGTCGGAGCACGACTGCCAGGTGCGGCGCCGTTGTGGGGGCAGGAGGGGGGTGGCGGTGTGCACGGCTCCGCCCAGGGTGCAGTGGGCAGCTTGTTCAAGCACCAGCGCGGAGGCATGATTTGCTAGGCTCCCAGCACCCAATACCCCTTGCCGCCGCCTGCCGGAACCTGCACCTGCAGGACGCACGCGTGGTTGTGGAGCTGGGCGAGGTGGCGTCCGCCACGCGCTTCAACCTGTTTGGCCCCGCGCTCTACAGCCTGGATGCACAGGATTCGTTTGGCGACGATGTCAAGGTGGGTTGTGCCCCGGTGCCCCCTGCTCCTCCTCCCACTCCACCCTGTGCCCCCTGTTGCTCCCCCTACTCCACCCCCCTTCCCGGCAGTCTAAGGCACGGCGTGGCTTGGCCGCCCAACAATTGCGATCCATGGCACGCGCCTGCACACAACCCACGGCTGCCCACTCCTGCCTGCACCAGCCGGCCAACCAACTTTCCATCGCCCTCCCAAGCAGGTGGCGGCCAGCGCCGCCATCCCGCTGCGCGGCCTGCTGAGCCAGCGGCGGCTGTCAGGCGCCTGGCGGCTCAAGGAGGCCACTGCCGGGGTGGTGGAGGCGGACCGGCTGGACCTGGGGCGGGCCACGGTGCAGCTGGCCTGGTGCGGCTTTTTTTGTGTGTGCGGGAGGCGGCCGGGGCTCCTGGCTGTGCGTGTGCGGGCATGGGTGCACAGCCTGGTGGGGAGGGATGTGCGGCAGCTGTTGCGCCTGTGATATGCTATGCCATGCCTGCCGCTCAAAGCGTCTGGTGCCCCTGGCCGCATTGCGCCGCCGCAGGTTCCCGCTGCAGCAGCCTGCGCAGCGGCAGCAGGCGGCGGCAGAGGGGGTGGGGGGCAGCGAGGAGGATGAGGATGAGGACGAGGTGCCAGCTGCCACGCCCACAAGCTGAACATTGACTTGGCGCAATTGACGACCCCATTCGGCATTTACCGTGCACCACTCAAACAGCCCCCATGACTCTCCGTTGACTCTTCACCGCCATTTATTTTATGCGTCATTCACGCCAGCTGGCCCACTCATGTGAAACTCCCGCACCCATGAAGGTGGGCAGCAGTCAGGCTGGGGAGGCGTCTGTTGCCTCGACAGATCGGCAGAGATCCCACGTGGTGCGGCGAGCTGCTGCACAGCTGGACCTGGCCCGCACTGGCAGGCCTTTGGGGCTTGGCAGGTCAAGGCAGAGATCATGGATCTGCGGCACGCGGAGATGTGCCCAATGAGCGCGCAAGGGCGGATCTGCGGGCGACGGTCTCGCTGCCCCGGCGGCAGGCGGGAGGTGGCAGGTGTCGGCCTGACCTTCTGCCAGACCCCTGTGGCGCCCGGACGGGCGGGTAAGAAACCACTGAGGGCGAGAGGCGTGTGACCTGGGGGTTGCCCTGATGAGAAAACAGCATTCACCAGGTGCAGCCATGAAGGAAGCTGACACGCCCCCACTCTGTTCCGACTGGTCTCCATCTTTCTCCCCCATCAACCCCCTCCTGGGCCCTTGCAACCCCCTCCAGCATGCTGGCCAGCCCCGCGGAGGCTGCAAAAGAGCCGCCCTCCCTCCGTCTGCAGCAGGCCCCGCCCTACGCCCTCCATGCGCGCCCCACAGGTGATCATGGGGTCGCCCGGAGCGTGTTTTGAGGGCCGGGCCCCGCTGGGAAGCCGGTGCGCAGCCCACCCACGTTGGCGACGAACCCCTCTCCTCTCCTGCGCCTCGCAGCCGCGGTCTACTACCCAGTGGGCTACGTATATCCCGGATTTTTCATGGCGCAAGGCGCCGCCGACCCGCGGGCGGCAGCAGACGGCGGCGACGGCGCCGCCCTGGGCGGCGGGCCTCTGATGGGGGCTGGGCAGCAGCACAACGACGGCCTGCCCAACACCATAGACGCGCTCAAGGCGCGGGTGATGGATGCGGGGCCAGGGGAGGTCAAATCCCTCATCGCCGCGTCGCGCCTCCCGCTGCGGTGAGCGGCGGGCACCCTGACTGGCGCAGGTGCCGGGCGGCGCTGGCGCAGGTGCTGCTTCTTCAATGGCATGTCCCCCCTGTTGCCTGCGCGCGTGATGCATGCCTCTAGCAGCTGTCTGATCAGCAGCCTTGCTCGCGTGCTTGCAGGGCTGCCGCTTTCACATCCCTCATACAAATGGTGAGCGCCGGCGGCGGGTGGCGGTTGGGCGCCGGCAGCTGCCGCGACACCCGTGGTATTTTGCCATCTGGCTGGGTTGCTGAAGATGGTGTGTGCGGTGGAGTGCCATGGCAGCCCCGCTGAGCGGTCTGATGCAGCCGGAGCGTGCCTGGAGGCAGCTGCAGCCGGGCCGGGCAACCTGCGGCAGCACGGCGCCTGGCCGGCAGCGCACGTGGCACTGGAAAGACGAACCAATCCTACGGGAGTCCTACCAGCAATCCTGCCAACCTATCCTGCGTTGATCCTAGCTGTACTACATAGGCAGGACTGGTATAGGATTGTTACAGGACGACCATAGGATCAATCCTGCACAAAATGGGATTCGTAGGATTGGGCAACGCTGGACTGGCAGGATTGAGGTGGGATCGGTAGGGTTGGCCTTTATTTCCGATAAATCAGAAGTGCTGAATAGCACTGGTTCGGTGGAGACAGAGGTGTACAGCCCCACAGAGGAGGGCCTGCAGGGTCAGCCCTTGCTTCGCCTGTTGCGCGTTGTCGTACGCCTGCAAGCAAGTAAAGGCCAGCCGTCAGTGCACACATCAATCATATGTGTGCACCATACTGTTGCAGCCATGCCTTGCAGAGCTGTGCGGTGTACTTGTGGCCCGTGACAAGCACATCGCACCGAGCAAACGCTGCCACCAGCTGTGTCGCCCCAGCCCTCGCACACCTTCACGCTGGAGCTTCGGTTGCATGCCGGTGGGCAGCAGCGGCGGCGGCGGACACGTGCGTGCACCCCTGATGCTAGCACTTGGGCGAGGGCTTTGCAAAAACTGCGGCAGGGATTGGATGCCAGCACCAGCTTCCAACTCAGAACTAGCCACAAGGAAGAGGAGCGCATGCCTGCGCCTGACTGGCAGCAGTTGGGCGCCGCACGCACGCCGGCGAGTGCCTCCCCAAGCGGGCCCCTCACAAAGGCAGCCAGGGCGCAGTCTGCTACCGCAGACAACATGCGCTGTCAGCATCACACGCTGTTCCCACCTTAGGGTGGTGGTGCAGCGGGCTGGTTGGGACTGCCCGAGGGTGCACGACGGCTTGCGCAGTCGTCAAGGTGACGGCAGCCCGTCAGGGACCCTGAGGCAGAACAGAAATGAATGGGGAGAGGGGTGCTCAGCAGCAATGCTGCGGCAAGGATTTGACAGCATGAGGTGGACAGGTCGAAACACCGGCGGGCAGGGTGGGGCAGGCAGTGCAGCAGGCGTGCCACTCGCTGCTGCAGCCTGCGGGGCGGCGGCGGCCGGCGGCAGCAGCTGCCCGGCTGCCGCCGGTCGCTGCCCCACCGCAACGCTGCTGCAACGCCCTGCCAAAGGATGCTCACTGCACAGCAGCGGCCCGGACGGCGTGCGCTCACCGGGTAGCCGTTGGAGCGACAGCCGGGCTGCGCGGGCCTCTGCGGCCGCTGCCGCAGCGCTGTATCGGTTGCGCGGGATAGATCAGCGTCGTCGCGGGCCTCCGCGGAGCAGCGCGCCGCTCACGGGGGGCGGCCCGCGCCGGTGCTCGGGCTGCAGCCCCGCGGCGAGCTGTGATGCAAAGTCATTGCGATCGCAGTGGGGCGATCGTAGAGAAGCAGGCAGGTGAATGGTGCGCTGCAGGCGAAAGTGAGCGGTGACAGATGCGGCATGCTGTGCCGCGGCATGCCGCCGCCTGCCGCCACGTGGCAGCCACAAGTGTGACACATGGCCTGCTCCCCCGCATGTCAGCTAGGACCAGCCGTCTGAAAACATCGTGATGCATGCATGCGTCCGGGCCAACAACGTCTGCACCAATGAATAGTTGCAAGGGTGGTGAGGCCGGCGGCGGCAGCGGGTGAGCGGCAAAGGCGCACAAGGGGGCGCCCTGTGCCTTAGCGCTTTACGACCCATGCTGGGCACGCCCGGCGAAGGGGTGGGTAGCAGTTGCTTTGAGATGGAACTACAGCTGATCAGGATGCCCCGGTCTGGCACACTGGGATAGAGAGCGGCGGGCACCCCTAGAGCCCGTCGGCGGCAGGCGGCAGCGGGGGGTAGGGAGGCAGGCACAAAGCGTGGGAAATGGGTTCCTAGTGTTCAGGGTCACATGCACACCAAATGCGAGCACAAAATTGGTGCTAGCGGGGCAGGTGGTGCACATGTGACCGTCGGACACAGGTAGGATTGGCTAGGATTGAGAGCCCCCCGGTAGGACGGGCCGCAGGACTGTCCATCCACATGGTAGGACTTGGTGGGACTGGGTAGGATTGAGCAGCAGCAGTCCTACGGCGTGTGGGACCGCCACAGGATCACCGCAGGATGGTTCGTGAAGCCAGTGGGGGCGGCACTGTTGCCGAGTCTCACCGCTGCCGCAGCCACGGCCCCCCGCTGCTTGTTGCAGGCTGCCAAGGCAAAGCAGCCCCGCAAGGCGGTGGAGCTGTTTGAAGCCATGAGCACCTCGGGCGTGCAGGTCGGTTTGGTTTGTTGGTTGGGGCGGGCGGGTCTGCCTGGCGTCCGCTCGGTTTGATGCCACGCTTGAGCCCCCACCGTCCACGCCGCCGCTTCATGCCTGACCGCCATGCTCTCTCCCCACCCGTACCACGCTGCACAGCCCAACACGTTCAGCTACTCGGCACTGATCAGCGCTCTGGCGCGGGGCGGGCTGTGGCGGGTGCGCCCGGGCTGTGCGCGGGGCGTGGCACATGAAGCGACGTGCCCTGCTGCTGCCGCTGCTGGTGCTGCTGCGTTTAGCTGCTGTTGCTGCTGCTGCTGCTGCCGCCTGCTGGTTTGCGTGATAGCTGCTACCGCCTCAAATAAAAAATACCATGCACCACCAGACCCCAGAGTGGTCTGGTGACAACCTTCCGCCTCACTTTGTGCATGCCCTCCAGCCCACCATGCCTTTTTCCCTGCCCACTGTTGTTGCAAGTGCTTGCCATCCGATCTGGCCACCACGAGCTCAGGAAGTTTTGTTCCGTCTCGTTTCCGTCTCGTTTTCGTGCAGGAGGCGGAGCGCTATTTTGACGACCTGCTGGCCATGGCTGAGGACAGCCCCGACATGTCGCCCAACACCGTCACCTACGCAGCGCTCATCTCAGGTGTGCTTTGCTGCCGCAGCTGTGACGCTGCAGGTTTGCTTCTGCGCCTGCTTGTGCTTGTGCCGCTGCAGCTGCTGGTGCTGCTGCTGGTGCTGCTCAGGTGCCTGTGCAGGGCGGCTGGGCATCTGGCCGGCACACAGCGCACACAGCGCTTCCTACCACTGCCGTGAAGCGGCATGTTGTAGCCCTGCTGCGCAGCTGCGCGTTGTAGCATCATTGTAGCATCACCAACGACTGTTCCCTCCTCCCATTCCCTGCAGCCTACGAGAAGGGCGGGCAGCTAGACAAGGCGCTTGCGGCGTTTCGGCAGCAGGTGCGGTGCGGGGTGGAGCAGTGGGCACTGGCTGTGGGGAGGCAGCGGGTGTCCTTGCATGGCCTGCTGGTGCGACAGGCCCCGCCATGTGCCCAGCTGCCTGTGTTTTTTCTTGTGGCGGGGATTGCACAGACTGAGGCTGGTTGGCGGCTGCCCAGTTGTCCAGACACCTGTTGGCGCCTCCTCCTGCCAAGCTGTCTCAAGTTGTCGAGAAACCATGTGTGGCGCCTCCTCCTGCGCAGGTGGAGGCGGGCGTGCCCCCCGACCTTATCACCTACTCCTCCCTCATCACAGCATGCCAGCGAGCGGGTACGCGGCGGCTCGGGCGCGGGTTCGCTGCCCCCTCTGGCTGTGGATTGTGACACGCAGAGGCACAAGCAGCAGAGCCCTGGACATCTGCATTCGCGCATCATGTCGCCGCTCGCCACTCGCTGGTCATGTGGTCTCTGGCCTGCCGTGTCCCATCCTCTCTTCGTTGTGCAGGCAACCTGGACGACGCGAGCGGGCTGCTGGATCAGCTGCACTCCTCGGGCCTGGTGGGCAGCCAGCAGCTGTACCACGGCCTGCTGCAGGTGGGAAGAAGGAATGCGCCCTGGGCGCGGATTGAGGGGGTTGGCTGGTGGGCCAAGTGCATGTGCTCTGAGGGGGCGGTGGGTCGGGATTGCATCCCAGGGGTGCAGCCAGGAACAGTGCCTGCTGCAGATGAGGCAAGGGGTTGGTGGATGTCGAGGGGTAGTTGGGCATGCTCGCTCGAGGTGGCATCAAGCAGCCTGGATGGGCGGCCAGACCCAGCACAGTCTGCCTCCAACACGGAAGCACTTACCCACTGCGCCGCAAACTGCTCCGCTATCCACTTGCAGGCGTGCCAGGCGACGGGGCGGTGGCAGCTGGCGCTTGAAATCTTCCTGGGCATGCAGGTGGGCATCATGTGCTTTCAAAGCGTGCGGTTTCAAAGCATGCACTTCCAAAGCATGCGCCTTCAAAGCTTTCAAAGCGGCAAGTTGCTGCAGCAGAAATGACGGCTGGTGCGCCTCCCAGCCTCGTGCTGCCACACTACTGCTGCACCTGCTCCACACAGCGCCCTGACCAGCTGCCCGCTTCCCGCTCTCCCCATGCAGTGTGCAACCGCACGGCCCACGGGCCACACCGTGTCGCTGTTGCTGGGCACGCTGGTGGCGGGGCAGCAGGTGCGCTGGGGTTGCAACTGCCGGACGGGAGTCGCCAAAACGTGATAGACATAACCGGGCTGTTTGCACAGCCCGATTCTTGGAGCCACTGGCCAGCAAACAGGCCATGCGTTCAGGACCTGCTTCACCTCCCCCTCCCTGCACCCACGTGGGCACACCGCAGGTGGAGCACGCGCTGTGGCTGGTGCGGGAGGCGCTCGCGAGCGGTTACGACCTGCCGACCGCGGCCTACAACCACCTGCTGCAGGTGGGCGGCTGCTGGGAGTGTGGCCTGAGGCAGGTGCCGGGAGTGTGGCTTGGGCAGGTGCTGCGGTTGCTCGGGGCAAGCCGTCAAGTCCAGCGTGGGCCACAGGTGTGGGCCACAAAGCGTGCCCTGCAAGCTAGACACAGAGCGCCTGCACAGCTGCAGGCCTGCGCCTAAGCTTCTCATGCCGCCAACTCACTCGCGCCGCCCTGGCTCCGCCCCACTGTCGCAGCTGCTGGCGGGGCGCGGGGAGTGGGAGCGTGCGCTGGCTGTGCACCGTGCCATGAACCTGGCCGCGGCACGCCCAGACTCAACAACCGCGGGCCTGCTGGTGGCGGCCTGTGTCCATGGCGGCAACCAGCATCTGGCCTCGCAGCTGGCGGCGGTGAGAGGAGGGGTTTGGGGAGGGGATGGGCTGGAACAGAAGGGCTTGGGAGAGGGAGGGGGCTGGAATTGGATGAGGCGCGGTGGCAGGGGCACCATAGGCAAGGCAAGGACGTGCTTTTGTCGATTCCCGCACAATGCCTGGCTCCGAGATGCCCGCTGCGCCTGCGACACCTCCCCTTGTCACTCATCTGGCTACCACGTCTGCCTCTGTCCGCCCCCAGCAGGACTTTGCGGCGCTGGGCCTGCTGGCGCAGCAGCCGCCGCCGCCGCCGCCCGCGCCCCTCGACGGCCGGCCGCTCCTGCCGCTGCCGGTGCCGCTGGGGGTCGCGGCGGGTGCGGGCTGCAGCGAGCACGAGCCCACCAACGGCAGCAGCGTCTCGGAAAACGGCATCAGCATCTCCGATGCCAGCTGCGACGCCAACGGCTACCCAAGCAGCCGCAGCGGCAGTGCAAGTGTGGCCAGCCGGGCAGCGGACAGCCTCGGCGGATGGCCGGCGGTGGCCCAGCCCGCCAACTAACCCAAGCAGGCTGCACGGCCGCAACTTAGCCGGCACCAGACGCAGACGCCGAGCAGCGGCAGGGGCGGTGGAGGCAGTGTGCCCTCCACTCCTTGCCCTCAGCGTACCGCCGCCTGGCGCTTTGACATCCCAATTTTGGCTCATCGCTTTGATGCCTCTTGTCCCACCACACCCTCGGCTCTGCTTTGTACTCTCCCCCAACCTATTCTTCGCACATCTGTCCCCATGCACGCACACACACGTCGTGCTGCTTGGTTGGTTGCACGACAACACGCCCTTGCTTTCGAGCCCTGCAGGTGTTGATAGTCGTCCTTTGGTCATGTCCGCCTGTGCTCGTCCTCTCATGCATGCCTTATGTTGTCCTTCTTTCCGTTCGCATCCTTTGCCACATAGTTTCTGTGAACGTGAAGCGCACGAGTCGCCGATCACGGGACTGGCTTGAGACCGAGGAGGGTGTCGGTGCCCCGCGGCCGGGCGCTGCGCTGGGTCGCCCGCCGCCGCTTGGCGGCGCCCTGATCATGACGCGCCCGCATGCGCAGCCCTCAACTGCGCTTCTGCGTGCCTTTTGTGGTTGTGCAAGCGGGTGACGAGACCCTCAGCGACCTCCACCGCCGCAACCCCACCAACCCCTCCACGAGCGCCGTTGGCCTTCCCGGCAGTGATCACACGCGTGGTACAAGCTGCTTTTCAAAGCCAGAGCGATGCGCGGCGCTCCGCCGCACAACCCCACGCCCGCTGCGGAGCTCCAGAGCGGCCTCAAGTCGTAGGACAGGTGCAGCAAAGCGTGCAGGGTTCGCTGGACAGCGCCGCCACCAAGAATCCAGCGGCCGCAGCACCGCCGCAACCTCGGTCCGCCGCTGCCGCCGCCGCCCTCGCAGTCCAGACCCTCGCGCCCTCTCCTCCTCAACCCGCAGCGATGCTGCGGCGCTTGCAGTGGGTAGCGCTGGTGGTGGCGCTCGCACTGGCCTCGCTGCCGGCTCGAGCGCAGGACGTGGGCATTCCCGGCCAGGACAGCGACGGTAAGTCGAGGTGTTGCAGGTGGTGGATTGAGGCTGCCTGCCGCCGTGTTTTCTCGGCAGCGCAAGGGCAACCCTTGGCGCCTGACCCCCTGCGACCCCGAGCACTGCCCTCCTGCAGCCGCGGCCCTGCTGGCGTTGCGACAATCCATCGACAACTGGGACGCGTTTGCCGCATCGGCGGGCCTGCGCGGCTGGGACTCCAGCCTGCCGCCGTGCCAGTGGAGCGGTGTCACCTGCTCCGATGACGGCCGTGTGCGCAGCCTGTGAGCCCCTGGGGAGCTTGCATGCAGCGTGGGGGCAAGCTGGAGGGAGGTTTGGTGGGGATGAGGGCGCTGCTGCTTCAAGCGACTGGCCGCACGTGTCGGCTGGGGTGCCCGCTGGTGCGCCCCACGCTCCCCCACCTAGTGGGCTGGCGTTAAGCTGTTAAGCTAGACTAGACTGGACACTCCCCCACTGCCTTCCCGCTGCCGCAGCATCCTGGCATGTGAGGACTGCGCTGTGCGTGCTGAGGGCTCCCTGCCGGCTGAGCTGGCTGGCCTGTCCGGCGCATCAACCATCAACCTGCAAGGCAATGCATTTGGTGGCAGCCTGCCGGCGGCTTGGGGCGGCCCGCGGGCTCTCACCGCCCTGCAAAACCTGTGAGCACGGGTTGAGGGATCTTGCTACCTTGGGCTGTTGTAACCAGGCTGCGCTTAGAGCTCGGGCTTGAGCAGGGCCGGCTGGCCCCATGCTGCGTGTTGTTGGGGCTCAGCCGGGGCTCCAAGGCATCTGCCTTTTCTCCGCTGCGTGTCATTGGGGCGCAGCAGGCCGGATCAGCAGGCCGGATCAGCAGGCCTCCCAGCACCTGTGTTTTTGCTCCAACCGCCCCTCTGGCCCCGGCCGCTCCTCTCACCCGAACCTCGCAGATACCTGAACGATAACTTCCTCAGCGGCAGCCTGCCCGACACCTGGAGCTCCCCAGGCGCCTTCCCCCAGCTGTCCCTGCTGCGCATCGATGACAACGCACTCACCGGCACGCTGCCGCCACGGCTGGGCAGCGCGGGGGCGAGCGGCAACGCGAGCGCCGCCAACATGCCCAACCTGCTGGTGCTGTGAGCGACGTGCATGTCGTAACACTGTGGCTGCTGTGCCTGGCTGCGGCCGACTGAGCAGCGGGCAGGCCAATGGTTGTGGTGCGTTGCTGCTGCCTGGCCAGGCTGCTGAGCAGCAGCAGCGTTGTGTTTGCCTGCAGGGAGATCCATCTGTTCTCAAACCTAAATCTATCCGGCCGGTTTGCACTCACTGCCGCACTCCAACCGCCCCCAACCCCGCCCAGCCGGCTGTTCAACAACCTGCTGTCCGGCACACTGCCGCCGGAGTGGGGCTCTCAAGAAGGCAGCTTTCTGCGCCTGCAGGTGGGCCTGCGCATGCACAGATGCCGTGTGGTTGGCAGCCCTGGAGTTGTGGGCCACGCAGTGCTGCGCCGCTGCCGCGCGGCGGCTGGCCGGCGCCGCCGGTGTTGCTCCTCAAGCTGTCACACTTGGACGCTTTGACGCGCTGCCCGCACTGCCGGGTTCCGACCGCCCTGCTGCAGACGCTGGCGCTCCAGAACAACTCGCTGGAAGGCTCGGTGCCGGCGCCCTGGTCTGAGCCTGGGGCCATGCCGAGGCTTCAGGAGCTGTGAGCCACCCGGGGAAATACTGCTTGTTTCGTCGGGATGTCAACAGCGCGGCGGCGGGAGCCGGCCGTGCATGCTGCCTCCTGCAGGACGGCCCCCCCTGGGCTGGACCAGTCGCGCTCAACCCGACCCGCTCCCCTGCTACCCCCACTCATGCACACACCCCCGCAGGTTCATGCAGCAGAATCGCCTGTCGGGCCAGCTGCCCGGCGCCTGGGGTGCCAACGGCAGCTGGTCTCAGATGCGGTACCTCAACCTGGACAACAACCCCCTCGGAGGTGCCTGCACCAGCTGATCCAGGGCACTGCCTGGGTGTCATGCAGCAGACGCATCCAGCTGATTCAACGCACTGGATTGAACTTTATTCAGTGCGCTGTCTCTGCTGGGGAGCAGCCCGAACGCCCACTCAAGCAGCGCACAGCACAGCGTCGCCCACCCTGCCGCCCACCACACGCACCGCCCACCAACCCCCGCCCACCCGGTCAGGCCCACCCAAATGCACCATGTGCATGCAACCGATAGATCTGCCCTGGCGCACAGCACGGTGCATGCAACCTGCCACCCATGCTTGCCACCGCCCCAACCGCTCCCTGCACCCGCTTGCACCTGCCTCTGCCGCAGGCTCGCTGCCGGCGGAGTGGGGCCGGCCGGGCTCCTTCCCTGAGCTGCGCGTGCTGGGGCTCAATAACACCTCGCTCACAGGTGCCGCACCTTTACGCCCGGCAGTTTCGCACATGCTGTGTGCCGGGATGTTGCACTGGATCCCGACAAACCCTGCTGCACCAATCCACTGCCTTTGTGCTGACCGGCTCCCGCCCTCCTCCCTGCACGTTGGTCCTGCAGGCACGCTGCCATGGGGCGCTCAGGGCGCCTTCCCTCTGGCAGACGCCTTGTGAGCCTGCAAGTGGCGGTGCTGTGCGGTGCCGTGCTGTGCTGTGCTGTGCCGTGCCGTGCTGTGCTGTGCTGTGCTGTGCCGGGGGCCAAGACCCACGCAGCCGCTGTGCCAGCACCTGCGCCACAATCCACCTCACCCAACCTGGCCAGCTTGGTTGAACCCACCAGCTGGCCACCGATCCAATCCAGCTCACCGGACTCCTGCCCATGGCCCCATCTCCCCTTCTGTATGTCTGTTCTCCTTCCCCATCTGCCTACAGCTGGTTGGAGCGCAACAACCTGAGCGGCACCATCCCCGCCTCGTGGGCAAACCTCACCAGCCTGCGGCGCCTGGTCATCCGACCCGGCAACCCAGCCCTGTGCGGCCCTGTGCCCAGCGGCTTGCCCTTCTTCCTCTGCACGGATGAGGATGTGAGCTGCCTGCGCAGCCAGCCTGCCCTGCCCGACTGCGCAGCCGCGGCTGGCCCCGCGGCGGAAGGGGCAGCAGCAGCCGGCGGGGCCACCGANCGAGCGGCCCTGCCGCCGCCGACACTGGCGGCGGCGGCGGCGGCGTCTCAGCAGCCGCCATAGCTGCGCCTGTGGCGGTTGGTGTGGTAGTGGTTGCGGCTTTGATAGGCGGCTTCTTTGTGGCGGCGCGGCGGCGGCGCCGGCGGCAGCAGGAGGAGGCCGCGGAGGCCTGCAAAGCCGCAGAGGGACGCCCAGCCCTGGTGAGAGGATGGTTGCTGGACGGCAGCAGCACTGCCGCCGGGGCTGCTGCTGCTGCGTTTGCTGGTCATGTGCGAGCATCACGACTTGCGATGCAAGCCCAAGCCAAGGAGGCAGCCTTTCTTCCTTGCCCATCACTCACACGCTCCCCTCCTGTATGTCTCCCACCTGCAGGCGCACCCATTTGATACGGAGGAGGGCCGGGCCGCTCTCACCTCCCCCTTTGCCGCTAACGCCTTCCAAACCGCCATCGACGTGCCAGACGGCAGCAGCGCCAGCCAGCCCGCGGCGGCGGCTGTGGCGGCCGCAGCAGCGCTGGGTGCTACCGCCAGCCGGGGCGAATCTGAGACTCGGCGCAGCAGGTTTCACGACAGTGCCGGCACAGCCAGCGCATCCACCCTGTCGGGCGGCAGCCAGCGCAGCTGGATGGCCAAGTGCGCCCGCATCGAAACCAAGAGCCTGCCTCACAGCGGCCTGCCCGAACTGGTGCCGGCTGGCGCGGCAGCAGGCGCGGCAGCAGGGCGGGCAAGCGCCCCCGGCCGGGCGTCCCTGGAAATGCAGCGCATGGTGCGGCCCTCGCCGGTCGCCCACAGCAGCAAGACCAGCGGGCCCAGCGGCAGCGCAGCGGCAGCAGAGGCGGCAGCGCTGGCGGCCGAGGAGGAGGATGTTGTGGCTGCCATGCTGGCTGGGGAGGTGGGGCGGCCGTTCAGCAGCGAGGAGGTGAGGCTGGGGGAGGGGCATGGGGGAGTAGGGGCATGCCTTGGCTGGTGCGGTGGCAATGGGTGGGCACGTAAGTCGTGTGGCAGGCAGTTGAATCGCCGAGGGTAGGATGCAATGGGCCGAGGCGTAGGATACAACGGGGCTTGAGCATCTCCTCCTGATGCACAGCACTCATCGCTCCTGATGCACTGCGGCATCCTCTCCTGATGCACTGCGGCATCCTCTCCTGATGCACTGCACTCATTGCTCCTGGAAGTCTGCGCAGGCCCGCAGCACCGAGGACAGCAGCGGCTCCATCCCGACCGCAGTGCCGGAGCTGCCCTTTTCGGACTGGGAGATCTCGCCCACAGGTGGGCGGTTTGGGTGGGAATGATTGTGGAGGAAAGGTGCTTCTTTTGATGGGGTGGATGGCAGGCGGGTGAGCAACGCATTGCGTACGCCATGTCCAGCCCTGCACCAAGGCCTGCTACGCATGACCAGGGGCAACGTGCCCTGACGCTGGCTGCCAACCATAGTCCTCGTTGCCGTTCCCCCGGACCTGCAGACATCCAGATCGTCAAGCGGCCCGACGGATCCGACTGGAGCCTGGGCAGCGGTGGCTTTGGCAAGGTGGGCGGGCGCGCGAAAAAAATGGTTGCATTGGGTGCTGCTCCCCGTACGCTGCTGAATTGTTGGCTGCCCTCACCAGCCCTGCACGGCGGCGCCCTCACCAGCCCTCACCAGCCCTGGACAATGGCGTGGCGCAGGTGTTCAAGGCGCTGCGGCACGGCGTGCAGCCGGTGGCAGTCAAGGTGCTGAGCACCTCCTCGGACATGCGCCAGGTGCGAGCTCCTGACTGATGTTCCTTGCCACGGCGCAATTGGTTTGCTGGTGCTGTTTCACAGGCCGAGGAGCTGAGCACCTCTTCCGACGTGCGCCAGGTGCGCGCTCCTGACACGTGTTCTTGCCGAAACAAGTTGGCCTGTTTTGGTTTGCTGGCGGTGCCTAAAGGGTCAAGGTGCCGAGCACCTCCTCAGACACGCGCCGGGTGCGCAATCCTGTTGGGCGGCAGCCCTTGGCCCACCTGCTGGCATGTTTGGGCTCGGGCGAGGCAGCGCTGCACTCGCTGGTAACCCGAAGTGCTGGATGGTTTTCCAACCTGAGCATGCATCCTGCCCTGCAGCTGGCACTGGCCGACTTCCGCCGGGAGATTGCCATCCTCAAAGTGAGCAGATGGCCGGGTTAACCCAGGTTTGGTTGGCGTGCCTGCTGCCCAGCTGGCCCCCTCAACAACCCACGCCCGAGGCATACTCTGTCTGTCTTTCTTTCTTTCTTTCTTGGCGTGCCTGCTGCTGTGGAGGTGGCGGCAGCTCCCACTTGCCGCCGCACCCCCAACTGCCCTGCCTCTGGCCCCTGTTGTTCCCTGCAGGCGTGCCGCGACGTCAACATTGTGCAGTTTGTGGTGAGTGGCCAGCAGCGGATGCGGCACAGCGGCTCACGCCTGGGCGGGATAGCGGGCCAGCCCTCCTCCTCGTCGCCTCACCGGCTGCGTGATCCGCGCCAGCCTGCTGCGACAGCCAGCGGCCGTGTCTTACCCTGTGCATGCCGCGGCTGCTTCCCATGCGCAGGGTGCCAGCCTGGGCCCCTGCTGACGTGTCTCACCCTGTGCATGCCGCGGTTGCTCCCCCGCAGGGCGCCAGCCTGGGCCCTGACCACACGATGCTGGTCACCGAGTACATGGAGGTGAGCCGGTGTGAACCAGTAGTAAATCGGGGAAATTGATCGAAGTAAACCAATGGAAAGGGCCGTAAAAAGTTGGGAGTGCGCCGGTGCTGGTCACTGAGTACATGTAGTGGGTATGCTGAAGATGCATACTGTGCTGGCATGCTGAGCATGCATATTGTGCTGGTATGCTAAGCATGCATATTACTAGTAGGAGTGCAGTGCCGCAAGGTTTGGGGGCCCGTCCACGAGTGGTGTCTGCTGCCGCCGCCCCTGCTGCTGCTGCTGCTGCTGCTGCCCTCCCTGCTGTGGCGTACGCACACAACAAACCGCCCTGTGGCCGCAGGGCAGCAACTTGATGAACAACGTGCGGCACAGCAAGCTATGCTCGCAAGCATGCACGCTGAGTGACCCTGCCATTTCGTTCCTCTTGTCGTCCAGGGCGGCAACCTGATGAACAACATCGCCGCTGGGCGGGTTTCCTGGTACCGCCGCGGGCGCAAGGTGCGCTGATCAGCTCATGAGCGGCTTGCACAGGCTGGAGCCTCTCCTGTTATATATTCTGCTGAGTGGACCCTTTTGGAGCCTGCCCTGCGATCACTTGATCAGGGTCGGGCGGTGCGTGTGCTTGCACTGGCCTCACTCTGACGCCATTGGCGATGCCTTCATGCCCTTCAACCTGATGAGATGCACAACCGGAGCCTCTGCAGGTGGCGCTGGATGTGGCCCGCGGCCTCGTGTTCCTGCACTCCAAGCGCATCGTGCACTTTGGCGAGTGCTTCTGCTGCTGCTGCTGTTACGCTGCTGTGCTGCGCTGCGCTGTGCTGTGCTGTGCCGTGCTGTGCTGCATCTTCTGCCTGCGCTACTGTTTGCTACTGTTCGCTACTGTGCTGGGTCATCTAGCTGTGCTACTGTTCGCTCACGCAAGCCTGCACACTCCGTCCCCCCACTGAGCAGACCTGAAGAGCCCCAACATCCTACTGACGCGGTGAGCGGCAGTGCGTGGCGTGTGCGGGAGCCTCGCAGCCCTGGGAGGCAGCCTGCCCTGCTCCTGCTGGCCTCGACTTGCCGGAGGCATGCCTGCTGACCGCTCATCCAGAATCTTGCCCACCCTTCATCCGCCACATTTCAGGGACGGCACTGCCAAGATTGCCGACGTGGGCATGGTGCGTTGGGCCGGATCACGGACTGTCTTTCTTTGGCACGCCTGCCTCCAGCAGCCGGCCTGTCCTGCTGCTTAAGCTCGCTACCTGTTGGCGGCGCAGTGCTCGGGCCTGGCCTGGCCTGGCCTGTTCACTCGTGAAATCTAAAG
>RRZL01000034.1:1137566-1174207 GCA_006782975.1 Chlorella sp. Dachan
GAGTGCGATGGGGCGGGCGCGGGCGGCCTGGGTTGGCGGGAGCGCGCCCCTTGGGAACCACCCACTTGCTGCTCGGGGTTATGGCAGCCTCGCTCCCCGCCCGCCCGCGCCCCGGGCTGCCGTCGGGTTCCCCAGGCAGCAATTGGGGAGCGCGGCGGGCCGCACGCAGCTGGGCACTTGGCGGCGGCGACCGGCGGCAGGCGGGGCCGTGGCAACCGGCGCCAACGCGCCCCACCCCATGCCGCAGGGTATGCGATGGAGAAGAAGAGCAGCATCATCGCCATCGGCCTGACGGTGCACAACGCGCCGGTCGAGCTGCGCGAGAAGCTGGCGGTGCCCGAGGCCGAGTGGCAGCGCGCGATTGAGGAGCTGTGCTCCTACCCCCACATTGAGGAGGCGGCAGTGCTGTCCACCTGCAACCGCATGGAGATTTACGTGGTGGCCGTGTCTTTCCACCGTGGTGCGTGGCAGCGCCTGGGCAGCAGGCGGGAGGCGGGCCTGGTGGCGGACGCGAGCGGCTGGTTTATCGGCCGCGTTGCCAAGCTCGGATGCCTCGTCCCGCTGCTGCCGCCATGCCGCTGCTCATGCTGCCGCGCCGCTGCCGCTGCCCACCTTGCTGCTCGCTCCCCGCTCCGCCCTCCCACCAGGCGTGCGGGAGGTGGAGGACTGGATGAGCCGCGCCTCGGGCGTGGGCCTGGAGGAGCTGCGGCCGCACCTGTTCCTGCTGCGCGACCGCGACGCCACCGGCCACCTGCTGCGCGTGGCAGGTGCGCGTCGCTAGCGGCCCGGGGTGTTTTCAGCTGCTGCGTGGCACACGCTGGCCAGGCCGCTGCGCGTCGCTGCCCTGCCTGTGCGGTGCAACCAGTGCTGCGGCCTCCACCAGCTTCCGCGCTCCCGCCCTGTCCGCGCCCCCAAGCCCGCCTCGCCTCGCCCTCACCCGCCCCGCCCCTCGTCTCACTCACTGCAGGCGGCCTGGACTCTCTGGTGATGGGCGAGGGCCAGATCCTGGCTCAGGTGAAGCAGGTGCACAAGGTGGGGCAGAACGCGCCCGGCTTTGGCCGCCACCTCAACGGCCTGTTCAAGCAGGCGGTGACGGCGGGCAAGCGGGTGCGCAGCGAGACAAGCATCAGCAGCGGCGCCGTCAGCGTCAGCAGCGCGGCGGCGGAGCTGGCGCAGCTCAAGCTGCCCACCCACGACTTCAACGACGCCAAGGTGGGGGGCGCTGGCGTGGCTGGAGGAGGGGTGGACGGGGGGGTGGCGTGGCGGTCCATGCTGGTAGCTACGATGCTGGTACCGGCAGGTCGCGTTTGCTGGTCTGTGGCGGCTGCACTCAGCCCTGCTTCCCGCCTCTCGCTGCGCCCCAGGTCTGCATCATCGGTGCGGGCAAGATGTCCAAGCTGCTGGTCAAGCACATGCATTCCAAGGGCTGCACGCGCATGACGGTGCTCAACCGCAGCCTGCCGCGCGCTGAGGTGCGCCTGCCGCTGCTGCAGCCAGCATGCTGGGCGAGGCTGCGAGCAGCTGTGGGGTGCCGCCTTCCTGCCTGCCTGCCACGCAAGTGCTGCCGGCACCTCCAGTGCTCTGCCGTCACCGCCGCTGCCCCGTGGCTTGACCTCGCTCCACCTGCCGCGCCGCTCCCGCCGCCACGCAGGCGCTTGCCGAGGAGTTCCCGGAGGTGCAGTTTGACATCCACCTCATGCACGACCTCATGAAGGTGGGGAGGGCAAGAGAGGGAGAGGGAGTGGGGGAGAGAGACAGAGAGAGGGAGCTGGCAGGCAGGCCGTGTGCAGCAGCAGCGGCGCTTGGGCTGGGTGGGAGGGGCCCTGCTGCAGCCCGCAGTGCAGTCCCTGCGTGCAGTGGGCTCCCTGGCTGCACTGCTAACGCTGCCGCGGCTGTGTGCGCCCTGCTCAAGCCTGCCCTCTTGCATCCCAACTCATGCCCCGCCCCAACAAACGAAACTCGTGCCCCGCCCCGCCCCTCCGCAGTGCGTGGAGGAGAGCGACCTCATCTTTGCGGCCAGCGGCAGCGAGGAGCTGCTGGTGCATAAGGAGGACATTGAGAACATGCCGGCGGCCAGCGAGAAGGTCGGCGGCGTGCGGCGGTTTGTGGACATTTCGGTGCCGCGCAACATTGCGCCGCAGCTGAACGAGCTGGAGGGGGCCATTGTGTACAACGTGGACGACCTCAAGGAGGTGCGCTGCTGCTTCTGTGTTTGTGGGCCACCCTCGTATCGTTGCTGGGCTGCCGCTGGCCCCTTGCCTGCTGGCGCGGGCGTGTGTGCCTGCCGCCTGCAGCCCGCCCTGCCAGCCGATCACTCGCCACCCCACCCGCTTGGCCCCTCACTCCCTGCTCCCCTTCCCCACCATCTCCCGTTCGTCCTCAGGTGGTGGCGGCCAACAAGGAGGAGCGTGCGCGCGCGGCCGCCGAGGCCGAGGTGCTGCTCAAGGAGGAGCAGCTGGCGTTTGAGGCGTGGCGCGACTCGCTGGAGACGGTGCCCACCATCAAGGCGCTGCGCGGCAAGGTGCGTGGCTGGCTTTTTGTTGGGGCGGGCTCTCGCTCGACTGCCCTGCCTGCCGCTGGAGCTAACTGGCGCCCCTGCGGCAGTGCTGCACATGTCGGTGCTGTGCCGTGGCCTGCCCTGCTGCTGGTGCCTTATGCCACCCGTCCACGCTGCTTGCTGTCCCGCCGCACCCGCACCTGCCTCAGGCGGAGTCCATCCGCGCCACCGAGCTTGAGAAGACGCTCAACAAGCTGGGCGACGGGCTGACCAACAAGCAGAAGAAGGTGCGGGGGCGGTTGGGGGCTGGGATGTGCGGCGGATGCCACCTTGCGCTGGTGTGGTGTGATACGGCTCCGCCAGTCCTCAGCCCGCCCACTCGCTGCTGCTGCATCTTGGCCTTGCCGTCTGTCCCCGCCCGGCCCTGCTCACTCCTTCCCTCCCCCGCCGCCAACCTCCCCTCCCCTCCCCTCCCCCGCAGGTCATTGAGGAGCTGTCCAAGGGCATTGTGAACAAGCTGCTGCACGGGCCCATGACGGCGCTGCGCTGCGACGGCGCCGACGCCGATACCGTGGCGGAGGTGCGGAATTTCCTCTGCCGGTTGGCTGCCGCTGCCTTACTCTCGGGGATCTTCCGCATGCAAGCAGCTGCGGCATGTTTTGCTTGCTTGCGCCGCAGCAGGGCTGGTGAGCCAGAGTGCGCATGCCGCATCCTCCCCACCCTGCTCGCCGCCCACCCCTCTGCCCCACCCCGCCATGTGCCCCCGCAGACGCTTGCCAACATGGAGGCGCTGGAGCGCATGTTTGGCCTGTCTGAGGAGGAGGGCATGACGCCCGCTCAGGCGCAGAAGGTCAAGGCAGCCGCCGGCAAGCGGTAGGCGCCGCCGGGAGCGGCGGCGGCGGCGCGCACCCGCGGCCCCACCACTTAGCCCTTGCAGCTGCAGGCCTGAGGCCGCGGCCTAGACCGGCGGCCGTGCGTGCTGCCGCCGCCGCCGCGCCTGCGTCCCCTCCACGAGAAGAATGAGCCCCTCATCTGTGCAGAGCGTTTTTCAGTCCCTGTGCCGTCCCTCTCTCCCCCGTCACGTCTCGTATTGCCACCTTGCGCCGGCGCCCTCGCGGCGCCACCCACCCCTCGCTGTGCCTCTTTCTGCTCCCTCTTCTGCTGCCCCTTTCTGCTCCGCCCTCTTTTCCCCGCCCCCGGGCGAGGGCCCTGCGCTTTGCCTGCACGACCGCCGCACTGTTGAATGCATGAGCTTCCTCACCCGCCGCCAGCGCCCGGCGCATGCGCCGCTGCGCCCGCCCCCTCACCCCCACGGCGTGCGGCGGCCCCGCCCGCCTCTAGAGTACGCCTAAGCCTAACCCCTCTCTCCAACCCTTGCCGCACCGCCACTGATTTTTGGTGCCCGCGCTTGCGGGCGCGCCTGTTCTATAGCCTATTTGGGCGGCGGCCGCCCTTGCTGCCGCCGCCCTCCCAGTGGTGTCCCGCATTGGTCCCCCTTGCCCCTCCCCTAGGTTAGCCTTCCCCGCTCCTGCTGTGCTCCGGTATGCCTTGGTGACCTGGCATGCACTTCCCTGCCAATTTGTAAACACCCTTTGCACACGTGGGCGGGACACGTGAGGCAACAGGCAGGGTTGGCAGGTGGCGTTCATGACTGCGCATCAAGGGTGCTGCTGCAGTGCGCCATGCTCGTAAATGGTGGCCGCTGTCCTCGTTTGACCGCCCGCTGTGCTCTGTTGCCCGCCCGTGCCCTGCTGGAGCGCTGCCGGTGTTGATCCACCTCCACCGTTCAGTACGTGGGCTTGAGCACTTGCAGTCCGGTGACGTAGGGCGTGGGCTCGCCCGCTGTGTGCCCTGCAGCGGGACGGCACAGGATGGCAGGGACGCTGGTCAGTGGGGTTTGCACCCTTGGCGACGCGTGCACGCTCAGGCCCGGCCACGGCAGGCGGGGCAACATGCTGATAAAGGGCCAAAATAACAGTGGGGGCAACAAGCCAACAATCCACAAAGATGCGCACCCTCGGCCACCGCGCGCGGCTCGCCGGCAGCGATGCGCGGAATGTCCGACACGTTCTGAGGCACGGCATGGGGATTGGTGGACAGCAACCAACTTTAGTCACACGCTGGGTCGGCCTGCAACACTCGGCTGCCGAGCATCACAGCAGCATGGCCATGCCAAGGCTGCCGCCCTGTCCATCACTCCACAAACTGAGAGGCGGTATCAGCGGGGCACACAGCAACGCACCTCGGCTGTGCGCGCCAGCCGCACTGCGTTGGACACCTGCGCTAGGTACACCTGCGGCAGAGGGGCAAGGTGGCGGGGAGATGAGAGTGGGTGGGCAGCTGCCGGGCTGGCCTGTGGGCCGTGTGGGCCACCCGGGGTCTGTCATCGTATTGCTCGATTCAGACGGGTGTAACGCCCAGTCAGCCAGCCAGCAGTGCTGCCCACCCAACCCTCTAGGCATTGTGTCCTAAGCCCACACCAATGCCAGCCTGCCCAGCGCCTCCCAGTGCCGCCCCCTGCCGTGCCACCCACCGCAGCGCCGCCCAACCCAGCCCACCTGCTTGGAGTCGTCCTGCGCATTGTACTCCATGAGTAAAACACCCAGCTTTGCACCCAAGTAGCCTAACGCGATGCCGAAATAAATAATAAGCCCACCTGCTTGGAGTGGGAGCGGGCAAACAGCGCGTCCTCCACCTCCTGCGCCCAGCACATCACGCTGCGGGACGGCTCGGAGCAGTACCTGGGCCGGGTGGGGCAGCGGAGTGTGGATGCATTGGGGCAGGGGAGTGTGGATGCATGGAGCAGTGAAGTGTAGATGCATTGGCAGAGAAATGGATGCAGGGATGGTGAGCAGCAGGCTTCAGTACTGGCGCGAACTGCCATCATGGCAATCTTCCGCCCAGGCGTTGGGCGCGGCAACACCGCTGCCGCAGGCGCTGCAGAGCGGGCCCAACACACCACTCACTTGGGGTTGGCTTGCAGCGCTTCGTACAGCGCTGAGATGATGCGCTCACGCGTGCCCTGCAGCAGAGCAGGCATGAGAGGGCTGGTCAGCCGGCATGCCACCCCAGCAAGGACAAGGACGTGAGAGCCTGTTGCTGCCAAGCTGGTGCACAGCAGCAACGTGCAGGCGACGAACCAGACCAAATAGCCTGCCTGCCTGCCCAAACTCGCCTCGCTGATGGGCGCAATGGCCGCCTTGCGAGGCGTGTCGGGCGGCATTGCTGCCGCCGCCGCCGCCGCTGCCCCCGCCCCGCCCTTGAGGCTGTTGAGGCTTGCAAAGCGCTCCACCTGGCGCCGCTGCTCCACCGCTGCCTCCCGCTGCTCAAAGGCTGTCTCTGCCGCCTCCAGTGCATCCAGCATCTGGGAGCTGCTGTTGCGGCCCTGCAACACATCCAGTGCGGGTGAGTGGTGGTGAGGGTGGCGAGGGAAGCGCCCAATGCCGGGGGGCGCGGGCAATGGCTGCGCCGGAAGGCTTGGTGCAGAGGCAGCAGGCAGGGCCCACCCCGCTCCTTCCTTGCCTGGCGGCGTGCCGCCACGACCGCTGCTGCTGCCGCATCTCCTGCCGGGTCCTCATAGTCGGCTTCAGTCATCTCGGCATCCATCGGCGGCACAGGGCCTGGAAGGTGGGTATGGCATGGCATGGACGGCGGCACATGCAGGGTGAACCGTCGTGGTTTCAGCCTGCAACATGTTTGCTCGGCCGATCGCGTGGGAAAGGGGGAGGTTGACATGCAGCATGCAGCAGCAGCGGCATCACGCCTTCAGCTCACCCACGGCATCCGGTGGCGCATCAGGGTCCTCGGCATAGCGCCACGCCTCCTCGTCCTCCCCACCAAACTTGGTGCTGCATGGGGGAGGGTGGGAAGGCAGCTTGGCAGGTAGGGTGGGGCAGGTGCGGCGCCGTGCACGAGCTGCTGCCTTGCTGCTGGGCTCCACACATGGCCCAGCCCTGGGCAGCTCACCGCCGCGGCCGGTCGTCCAGGTCTGGCACCCGGCTGCCAGCGGGGCCCTGTGTGTCGATGGTTGGCCGGCCTGCGGTTTGGAGGGGAGGGGAGCGGCCCACGTGGATGCGCCTGTGCTCGCGGATTGATACCATGTTTCAAGGGGCCAGCAAGTTGAGACAACTGCCGCAGCCCTGGCCCTGCAACTACCCACCAAACGTGCGCAGCGCCTCCTGCAAGCAGGGGGAGGGGCAAGAGCTGGCTTGTGAGCGCGCAGGCAGCACTGGGGCGCTCGGCTGGGCGCCGCAGGCATCTGGGCGCCGGCGGGCGGCTACTGCGGTGGTGAAGCCGGGCAGGACGGCTTGCCTGGTCGACGTCCCTTGGGCTGGCTGGACCCTCAGCGCCCATATCCACACTCGTCTCCCCCTTCCGGGACGAACAGGTGACCAGAAAGGGGTGGAGGCCACCCTCCTGCCCTGAAAACTGCATGTCTGCTGGCGTGTGTTGCACTGTAGCTTTTGATCACGGGTGCGGTTGCTGAAACGCTATGGGGGGAGGCCTCGGAGGGTAAAACGCGTGCTTTGGCAGAACCCTGCATGAGGTCGAGTGGGAAGGCCTTGTTTGGTGCAGCTGGCGTGACGGAACGCCACAGTGAACTGCATATAGCTGACAAAGGGCCGCCTTGGGCTCCAAGGGCTGGCCAGGAGCGAGTTTAGGCGGCCCACACACGGCTGAGCGCCCCAGAGCGGCCTGTGCACCGCTAAACACGGGCTTGGTGAGTGCCACTCATCTTTGCGACGGTTACAAGCCGCTCAAAACGATCCGAGCGTCCGAACTCTGCCGCCCTCGCTCTGAGCCGCTCTGCGGGGCTTGCGACCAGACTGAATCACCAGGTCAGTGGTGACATGTCTGCTGACGGAAGCACACCCGCTGCAGGGCCCCTCTCTGCTGCCGCCGCCATCGCTGCCGCTGCCGCTCACCGCTGTTGTCGCTGTGCCCCTCGCCTTCTTCTCGCAGGCCAGCTTTCCATCCGCCTGTTCAGCACAGCCGCCATGGATCCATCACAACCAGCCCCGCAGCTGTGCGACCTGGACGATCACCTGCTGCTGCAGTGCTTTGCGCACCTCACGCCGCTGCCCGACCTGTTCAACGTTGCCGCCGCATGCCGGGTGAGCACTGCTGGCGGAACGGATGCACAGGGGCGGCTGTGCACCTCGGCGGCCCGGCGGCCCTTGCTGCTGGCTATGGCACAGCGGCGGAACGATCGCGCAATCACCTGCTGCTGAGATGCGACACACCCTCCCCTCCCCACCTTGTCCTCCCATACTCGCAGCGCTTCCGCGACCTGGCGCTCGACCGCCGCACCTGGCTCTACGTGACCCACTCCGCGCCCCCAGCAGCAGCCGGCGGGCTGTCCTCGCCACCGCAACGCCGCACGCCGCGGCAGGAGCGGCCGCACCAGCCGCCGCCCGCCCGCGCGCCCTCCTCTGCTTCACTGGGCGGCCTGGCACGCAGCACGTCTGCTGTTGCGGTGGACGACTCGCCGCACTGGTACCGCCAGCAGGTGTGCGCCGAGGGGTTTGGTGGGCGGGCAGTGGAGTTTTGATGGAGGCAGTGCGCCGGTGGCGCACTGCCGCACGGGTGTGCTTGGCGGCTGTGCTCCTGCGCCTCGTGAACCCAAGGTGCTGCATGTTTGCCCATCTCCACCCTGCTGCCTGCCCCCCACAGTTCCGCACGCTAGCCGAGGCGGTGGCAGCCAGCCGGCCTGGGGACACCATTCTGCTGGAGGCGGGGCCAGGTGCGCACCTGATGCATCGCGCTGCTGCTGCTGCAGAGGGCGCCTGCTGCCGCCCGCTGCACCTTGTGCGGCCCGCGTCGTCCAGCTGCCGCCGCTGAGGTGCTGCGAGGTCCTGCCCATCAACTGATGGTTGCGCAGTCATGTCTCACCTCACCCAGGTGCTACGAGGTCCTGCCCGTCAACTGGTGGTTGCGCAGTCAAGCCTCACCCCTCACTCACCTCCGCCCCTACCCACAGAGCCGCACGCCATCGCCGCCCCCGTGGTGGTGCGCCACCCGGTGCACATCCTGGGCGGCGGCTCCGAGGTGGGCGACTGCGTGCTGGCGGGGGCCAAAGGCATCGAGGCGCTGATCGAATTCAGGTGGGGCTGGCACTCTGGCTGGCTGGCTGGCTGGCTTTACACCTACCTGTCTGAATCGAAGAATACGACAAGTCGGCCGTGGTGGGATGCGTTGGCTGTGGCTGCGCCCTGGCGCCATGTGCGCAGTTGTGCCGGCTGCTGCTGCTTCCTTGAGGCCGGCCCCACCATCCTGTGCCCCCTGCTGCCCCCCTCCTCCATCTGCAGGGCCTCGGGCCGCCTGGCCAACCTGACCCTGCGCGCCACAGCCAGCGCCTGCGTGGCGCACACCAAGGGGCGGCTCACTGTGCAGGTGTGCTGGGCATGCTGGCTTGGGACGCGCGCGAAGCGCACCAGTGGTGCGCCGGCTTGCCACATGGCGAGTGCTTCCATGCTGTCTGCTGGGCTAATCCACTTCCCTTCACTGGGCCGCTGATGTGCCATGCACCATCCCCTCTGCTGCCTGTACAGGGCTGCACCCTCGAGTGCGACGCTAGGGGCCTGCCGCACCTGGCCGCGCCGCTGCTCACACGCGCCGTCAGCCGCCCGCCGCCGCCGCCCACGCCTGTGGCATGGGCAGAGCGGCCCGGCCCCTCATCGCAAGCATCAGCAGCGGCAGCAGCGGGTGTGGCAGCAATGGCAGCACTGCCCACGCCAGCGGCCGGCGAGAAGCGGTCGGCTGCAGCTGCGGCCGGCTGGGGCAGCGCGAAAGAGGAGCCGCCAGCCTCCAAGCGCCTGCGGGTGTGGCGCAGCGTGGCTGAGGCGGCGGCAGGTGCTGGCGTGCTGACGGTTGTGGAGACGCGCATCCGGGTGAGCGCTGGAGTTTCAGTGGAGTTGCCGCCACGCTGGGCTGGGGCTCCTGGTGGAGTCAATCGCCCTGTTGGGCGGGCAGGCTCCCGCTGTCATCCCAAGAGACGCCGCTGAGCCGTGCTAGCCACAGGGTGCTGCTTAGACGCTGATGCGCTGTGGCACCTCTGCCCCACACTCGCCCCATTGCCTTTCGCTACCTCTTCACCCTGCAGGCACGAGGCGCTGCTGTTGACCTGCGCGGCAGCGGGCGGCTGTCCAGCGTGCGCGCCATTTACTCCACAGGCCACGCCCTGGTGTGGCTAGAGGTGGACTCTGCCAACAGCCAGCCAGCCAGCGCTGCCAACAGCCAGCCAGCCAGCGCCCGCGGCAGTGAGGCGGCTGCAGCAGTCGCAGCGGCAGGCGGCGAGGTGGCACCCGCAGCGCTGCCCGGCACGCCCGCCCCATCCTGGCTGAGCAAGCCGTTTGATGCAGCAGCCTTCCAGGCACGGGTGGCTGCGCTGGCTGGCGGCGGCCAGTCGGCAGGGGCTGAGCAAGCTGCAGCGGGCGCACTAGGTTTGAAGGGGCCAGGGGCCATGGAGCGCAAGGCAGAGGAGTGGTGCGTGCACCACCACACCAGCCTGACGCCTGCGCAGCCCGCTACCGAAAGGCAGCCCGCAGCCTGAATTAACCCCCTAGTCTCACCCGCTTCTGACCCCTTCTGTGTACACTAGCGCATTTCATCGTCCAAACTGCAATTGATTGTTGCCCGTTGGGGTTTTGTGAGGACATTGAGGCAATGGCGAAGCGCAGCCGCACAGCAGCACGTGGGCGCCAGGGGCGGCCTGGCCGCTCCTCTCCTCGGCCCGCCAGCGGCCTTTATGCGCGGCCATAATGCATGGATCTGCCATCCTGGGTGCGCGTGGCGGCGGCGGAGGCCAGAAAGCGGGCAGATCTACAGTCTACACTGCCCCCGCGCTGTGGCGGAGCGCACAGCGTGGCGGCAAGCTCCCGACTCCTAGGGACCGCCCCTCGCCCGCTGCAGCACTTCCACTCTAGTTCTGAAACTCGAATCTTCTGTCTGCACCATCCCGAGCGCCGCCGAAGCAAAGGGCAGCCCTCCTCAGACCCTCCTTTGCGCTCCCTCACTCGGAAGCTCGCTCCCGCCCCAACGGCGGTCAAGCCCAGGTGCGCGGAGTTTAATTGTGCGCAGTAACGGCGGCCGCAGCGCGGGCGCGAGCGCCATCCAACCATGGTCCGCCGCCTCGCTGTTTAAGCCTTGCGGCTCCCTCGCAGTGCTTCTGCAGCTTCTCGGGCAGCGTGCAAGCCACGCACAACCTGCCTGGAGGCGGCAAAGCCCTACATCGCATTTCTGACCTCGGCTGCGCGCACTCCCACCCTCTGCAGGCCCCTCCCACACCTCTTCACCACCCCCACAATGTCGCGCCTGCGCCTGCTGGCAGCCGCGACCCTGCTGGCGCTGTGCGCCGCTGCCGCCGCCGCCGACCCCGCCACCGCCGCCGTGNCGGCAGCGCGCCTGCCGCGCCGCCCTGGGCGTGCTGCGCCGCTGCGCCTTCTCCTCCGCCACCCGCGAGCAGCTGCGCGACCGCTGCTGCTCCCTGCTGGACACCTTCACCGCCCACGGCTGCCTCTGGTGAGCGCGGGGCGGGGGCCAGCGGCGAGGGTGGTGGGTTTTGAACCCCGCCCGTGCAAAGGGCCAGCCAGCCTAACCCTGCTCGCAGATCTCCTGCCTTCCCAGCGCTCACAACGGCCTGCTCCACAACCCCTCCCTCCCCCTCCTGCAGCCCGCCCGGCTCCGACTGCCAGGGCTCCGACCTGTCGTCCGCCGCCGGCATGCAGCTGAGCACGCAGCTGGCCCCGATCATGGAGATGTGCGCGCCCACCCCCGCCGCCAACGCCATTGAGAGCGCCGCCCCGCTGGTCGAGGAGGCCGCGGAGCCCCTCCCGGTTGTTGACGAGGAGGGCCAGGTGTATGACGAGGATGATGCCATGGCTGACATGGCGGGCCTGGCGGCCGCCGCCCAGAACCCGCACACGGCCCATGTGGAGGAGCCCACCCACAAGTCCATTCCCCTGCCCGCCGACGATGTGGCCCCCCTGCTGGACACCCCCACTGGTGAGCGGAGTGCGGTTTAGCAGGTTGTGGGAGGGGGAGAAGTGGCGGCGCGGGTGCTCCAAAGCTGCACGGCCCAGGCTGGCCGCCCCTCTCCCGCCCTCACGCACGCCGGCTGCCCTGCCGTGCTCTGGTTCAGCCGCCAGCCGCTGTCATTTCATTTCGCTGCCCACCAACTCGCTGTCTCCCCATTTTCCTGTCCCTGACCCACCCGCAGACGACTACGACAACTGGCTGACCGACGCCGACGCCGCCTTCATGCTGGTGGACCCCTCCTTCGCCTCCGCCTACGCCTCCCGCGCCGCATCTGCCGAGTCTGCCCTCTCCCAGGCGGCCGACGCTGTGGCCGCCGACGTGGCTGTCGTGCGGGGCAAAGCGGCGGGGCCGGCTGCCGAGGCCGAGGGCCGCCTGCAGAACCTGCTGGCCTCCCTGGACATGAGCCTGGAGGGTGAGCGAGGGCTGGCTTGTACCGGCTTGGTTGGGATTGGATGACAGCGTCAAGGTCTGGGAGGGTGGTCCGGTGGCTTGCGTTGGGAGCTCGGCGGCCTGATGGCGGCGCCACAGCAAGCGCCCAGCAGTACGCGCCCTGCCGTTGCCCCTGGGCTGCCCCCTACTAAAACCGCCCTTGGACTCACAGCCCTCGCCCCCTTCCCTTAATTCCCTCCCCCCTCCCGCAGACCTGGAACGCAAGCTGGCCACCATGGGCAGTCCCGCTTCTGAGGCCGAGCGCCGCGCGGCCGACCCTGAGGATGTGGCCTCTGCTGCCGCCGTGTCTGATGACGAGTCCATGTCCGACGCCCCCAGCCAGGCCGACCCCCAGCTCGCGCCAGTGGACGCCGTGCCGCAGACGGCGGAGCAGCGCCGCGCCGCCGCCCTGGCCGCTGCGCTGGAGAGCATGCAGGCGCGCAACCTGGCGCAGCGCAGCAGCCAGCTGGCCGTGGACGTGACCCTGGAGAGCGGCGACGCCGGTGAGTCCAAGACAGCACCAGGGGCAGGGCTGCTGTGCACGGCCAGCTTGCCAACCCCATGAGATCATGCCCATGCTGGCCAGCCCTCGAAGCGTCCTCTGCCCTCCTCTCACCACGCCCCTCCCTCCTTACCGCCCCTCCCTCCCGCAGAGTCTGCCCGCCACCTGGCGGACAGCGTGCTGGCCGTGCTCAAGAGCTGGCAGGCCTCCGCCTACTCCTCGTCCACCACCCAGGCTGAGCTGGCGGCCGCTCTGCAGGCCACCGCGCAGCGTGTGGTGGCGGCAGCCTCCACCGGCGGCTCCCTGGGCCGCAGCGGCCTGCGGGTGGAGGAGCGGCGGCGGCAGCTGGGCAGCGGCTTTGGCGTCAGCGACGAGCCGCGCGCCTGCACCTGCATGAGCGTGCAGTTTGACGAGAACGACGAGTGAGTGGAGGGTGGGGGAGAGCTGCTTGCATGGTTTGTCCAGCGCTCATCTTGCTGCTCACACATGTACTGCGGCCCAGTGAAAACATCGCAATTCCCATAGCTGCACTGGGCCCCTGCCCATGGCGCCCCTTCCCTGTTGCTCACCCAGCCCACACCCGCCCGCCCCCTGCCTCCTCTCAGGCTGTACGACGACCTGCTGACCGTGCTGCGCCGCCGGTACATTGCCGCCCGCCTGGCGCTGTGCCGCTTTGCGTGCGCACACCAGCACACGCTGGCCTTCCTACTGGTGGCGGAGCTGGCGCTCTGCCTCGCCTGGCTGCTCGTCTGGGCGGTGCGCGGCAGCATCCTGCCCAGCGGCGGCGACGACTGCGACAGCCCCACCCACGTGCCGCGCGGCTGCCCCCAGGAGTCACAATTTGTGGTGGCCTCCGCCGCTGACCCGCAGTGGCAGGCGGAGATGCAGCAGCCGCTGCTGGAGACGCGTGGCAGCGCCTCCGATTCGTGCTGAGCCGCCTCCTGTTTGTTCCCTCTAGCCTGCCTAGGATAGCCCCAACAGATAGACCTTAGTGTTAGCTCCCCAGGGCTGCCGCCACTCCAGTTATCGTGAGCGGCAGCACATGGTCTGTGTCACTGACTAGCCAGCTCGAAAAAGCGACTTGCTGCCCCGTCCCCATCGTCCCATGCCGCATGTGCACATGCGCGGTGCGCCCGTATGCTCTTTTCCACCATCTGTTGATTTGTCCCCCCATTGCTTCTGCACTCCCCCCTGCCCTTGGCCCCCCGTCTCTATCGAGCAATGCAGCACTGTGCAACATCACATTCTGCATCTTGCTTCGGCCAACACACCACCCCACCTCCCACCAATTTTCTGCGGGCTCCCGCTGCCGTCGCATCCAGCCTGCCTGCCGACCCCCGTGCCGCAGCTGCATGCCATGGCGTCCAGCCTCGCTCCTCCGCTTTTGCACAGCTGCCGCTCACTCCTCCCTGCTATCCTGCTCCTTTGTACACTATCAGTACCTATTCTTATTTCAACGCTCTTGGTTGTAGCCTTGGCAAACTCGTTACACGGACGCAGCAACACAGGCATGTCTGCAAAACTGGGAGGTGCAGGGCAAAAAAGCTGCGGGCGCGGTTGGCGCGGCCAGGGCCCGAGGCAGCACAAGCACGGCTCGGGTGCAGCAAGAGCAGAGGCTACTGAGTACAGAACTTGAAGTGAACAGGCTGCATGAGGTTGAGAGGTGTGCATAGATGTGATGCGTCCGGAGCTGGCACTTGCACTGCCTCAGAGCGCCACGATGCCGCGGCCACCGGGGGCGTCCATGTCGTCGTTGGCTGCAGGCAGCAGGTGGGGCAGTGAAGACAGTTAAGGTCAGACGGGAGCCTCATGCAGGCAAAGAAGACTGGGCCGTCAAGGGCAGGACTGGCAACACAGCGCATCGTGCATTGCAGCCAATGGGCAACAGGTGGCCATAGCAGGCAGGCAGACATCTGCATTTCTAGTGGCAGTATATCATTGGGTCGCGCCGCCCATCCCTCCCAGCCCCCCTACCGCCGCACCCGCATCGAAGGGCAGGCGTGACAGGCCGCTGCCGGCGCCGCGCCCCGAGCCCAGGGGCACCTCCAGCGCCAGCTGCGGCTGGGAGCTCAGGGGGGCTGCCCCCTTCTTGGGCGCCTGGCACCAGTGGGGTTGAGAGCTGCCGTGATGGGGCAGGTGGGTAGGGTGGCACGGCAAGCGCAGCGCATGTGCCACAGGCCAATAAAGCGGCAGCTCTGAGCAGCGACACGAGCAGTGGTGCAGGTAAGCACTCGAGGTTTGCAAAGGCAGTCAGGCAGGAGCGCTGCCCACCTTCTTGCCGCCCGGCAGGAAGCGCATGGCTCCCTTCTTCTTGCCGCCAGCCTTGTCACCCGCCACCGCTGCCACCGCCACTGCATTTGCAGCCGCGTTCTCGTCCACTGCCACGGGCACAGCGGCTGCTGCAGCGGGTGCCCCGCTGCTGGGCGCGCTGGGCAGCTTGAGTGGGGGCACCTTGACCGCTGGCATCTGGGCGGCGGGCAGCCCGCGGCGCGGCGTGGGCAGCTTGGGCGGCGAGAAGGGGCCGCTGCAGGGAGGGAGGGGCGTGACAGAGGGCAGCAAGATGGTGTGCAGGGCAGCGTTAGAGAGCAAGGAGCACAGTACACAGCCAACCTGGCACACATGCCCCCCAACACAACTCGCACCTGGCAGAGGCACCAGCCGCCCCCGCCGCCGGCCCCTCCAGGAGCAGGCCCCCGCTGCTGCTGCTGCTGCTGCCGCGGGCCGCAGCGCCCGCCATGAGCAGGCGGGCGGCGCGCTCGGGCTCAGCTGTGGCCAGCCGCATCTGCTGCAGCCAGCCCTCGCTGACCTCCACCTCCACGCGGTCCAGCAGCCTGGGCGGGGCAAATGGGTGGGTGCGTGGAGGGAGGTGTGAGGGTGGCCGGGGGCCAGTTGCGATTGTGTGCATGTCAGCAGCCTGTGCCTGGCTGGCGTGCGGCTGGTGCAGTGGCAACGGCTGGCCCAGCCCTCTGTGGCTAAAAATCCAGGCTCCCTGGACAGCCCACCGTGACAACCCTGTCCCAACCCTCCCCTCCCCATCCTGCCCCCGCACGCACTTGAGGCGCTCCTCGGTGCTGCGCGCGCTGTTCAGCTGGTCCGGCAGGGAGGCCAGGTCCTCGCGCCTGGAAGGGCAGTAGCAGCAATGTGCAGAAAAGTGGCCAGCAACAGTGGAGTAACCAAACGTTTCTTCCCAGCAACAATGCACGGCGTGCCCACTGGCTTAGCAGCAACAGCCAGCAGTTGGCGGGTTGCCGTCCCTCCTTGCCGCATCGCGCATCGCACACACAACAGGCCCACCTGCCACGCAGCTCCACCCCCATGGCGCTCAGGAAGGCCACCAGCTGGTCCGCATCGATGTCGCCCTGCGCAGGTAGCCAGGTGGGGAACACCCGCATGTGAGCACCAATGCATTGCTTGGCTGCCTGCCTTCATGACGTCTCAAGTGCGCTGCCTGTCCACCGCAAGGTGGCGGCAACGGTGTGAATGTGGCGCACCTGGGTGAAACGCGACAGCGCGCCGCCCACCGCCTCCTTCAGCTCCGACAGCTGCTCAGGGTGAGAGAGGGCACATGCGATGCCAGTTGTTCTAGAGCAGCCACCGAGCATCAGGGCTGCAGGTCTGCACATTGCCGATGCCCTCACCCCGCCGTTTGTCTCTTTACAAGTGCACTTGTCGTCAAGTCAGCAAGACACACAACCCAGGGGCATGCTTCCCACGCAGCTGCCCCCACCTGCTCCTGGAACGCCGCCGACTCGGCCTCAAAGCGCAGCTTGAGCCGGTCAAACTGCTGGATCAGGGCGCTGTTCTCCAGCTTCAGGCCCTCGGCGGTCGCCTCCAGCGCCGCCTGCAAAGGAAGGGTGCAGGAAGAGGGGTGGCCGGCGAGTGGGTGGGCAGAAGGGGAGGGCAGCTATAGGTGCTGGTAAGCATCGCGCTACGAGCGATCGGGCCGCACCAGGCAGCAAGATTGGCGGGCACCAGCCCTGTCACAGCCAAGCGCTCGCCAATTGGCCCCACCCCCACCTGCCGCTCCAGCAGGGAAGCGGAGCGGGCCGCCAGGTCCTGGTTCTCAGCCTGCGGCAGGAAAGGCGGTCCAGCAGGCAGGTAGGAGGCGTGCATGGCGGCACTGTGTGCATGCGCCCGCAGGAGCGCCATGCTGAGGAGCTTTCCTAGCACTGAAGCACGGCGGGGCGTGCCACACCATCAGAACACTTTATTCCTAGGCACTGCCCGCCCGCACCTTGAGGCTGTCGGCGGTGGCCGTCAGGCTGGCGTTCTCCGCCGCCAGCCGCTGGTTGATGGCCGACAGCTGGGCCGCCTCTGCCTCCGTCAGCTCCCGCTGCTGCTGCGCCGCCTTGAGGTCACGCTGGATGTCCTGGTGGGTGCGGTTGGCACAGGGCAGGACAGAGGTGGCTAGTTGGTGGCAATGGTCACGAGGCATGGGTGGACAGTGCGCACAAGCGGTGGCAGCAGCTGGGGCACCCGGGCCGGGCATGCTTGGAGGGTTGCGTGCTAGCATGCTTGTGATGGCTGAATGCATTGATGCAGTAAGGAAGACAGGCTGGCTGCCAGGGAGGGTCGCCCCCAGCACGCTGCTCAAACCACGGCAGTGAGGAGGCGTCGAACACGAGCTGGCAACGGCAGCGGATTGCGGCGGGCCCCACCTGCAGCTGGCGGCGCAGCTCCGCCTCCTTCTTGCGCAGCTCCTGCACATCGGCGTTGCCAGTGTGCTGCAGGGCACGGTGCACCTCCAGCACCACCGCGCCTCCAATTGCTGCTCGCAAGGGTGGGGGCGGCAGGCGACGGCGGGGGCTGTGACGGGCTGTCGCGGGCTGCAGGGCGCGCTGGCCCAGGCGGCAGCCGGCTCGGCATGGCCCCGAGACTCACCCACGAGGAACAGCATCGCTGCACGGCTCTCTGTTTGCCCGGCTGCGCAGCCACGAGTGGTTTTTTGAGTCGGGCGGCGCTGGTGGCTGCTTGCAGGCCTGGTCACGCGCCGGGCATTGCTGCTGTAGGGCTGCAGTGAGCGCACACCGCAATGGGACCGCCTGTGCGGGGCTGCGCATTCGCTGGGCGCAGCACACCGAGCACGACCCTTCTTCTTTGGGTCGACCGGGCGCACACTGCACTACTGCATACGCTGATCATCCCACAGGACAAGCCAGGCATGTCCGGGGAGGCCCCACAGGTGCGTGGCGGCCCGCTTGCCTCGCCCAGGCCGTGCAGCGGCCTCCCGACCGCAGGCATCGTCAATTGAGCGGACTGGTAGCGCGATCTGCAGGTCGCCCGGCCGCCCCGCTGCTCACCATTCCTCGCCGCCGCCGCCGCCGCCGCCGCCTGCAGGGAGCGGCTGCCGCGCCGGAGGGCGCAGACGGCCTCACCGGCTGGCAGCGAGTGGGCCGCCTCTTCAGCTACGCCTTTGCACGGCATGACCCCACCACGGACGTGAGTAGGAGGCTGCTTGGAGCGCAGCTGCATGGACCCCGCGAGCGGCAATGCGCCCGCCGTGCCTGCTGGCTGCACGGTGCCTGCCTTGCCCCAACGGCCGTCCGCATCCCCACCTCGCACCACCGGCGCAGCTGGCGCCCATGCCGGAGGAGTTCCGGGAGTGGGCCCAGGACACGCTGCTGGCCACGATGGCAGGCATGGTCTTTGGCGGCGGCAGGTCGTGGCTGGAGGAGAGCCGGCGCGGTGAGAGCGGGCTGGTGCAGGGGTAGCGGCCGCACATACTTCTCCACCGTGCTCAGGGAGCTTTATGGCCGACCGATGCATGTTCACATCAGCTTTCCGTACGATCCTGCCCGTGGCCGCAGGCCCTGCGCAAGCGCCGCCTGACGCCCCCACCAAGCTGCATGCGGCTCGGGCCATCGCCGAGCAAAACACGCAGGCAAGCGGAGCAGCAGCATGCCGGCTGCTGGTGCAGCAGCTGTCTAGTGATCAAGTCGGCATCTAATGCGGCATCAGCCAGCCCTGCTTGCGCTGCCGCGCGTGAGCTGCTTACTGAGCCCGCCGCCCCTGCTCATCTGCCTGCCTAACGTGCAGCGGCTGTCGCGCATGGCGAATGCGTCGCTGCGGGGCGGCCTGCTGTTTTGCGGCCTTGCTGGCACGTTCTACGCAGTGAAGGTGCGAGCGCTGGATGTGGTGCCACCAGGCTGCACTTGGTTCTCCACTGAGGGCGGGCCTGGGGTCAAACCATCCCCCTGGCAGTGGCAGCCACAAGCCTTACAAGCTGGTTGCGCCCATGATATATGCCTGGGTTGGCCACACCAACACCTACTGCCGCTGCTGCTCCTCGCCCTGCCATGGTTCAGATGTTGAGCGGCGTGTACCGCAACCGGCGCGACTTCCTCGACAGCGCGCATGGCGGCATGGCGGCGGGCGCCCTCTTCAGCGTCTCATGTGAGGGCTTGCGCCTTGGCTGCAGCTGTGCTGCGGCTGTTGATTCTGCCTGGATGGCTGCACGCTGAGTGCATGCGAGGGTGGAGCGGCAGGGCGGCTGGTCTGCAGCGGCCCTGCCCCGCTCACCCGTACATGCCTGCCCCGCCGTGCCCTCCAACAGTGCACCGCAAGGTGAAGGCCAAGGTGCCGCTGGCGCGCAGCATCGTGCTTGGAGCAGCGCTGGGTGCCTCCATGGGCATCCCCATAGGCCTGATGCAGGAGAAGGCGCGTGGCTGGGGGCTGTGAGGTTGGCAGCTGAGGACGGTGCTTGGCATCTGCATGCGAATGGTCGGCAAGCACTGTCGACCTGCTAGATCTGCAGCGGAGCCGCCTAGTCCTGCAACTTCTGCTTCTTCTCCCCTGCCGCAGATCTATGACATGCTGCCCGAGGACCAGCGGGTGCAGCGGCAGCGGCGAGTGCAGCACACAGAGGCGGTGATTGCGGGCACAGGTGCGGTTGCAGGCGCAGCTGGGCGCGGAGTGCCCCCGCGTGTATCCGGGTGTCTTAACTAAGTTGGCAGCCCCTGCTACAGGCTGCTCAGTTGTCTGTTGGACCGTCCTTTCCTGAGCTCACAGTGCACTGCGCACTGCACACTGGCCTCTCACCACTGAACCAACCGCCCGGCCCGTGCTGTCCCTTCGCGCTGCAGTGGAGTCTGAGCACAAGGCGGCGGGGACCAACCGGCAGTACGACGTGACCGCGGCAGTGATCCAGCAGCTAGAGGCCAGCCTGTCCAGCAGCCCCACGCAGCGGCAGCAGCAGCAGCAGCGGCAGGAGGGCGGGCAGTGATGCTGCGGAACACATGCCTGTCTCCGTTGCGTGGGGGATAGGGCCGGCCGCTTGCCCTACTGATGCATCTCGTGCCAGATCTAGTAATCATGCAGCAGCTGCTGTGTTCAAGGTAGCAGGGCATCCAGGGAAAGGGCTGCCTGCAGCCGGATCGCTCGCTGTGCCCCGCTGTCGCCCACCGGCTCCAAACAGCCAGGCACCTGTCGCCCCACCCCGCTCTGGCGCCCGTTGCTCACGAACACCATGCGCGCTGCACTGCTGCTGGCCGCACTGGCGGCGCTGCTCGCGGCCGTCCCCGCCCAGGCGCGTTGACAACGAGCGGGTGCAGCGCGGCAGCCCGGGGGCCCCGCGTGGGGCGTCTCGCAATGTTGAAAGACGGCTGCAGCAGTTGCAAGGGAGCGCGGCTCGGCGGTTGGCCACCGGCGGCGGGGGGTCGGCGCCGCCGGCAGCTGCCGCCGCTGCTGCCACCCCACATCCCCCTACCCATCCGTCTCCTGCTGGTGGTTCACTTTGCGCACCAACTGAACCAATCCCATGGATTCCTCGACCGTCACCTCCATCGTCCGTGCTGCAGGGGCAGGCCTTCTGCCCACCTTACGCCGCCACTTTTACCACCGCCGCCGAGTGCGATGCGGCAGTCCTCAAGGGCGTGCAGGCGGCAGAGGCGCTGGGTATCGAGCTGTCCAAGCACGGCATCAACCCCGGCAAGGACGGCGCCTCGGAGAGCGCCATGCTGACCAGTAAGTGCCATGGGCCAGGGTGCGGTGCGGAGGTACTGCCCAGCCACCGCGCTGCTGCAATGCTGCTCAGGCTTGCTCCGATGGCGTGATGCCGCGCGCTCCTGCTGCGCTGCAGTTGACGGCAAGAGGGTGGTCATCTACAACCACAAGATCCAGACGGTGCGCTGCCGCCGCCACGCGTGTGTTGGGCACGGCGGTTGGATGCGGGCTGCGCTGTGCTGCTCGTGCGCCTTGTTGTGCTGGTTGTGCCTGTGCTTTGCCCCGCTGGCAAACACCACTGCTTGACAGCACACGGGCCCCGCACAGTGCCAACCTGTGCCCTTCATCTCCAATCCGTCCTGCTAGCAGGGCGCCAGCTTCTGCTGCGGCCTGCAGGTCGAGGTGGACGGCGATGCGGTGCCCCCCGCCGTGCCGGTTGATGACGCTGCCACCTCTGCTGCCCCCGCTGCCCACAACTTCTGGGTGAGGCGAGGCAGCCACTGAGTTGTGCACTGATGAGCCATGCTGTGCCGTGCCACTGGTGAAAGACATGTCGCAGCATAGTTAGCCGTGCATGCACACGCAGCGGGGGCGCGGTTTCAACCCCAGCTTCACTCGCACCACTTCCGCACTTCCTGCCGCAGGCTGCTGCATTCGCAGTGGCGGCGGGCGCCGCAGCAATGGCAGCGCTGTAGTCGACAGGATCAACGTGCGCGGCAGCAGGCAGCGTGTCCGGCAGCAGCATACACAGCTGGCGAGTGGCAGCAGTGCGCTGCTGAATCATGCCAGCGTTGCCTGCTCATTCGTAGGCAGATGACGTGCCCCAATGCAATTTTCAACTCTCTTCTCTTCACCCCTTGATTGTCACTAGCACTGCTGACAACTGTTATACATCACGACCTGCCGGTCATAGTGAAGGGTGCAGCGATGATGAGGATGCATGCCGCCAGCCAGCTGGCACGCTGCGCTCTGTCGCACAGAGCCTAATTGGCCAGCCTCTGCACTCGCCTCGCTCTTTCCCGCCGCGTCTGCCCGCATCCATACACAATGTGGAAGACCGCGCTGCTGGCCCTGCTTCTGCTCTCCATCGGGGCGCAGGTGGAACGCGGTTTTGAATGTGACGCTCCTCTAGCCGCGCGCCGCATTTGTTTAGGCTAAATTGAGCATGCGAAAGCCCACAAGCGATGCGCCAGGGCCCGGGTGTGCGCGAATCTGGCTGTTGGAGACGCCGCCGCCGCTGCTGCCACGGCCAGCCGCCGCTGCTGCATGTCCCTGCCGCACCTGGCCTCAGCTAAGGACCCTGCACCCAAGTTTGTGGCCTGCTTCTTCATCCCCTTCAGGCGGACCTGGTGGCGGAGGCGCCGGCGGCGGAGCCTCTGGCCCCTGCCCCCGCGCCGAATACGGGCCCTGTGCCAGATGTGCCCTGCCCTGCGCCGGCAATCGTGTACGCGACCCTGGACGAGTGCGACCAGGCCATCGCCGCGGGGCTGGACGTGGCCAAGGAGCAGGGGGTCGGCCTGGAGTCCCTGGAGTCCCTGGGCATTCAGATCCCCACCAACACCACCCGCTCCACCACCATCTCGTCCAGCACCTCGAGTGAGTGAGGGGAGAGCACAGCCTGCGGGGGGAGCACAGCCTGGTTGATGGCGCTGCTGCTGGTTGATGCTGCTGGTGGGACGGCCATTGCCGGTGGGCAGGAATGGGGATCCAGCCAAGCGTGTTGTGGTGCCGCTCTGCCCCACCAATGTGCCAGAGCTTTGAAACCCCTGCTGCTGACACCTGTCGCCGCCTGTTGCTGGCCGGCCTGCAGTCAACGGCCAGAGCAAGAGCATCAAGTACAGGCGCATCATCTTCAGGGTGAGGCAGCCGTGCTGAGCAGCCCCCTCATGAGCGACAGCAGCTGCAATGTAGCACCCCGAACGGCAGGCCGCGCTGCGCCCTGGGCGGCGGCTGTGCGCGGTTGGCTGCCCCGCGGGTCCTGACAGCCTCCCTGTCTGCTGCCTGCTTTCATCCTGGCTCACATCCTCAGCCCTTCTCCCCCATCCAAACATTGCGCAGATGGAGCCGACCGTGTACTGCTGTGGCCTGACGGTTGTTACCTCGACTGGCAACACCACCACTGCGCCCACCGGGGTGGTCGCCAGCTCTGCTGCTGCGCCGGCCTGGGGCCTGCGCTCCTTTGTGAGTGGGGCGAAGCGTGCTGCGGGGCAGCGCGTGCTGGTGCAGCATGCGTTGCAGAGGGCCGGGACTGCATGCATGCACAGTGGTCAGCGCGCTGCATGAGTTTGGTTTGGCACACCACTCTGCAATCTCAGGCAGCGCTCCCGTCCTGCATGTGTCTGCAGGCTGCAGCTGGCGTGCTGGCTGCCAGTGCTGCTGCGCTCCTCGTGTAAGCGTGGGCACCCCGCCACGCCTGCCGATATGCGTGAAGTGAAGCACACCCGCAACGGCGTTAAGCAAGTTGCGACAGTGTGATAGCAGTGCTGCACCTATCGTACCCAGATTTTAACTGCTGTATGTTGGCTCAGCAAGCTCATCCCCATCCGTGCTCATCCCATCCCTCCCTCATCCCTCGTCTGCATACGTCCCACACTTTAAAATACTTTACATGCTGCACACTGCTCAGCAGCCAAGGCGACAGAGACGGCTCAACAAGCAGGGAAACTCTGATACTAATGCGGCTATGCAAGGGTGAAGTGCAGCTGCTACGGAACGTGCTGGCGCTGCTCACGCCTCATCCCGGCTGCTCAGCGCGCGCAGCTTGGCCCGCAGGCGCTCCACCTCCCGCTCAGCATCCTTGGCCTTGCCCTCAGCCTCCATCACCGCCTGCGCAGGGTTGGGCAGGGCAGTTTTGGGATGCGGAGCTGCCCAGCAGGCGACCCACTTGCTAGCATGGTAGTGGGAGGTGCGGCCGCCACTTTGCAATCACATGAAACCATCTGCAGCATTCCCAGCTGCAGTCAAAGGCGGCTGCCAGGCAACTGCAACCGCGCTTCAGCCCCTGCTTCACATGGCACCCGGCTCTGCCGCCTCAGCAGCCACAGCAACCCTCACCGCGTGGGCCCGGTCCTCCACAGTCTCAACCAGCATGGCTGCCTCGGCGCGAATCTCGATGGCCCGCTGCTGCGCCGCTGCAGCGTCCGCCTGCGCCGCCGCCACGGCTGCATCGGCGGCCTGGCTGGCGCTGATGTGCTCCACCTCCACTGCCGCTGCGATGCTCGTGCTGTTGCTGGCCTTCTTGCGGCCCCTCTTGGGGCGGGGCACCGGCTCCTCAGAGCCGCCGGAAGCCGCCTGCTGCTGTGCCTCCAGCTGGCGCCGCAGCTGCGCAATCTCGGCCTCGGCGGCAGCCAGGTCGCGCGCCCGCTGCTCCGACTCGCCACGGCTGCTGACCTGCAGGGGCGACGAGCGCGGAGGCGCAGTGTGTGTTGATAAGCTAATTGGGTAGCGCCAGCTGTGCACCATTCGGAACGTCCTTCACCCAGCAAGTGCACACTTAGCGAGCACCCACAGGCGTCGACCGCTTCCCCACTCTGCAGGCAACAGCACCCCAACCCAGCTCATCCACCAGCACACGCCCAGTGCAGCAACAGCACAGCAGCGCGCGCGCCCGCAGCTCACCAGCTCCAGCTGCAGCTGGCGCACGTCGGAGCGCGCCGCCTGCTTCACCTTGGCCAGCTCGTCCTGGGCAACCAGCAGCTCCTGCGCAGCCAACCAGGGACCATGCGGTGAGACAGGGCGCAGAGGCACAGCCACATAGACCATCACTGCTGACGGCAGAGTGGAGCGCTGGCTGGCGGAGGGGCAGCATGTTCCTGCACGTGCTTCCCCGTGTGCCTGGCAACCAAGTGAGCATAGCACTCGTAAAGCAACCTGGCCGCCCAGCCGCGCACCTGCTTCACCACGCCCAGCCACTCCTGCTGCGCCTGTGAATCGGCAGTGGCCAGCGCCGTCTGCTGCTCCAGCTGCTCCGCTTGCTGCGCCACCTGCTGCTCCACCGCGGCGTGTGCCGCCTGCAGCGCCCGCAGCTGCTCGTGCACCGCCGCAACCTCCTGCGCCGGCAGCGTCAACGTGGTGGGATGAGCGGAGGCAGCTGTGTAGCGCAAGCCCAGTCAGGCCTGCTGCGACTCACGCTTTCAAGCCGCAACTACATGCGCCAGCAGCAGGGCACGCCGCTGGCCGGGCGCCCGTGCAAGCGCTGGCGCACCGGCCTAAACCCTCAGCCCACAAGTGTCACTGCGCTGGCACGCCCCTGCTCAGCGCCCTACCCACCTCAGTGGCACGCTCCAGCTGCTGCAGCGCATCCACCTCGCGGTGCGTGGCCTCCTTGGCATCCTTGGCGGCCAGCTGCAGCAGTGATGGGGCAGGGTAGACCAGGCAGCCAAGTGAGCTGCAGGGGTGGAGCGCTCACGTCCGGTTGAGGCGACGTGGGAGAAAGGCGAGGCAAGGGAGGCGACTGAACAGCAAGCGCCGCCATGAGCACAGCGCTGAATTGGACCAGACAGGCTGCAGTGCAAGGAACGCGCGGCACCAGCAACCGCGCCAAGCTCCAGCAAGGGTTGGCCGCAGCCGCCCCTCCCTCCCCCTCACCTGCAAGTCCTCCTCCAGGGCCGCCTTCTTGCGCGCCTGCTCCTCCACGCGTGCCTCCAGCTGGTCCACGTGGGCCTGCGGCACGTGACGATGGAAACGCCGTAGTGGGCAGGCTGGGCAAAGGCGCATCTGGGCAGAGCGGGGTTCTCCTGACCTGCATGATGCCAGCCAGACAACACAATGCCTCTGCCCCGGCGCTGCAAGTCAGTTCAATCGATTGCAGAATGTCTGTCGCGCTGCATTGATCACAGCATGCCTTGCAGCCGGCCCTGCCCCCTCACACACCTGTGCGCTGCCCAGCTCGGCGGTCACGTGCTCCACCTGCTGCTGCAGCGACTCGAGGCTGCGCTCAGCCGCCACGCGGCCAATCTGCAGTGGGATTTGCAGTGGGAGCGCAAGGGCAGGCAGATGAGCACCGCTGCCTAGTGTTGACAGCGCCACTGCCTAGCGTCGCTCACTCGAGCCACTGGCATGCTCAACTGTGGGCGGCACGCGCAGCAGCAATGCCCGGGCATCCCCTGCACCACCTGCTCCTCGCGCTGCGCTGCCTCGGCCGCTTGCACTGCCTCCTTTGCCTCGGCCAGCGCAAACTGGAGGTCGCGCTGCTCAGCCAGCAGGCGGCGCGCGTCCTGTGGGCATCAAAGGTAGCAGAGGGACAGGTGGATTGAGAGAAAGAGCTCTGCGGTGCGACGGTCTGATTGCCAGCAGTGCATCCGACTGCTCCAAGACTGCAGCATTGGCTGCCAAGGCCACTCGCACCAGAACCACAGGCAGCTACTACGTCAGCTCAAGCACTTGGTTACGGGCAGCCCGAGAGCAGCCCCAGGCTGGTACCACAGCGCACCTCCACTGCCGCAGCGCGCGCCTTCTCCAGCACGCCGCTCCGCTCGCGCTCGCTGGTCACCAGCGCCTTGGCGGCGGCAGCATCTGTCAGTGCCGCCTCCAGCTGCAGCCGGGGCAGGGTAAGAAAGCATGATTCAGGGTCACCGCTCATTGCCACAGGTCAGGAGGCAGGAGAGCCAGTCGTTAGAGCCCCGCATAAGCAGGCCGCCGCAGCAGTCGAGTTGAACCTCTGATCGACCCGCCAATGCTCCCGCTTTTTCCCAAGGCCCCACCTGCGCCTCCAGCGCCGCCGCGCGTGCCTCGGCGGCATCTCGTGCCTCCTGCGCCGCCGCCAGCGAGCCACTGAGGGAGGCCAGCAGCTGGCGCTGCTCCTCGCGCTCGGCTGAGGCTGCCGCCAGCTGCGACTCCAGGTCAGCAACCTGCGGGAGAGACGGTGGCAGCCAGCCGAGGTGAATGGTCAGCCATCCAGCCTCCAGCAAGGCACTCTCCTTCTGCGGCACTGGCGGGGACAGCAGGAGCAGCATGCAGCAAGCTGCAGCAGCAGCATTCAACACAGCCACGCCGGCTGTCAGACAACAGGCCGTGCAGCTTTGCAATCAAGCAGCTGGGATGCGAAACGCTGCCAGCGAAACGCTGGCAGCTGACAGTGCCCGACCCACCTTGCGCTCCAGGTGCTTGGCATGCTGGGCCTCCACCATGGCCGCATCCAGCTTCTCCTGCAGCAAGCAATCAGAACACGCGCGGTTTGCATCTAGGAGACGGTCCAGGCTGCCGAATGGCCTGGCAGTCAGCTTGCGTGCCGACTTCCAACATGCCACCTCGGCCCGCCCCGCAGTCTCTGCCAGCGCACCTGCAGCGCAGCGGCGGCTGCCTGCTGCTCTGCCAGCTGCTTCTCCAGCCCCTCCTGAGCAGCATGCGCTTCCTCAGCCAGCTTGCGCGCAGCCTGTGCGTTGCGCTCAGCCGTGATGATCTGACAGGAGGACGGCGGCGCGGGTGCAGGTGAGTCGTTAGCTGGGCAGCACGTGCCAAGCATCCGACGGCCGGCAGCTGTGCTGACGTACCTGCTGGCAGCGGCCGCCCGATTGGTACACCTGAACACCAGCTACAAAATTGCCAATGCGGTGGCACACGCGCCCCGCCCCGAGCACTGTCTCTCGCCGCCCCACCCCTAGCACTGTCTCCTGCCGCGCACCTTGAACTTGAGCTCCTCGCGCTCCATGCGGCCGTACCGCAGGTCCATCACCGCCTTGTCGGCAGCCACCCAGGCCTGCAGGCAGGCGGCAGGGAAGGAAGGGAGGCGGGTGAGCTGCTCTGCAGTGAAGCGCACGGTGTGTGCAGCGTGTGCGGCGATGCACAGTTGCAGTTTGCTTCCTTGTCACAGCTGGGAGCCGACGCCGGCAGGCACGCGGTAGCAGCACTTGCGAGCTGCCCAGCCTGACAGCCGTCCGTATTGCCGTAGCTAGGCCATCGCCAGCACACGCCCTCCCAGCGGGCAACCACAGCTGCCGACAGCACTCGCCTCCTTGAGCTGCTGCTTGTAGGCCTTTGCATCCTCCTCCATCTCAGCCAGCTTGGCAGCCAGGGCCTCTGCCTCGACAGCCCGCGCCTCAGCCGCCGTCAGCTCCTCACGAGTGGCGGCTGCCGCCTGCTCCGCTGCCGCCAGCGACTGGCGCAGCTTGGCGGCCGCCGCCTGCTGCTCCTCCAGCTGCCGCCGCGCCTCCTGGGCCTCCTGCGTTTGTGGGGCAGCAGAGGGAGGGCGGCAGCAGGGTTCAGGAACTTGCCGAGGCAGCGGCACGCGGTTCGGCTGCAATACGGCTGCTGGGGAGCAAGATGGCCAGTTGTGCAGCGCTCAAATAATCGATGCCTCCATAACAACCTTCATTCACCCAACACCCAGCCCGCACCTGGGCCTTGCGGCTGGCGGAGGCCTCCAGCTCGCGCTGCTTGCCCTGCAGCGCCTGCACCTCGGAGCGCACGCCGTCCAGGCGCCGCTGCGCCTCACGCGCCGCCTCGTCTGCCTCGGCCTTGGCAGCCGACACCGCTTCGGCTGCCCGCTCCTCTGCCGCCTTGCTGCCGCCCGACAGTGCGGCCGCTGCAGCGGCTGCGCCCACCACTGNGGCGTCGCCGGCGGCCGCCACGGCGCCCTCGGCGGCGGCAGCCAGGTCCACTGCTGCTGCGGCCTGCAGTGGGTTAATAGGGAGGCGGGGGAGTGAGGCGGGATGCCAGGAATTGTGTTGAGCAGGCAGCGGCGGCGGCGGCAGGCGGCCGGCAGGCGGCTGCGGCGGCAGCGCAGAACCCGCACCTGGGCGGAGCCCAGCATTCCCGAAGCAGCCAGCAACTGTAGTGTGCCTTTCAGGATGGCGCGGCGAGAGCTGGGAGGCTCGGGCGAGGCGGCAGAGCGCTCGCCGCCCTGGGGACCACTCGCGCGTGCCAGACGGACTGCGCGGTGCTTGGGCCTGATGCGCCCGAGCCTGGGGGCATTGCGGCGGGGCGCCAGGGCGCAGAGGGGGGGAATTTCGACAACCTGAGCCATCGCGGCCAATTGAGCCGTCCCAACGCGTCCCTGCCGCCCCCAAAGCAATGCAGGGGTGTCTGGAGCGCGCCAAGGTGTTTAATCCGCTCGTGCGGAGCATGAGAAGGCCAGCTCATCACAGGGCCGGACCCCAACCCAAAGGGGCCATCGGTGCTTCATTTGACACCTATAGACCCTCCACATTCACGATGAACGCCGGGTGCGCCGCTCTGGTAGCGTCTCCCGCCGTGCGGCCCCCCCACGCCTGCAGCAGGGCTTTGGAAGCCGCCCCTGCGCCCCTGAGGCCATGCCACGTGATCGCAAAGCGCAGTGAGGCCGCGCAGCGGCCGCAGGGCGCAGCCCAGCTGCAGCGGCGCCGCCGCGGCGCCCTCGTCTGCGCCGCCTCTGCCGCCGCAGTGCCCACCGCGGCCCCGGGCGCCACCAAGATTGGCTTCCTGGGCATCGGCATCATGGGCAACGCCATGGTGGGTTGCGGATGCTGCTGCTGGGCAGAGCTCCTTACCCTCCTCCCTGCAGCCATCGCCTGTTGAGCGCCAGTGCCTGCCCCACTGCCGCCTTGCGGTCACAAGCGCCACCTGTCTTCCCTCCTCCTGCCTCAGGCCGCCAACCTGATCAAGGCTGGCTACGAAGTCACGGTGTGGAACCGCTCCGCCGACAAGTGCGCGGCGCTGCAGGCGGCGGGCGCCAAGGTAACGGCAGGGTTGCTGAATTGTGCGCAGGCGGCAGCCGGCGGCTTGCTGTGCTGACCGAGCTGGCAGGATGCAGTCTGGCTGTCATCGCCGGCGTGCATCCGCTGTACCTCGCCGCAGGTGGCTAGCAGCCCCGCAGAGGTGGTGTCCGCCTGCGACATCACGCTGGCCATGCTCTCCGACCCAGAGGCCTGCCTCGCCGTGGCCAAGGGTGCGCTGTCTAGCCTGCAGCGGCGGCGGGGCAGCACAGCCGAAGCGTTGCCGCGTGGTCCTGGACACTTGCTGCGTGGTCCCGGAAAGATGCACTTCGCCTTTGCATTGGGTTGCCGCAGCTGCTGTAGGCATCTGACTGAACCGCCTGCAGGCGCCGACGGCGTGGCCTCCGCCATGAAGGCGGGCAAGGGTTACGTTGATGTGTCGACTGTTGATGCAGCCACGGCGCAGGAGGTGCGGTGGAGATCAGAGCAGGCATTTGGGTTGAAATCCTTTCACGTTGGCAGTCACTACCTGGCTGCAGCTGCGCATCGCTGGGGCTGCTGCTCAAGAGCTCCTGAGCTCTCCTGCTGCTGCGCTCGCACAGACCCTCGCCAGGCGCTGTGAGCATCTCAACTTGCTTTTTCGCTGCCTTGCTGTGTGGTCAGCCACCCTCCTGCACTCAACGCACATGCAGGTGGCAGCAGCCGTGCGTGGGGCTGGCGGCGCCTACCTGGAAGCTCCTGTGAGCGGCAGCAAGGGGCCGGCGGAGCAGGGCCAGCTCATCTTCCTGTCTGCAGGTGAGCAGTTCTGGCCAGCTTTGTATCCGGGGCAGCTTGCAGCCACCATTCAAGCGATGTGCCTTCACTCCGCGCCTGTGCTGCCTCACTCAGCTGAGCTGCCGGCTGCTCCCTGCCTGTGACACCCACAGGCGACCGCCAGCTGTTTGACGCCGCCTCCCCGCTGCTGGAGGTGATGGGCAAGGCCTCCTTCTTCCTGGGTGCGCCCGCCGCCGCAGCACGCGCTAGCTGCTGCAGCAGCGTGTGTTGCTGTAGCCAGCAGCCAAGCATGCAGCGCTGCCTACTGCCACTGCTGCCAGGCCCGCATCAGCAGCGGTGCAGCCATCTTTTGCTGCTGCCTTCACACTGCTCATCCCCCTGCACCATGGCCTGCCTTGCATGCTGCAGGCGAGGTGGGGGCGGGCGCCAACATGAAGCTGGTGGTTAACATGGTCATGGGCTCCATGATGGCCTCTTATGCTGAGGGTGAGCAAGGTTGGCAGTGCTGGGCTTGCAGTCCTGGCAGCTCGGGCTGCCACTGCAATCGGTGCGACATGACGTGCTGGCACAGGTGTGCAGCGCTTGGCGGCATGTGCAGGGCCTGGCTGGGCACCTACCTCATGGTCCTGCCTCTCCTGCCCTGCAGGCCTGAGCCTGGCCAAGCTGGCGGGCCTGCAGCAGTCGGACCTGGTGGAGGTCATCAAGCTGGGCGCCATCGCCTGCCCCATGTTTGCACTCAAGGTGCGGGGCTGCAGCTTGTGACGGTTGCCGCCCATGCTTATTCCTGTACTTTGTTTGCAGTCCCGTGCCCCTGCTCCCAACCGTTCAAACTACCTCACTGCTCCCACATCGTGGCGCGCAGGGCCCCTCGATGATCGACGGCAACTACCCGCCCGCATTCCCCCTCAAACACCAGCAGAAGGACATGCGGTGAGTATCTGCTGCTGGCTGCGATGGCACTATCGCAGGACCTCATGCCTGCGGCCAGCATGTCGCTACTTCTGCCGCTGGCTCAGCTGCAGCACAGTCGCTGTCGTGCTGCCGCTGTTGGCTGCCTGCAGTGATGTTGCCGTGCTCGCAGCCAGTCTCGCAGCCTAGGCCCGACTCGCTGCTCTACTACTGAACCCCGCTCGTGCTGTACCTGCAGGCTGGCGCTGGCTTTGGGCGATGAGCATGCGCAGCAGCTACCCCTGGCGGCAGCAGCCAACGAGCTGTACAAGCGGGTACGTGCGGCAGGCAGGGAGGATACAGCTGATGAGTTGCACGGTGCTGGTGCACTGCTGAGGCAGTTGCTGCAGGTGCCAGCTGCTGTGCGCTGCACGCCACGCAGTCTGCAAGTTGCTGTTGAGGATCAGGCAGCAATGTCTTCTTGCCCTGCGCTTCGCTTCCCTTGCAGGCACGTGCAGCGGGCTACAGCGATGCCGACTTCAGTGCCGTCATGGATGCAGTTGCTTCCCGCAAGTAGACCGCGCAACCTCTGGTCCCTTGCAGCACTCGTCCCTGCACCATATTAAACGTCTCTTCCTTTTTGTTCGCCAATGCCCATCACTGCACACTTACATTGAATCATTTCATGCAATCAAAATACAACCAGCAGCGGTTGGCGCGGTAGCAGGGCGAGGGACAGAAGCAGCGGGATCAGTCAGCTGGAGTGGCGTTACAGCGTGCATCAAAACTGTTGCACTGAGAAGCGGAGCATGCGTTTAGGCTTGCCGGCGTTCGTTCTATCGGCCGAAGTTAGGCAGCAGCAAGTTATCGTGGCTGCCAATCATGATCATTGGTGTGTGGGCGGGCAAGTGCCCAACATGTGCACAGGGTGGCATGGCTTATTCCTCCCAGCTGGTGTCGCCGGGCTCGGTCAGCGGCACGTATCGCACTCCCCTGCAGCAGCACACGGGTGGGTGGGCCGAGGCAAGTATGCTAGAAAGGCTGCTAGCACGGCACATAAGCATAAGCAATGCAGCGCGGCAGCGAGCAGCAGCGCAGAATGCTCAGCAGGCGCCCAGCAACATCGGCAGCTGGCAGCGGCTGGAGCTCTGCTCACATGAGGTCGCGCTTGTGGACCTTGCCTGCAGACAGGCAAGGCACGCATGTGGTTGACATTCATGCAGCAGCAGAGCCTGGCTGGGCTGAACAGGCATATGCGCATGCTTTCTTCTACTGCCAATGCACAACAGCTACCTTGGAGGCGCTGCCGCTCACCTTCATGGTCCTTGTCGATGCACTGCATCACCTGCAAGCGGATGGGCAGGCAGCGGGAACAGTGTAAGAGGTAGATTGGGCGCAGTCCCTCAGCAGACCCACCCATCCGCTTGTCTGCGCTGCTGCGTTGTGCGCTGCTGCGAGGGAAGCTGCACCTGGAACTCCCACTGGGCGCCCACGGGGATGACCATGCGGCCGCCCGGCTTCAGCTTCTCGACCAGCACGTCCGGCAGGGAGGACGCAGCTGCGCAGGCAAAGAGGAGCAGCAACCCGTACGACAAACTGAGTGGAAGGCTTGCCCAAGCTGCTGCTGCGCGGGCAGGCGGAAGTCTTAGCAGCAGCCGCGGAATCAGTGATCGCGTTGGCAGCAGTAGCAGCACAGCAGCGGCAATGGCTGCACGGCAGTGCAGCAGCGGCAGCAGCGCCCAGCAGTTTGGCGGACCACACAACAGCTGCACAAACCGCAAGCCGTCTTGTGGCCAAACGCAACACGTTGTGGCAGCTGCATCGCACCTGCTCCAACGTGGATGGCGTCAAAAGCCTCCTCCCCTGCCAGTGCATCGCCCAGCACATTGCCCGCGCGCAGCTGCGGGCGTCAGGCGGGACCACAAATGTGCTGGTGTGGAAGCAGCATGGCGAGCGGCATGGATCCGCCACAGCAGCGCAACAGCAGCCACACCAAACTGGCGGCATCGACTGCGCGCCTGCTGCAAATGCAGACGTGCCGCCACAAAGGCTGGACGCACGAGCTGTACTGCAGCGCACCTCCACTACGCCCGAGTCCAGCAGCTCAGGGTGGTCCCGCCGCACGTTGGCAATGGACTGCAGTGCACAACGAAGTGTGCGTGCAGGACTGGGCAGCAGCAGGCGCGCAACACAGGAGCAGCGCCATTGGCAGGGTGCGCAACCGCAGGTTCCACAGGATCAGCTCACCATAGCCGTCAGCTCGGGGTGCTTCTCCACGCCAATCACCTTGCCTGGAGGGAGCAAGAGCAACAGCAGACGAGAGCACTTCAGGAACGGTTCACGTGGGCAGTAGCCCACAAGCACTGCCAATGTCGAAAGAACTGAACAAGAAGAAGCAATCCAGTTACAGGCTGCACCGGCTGCACCGGCTGCACCGGCTGCAGCTCACCCTCATTGCCGACCATCAGGCCCATGGCAGCAGTCAGGTAGCCGCTGCCTGCAGTGACGGGCAGGTGTGGCCATCGAGTTATGCTGCTATGCTTTGCTGCACCAGCATTGACCTGACACCAGCCGGGCGGGGGCAGCGGCATCACAGGCAGCAGCAGGACAGCGAAAGCAACGTGGCGACGGAGGCAGCGACGGTGGCGGCGGCAGCAGCACCAGCGTTTGTCACCAATCACACCGTCAGAAAAGTAGCAGCCTGTGCAGCAACAGCGACCGCCAGCTGAGCAGCAGGGCGCACCTGATCCCACGTCCAGGACACGCGCCCCCGGCTTCAGGTGCTCCCGCAGCAGCTCCAGGCATGTGGCTGAAGCGGAGGGGAAAGGGGGCTATGCCGCAAGCGTGAGTTGGCCGGCCTGAGCTGCAAGGCACCGCTGCACACCGGGCTCTGCTAAGTGAGCTGCAAAGCCAGCGACCACGGCCTCGGCAGTGTCGCATCTGCTGGCCCTGGAGTTCCACTTGCCGTGCATGTGCGGCGCAGAGATGGTCTCATTGTAACCCAGCGGCAGCGGCGCATCCTGCAAGTTGGCAGGCCGTCCGGCAGGCGGCAGGCCAGTGGCGGGGGCAGGCGCCAACCAGCGGTTGCAGTTGCACGGTCGCGCTGTTAAGCCCGCCAATGCTGCTACTGCAGAGCCGTATGTCCACACCTGGTAGATGTAGCCGTGGGGGATGCCGGCGTCCACATAATTCTTGCGGTCGCACTGCCGCAGCGCCTGCTCCACTGCAGCGGCGGCGGCTTGGGTGCAGCGGCTGGTGAGCACGTCCCGGACAGCAGAGCAGCGCAGGCACACATCGGCAGCGGCCGTCGGCAGTGGCAGTAGCAGCAGGATCACGATCGAAAGCCGCCCGTTCAAACGAATGCTCACCAGCGCGGTGCTTCACGACGCCATCGCGCCGCAAGTGGTCCACCTGCAGCACAGCGGGAGGCGGCAGGGCAGATGCCAGTGGTCGCAACCACGCGGCTTCGGGTTCCTCGCTTGCAACAGCACCTTGATTCCTAGTCCGCAACATCACAAATAGGGGGCAGGGGCCCTAACTGCCCCTCACCAGCCAGTCCTGGCTGTGCATGCTGGCAAACACGGTGCCCGGGTGGTCGGGGCTCAGCCAGCCACGCGGTGCGGGGGCGGCGAGTGCTGCAGGGCGGGGGACGGAGAAAGGTGATGCAATATGCTGCAGGCACATGCTGGAGGGCCACAACAAGCTGCATTAGAAGGCACGGCAGCACGACCAGCCGGGCTGGAGTCGGCGGCCGGCGGCGGCAGCGACGGCAGCGGCCGGCGGCGCGGCACTCACGGTGGTGCCTCCCCCTGCTAGCGGCCACCTGTGATCACTTGCCTGTGCCACCCCGATGCCGGGCAGAGGTCCAAAGCACGGTGGCGGTGAACGAGGCGAGCAGCCCACGCCGAAAGAGCGGAACCGCTTGTCCGGCTGCTTGGGTGATCTCGGACGGGAGTGCCGAAATGGGTGGGCGGCCAGTCGAGGACAGAGGGAGAACTGGGGTTGTTTTGTTTCCCAAACAACTGCTTATCGGGCGAGCGGTAGCTAGCATGGCTCACATGGCTTGGAAGTGTGAGGAAAGAACGATCTCGGCGCTTGCAGGCTCAGCGGAGCAGCGCAGCACACAGCACGCAACGCCGGGCAGCCTTTTTCGGCCTACCATGCCTCTCCCCGACTGCCGCAGAGTGATCAGGCCCTTTTCGCGCAGTCTTAACGGCCATCTGCGGCATATGCTGCACGAGCGAGGTGTGCCCCGACCGTAAGGGGTACAGCAGGCCGTGTGAGCGCTTGATTGCCGCACAGAGACCGTCTGCTAGCCGGCTGGTTTGCAGCTTGGGGCGTCCGCCTTCTCTCAGCCGCAGCTGCAACCGCTGCCGCCGCCTGCTGCCGCCACCAAGCTCAAACCCAACGGCCGATTGTTGCAGCTGGAGCTTGACTACGCCACCACATGGCCGGTGAGCGATTCATGAGCGCTCTGCCGCGCTGTGCAGCGGGGACAGCAGCTGCTGGCATGTAACGCAGGCGCCTGCGGACTGGTGGACGGCGGTCGGGAGACGACTTGGGGATTGCAGGAGCTGCTAGCCCTGCGGCGGAGCTGAAGCTCACTTCTGCTGTCCAGCAGGGGGCACGTGGTAACAAATGCATTACAAACCCGCGCCGTCCTGCTCCTCACACTGCAGCAGGTTGCAAGAGGTGCAACGGCAATGTTTGTCAGCGCCTCGCTGTGGCCAACCCACGCCTGCTCCGCCCGCTGATGCCCAACTCGCTGTGAGCTGCAGTCGAATGCAAGGGGTGCACAGCGTTGTCTAGTTGTTCTGCCCTGCACCGAGTCACGGCGCTGGGGTTTCGGCGCCTGCCACAGCGTGCTCGTCTGCTCACAAAACTGCTGGTGCAACCTGCATGGCATTCACAGCTGTCGCTCTTCACCTGTTGGCTGCCCTGGCTGTGCAGGCAACCCTTGTGGATGCTGACTCGGGGTGGCTGCGCGAGGCCTACGATCCTCGCAAAGACGGGGCGCCGGCGGCGGCCTGAGGCTGCAGCCGCTGGCGGTAGGCGCGCTGCAGATTGGCTGGGCACTGTCGCCTGGCTGTGCACCTTGCGGCAAGAATAGCAGCCGAGTAGACACAGCCGCGTCTAGATGCTGTGATGGCGCACTCATGTGGACCACATTTCAGCGCGTGCGCCTGCCTCAGTAGGTGCAGTAGTTGCAGTAGCAGCAGGCGTCCTTGTCCCGCTGCCCGCAGACAGGCATGACGGCGGCAGGCAGCACAACACAATCCCAAACCCCAGCGCCGCGGCCGCTGCCAGCTGCGGCCGCCGCCAGTCGCTGCCCGAGCAACTTGGTCTGGCGGGGCAGTGCAGCAATGCACACGCCTTCTGTTGTAGCCCGGGTCAGCTGGCAGCCATTGCCGCCGGTCCGATGGCAGCTGTGGCAGCGTCCAGGCGGCAGCTGGACAGCATGGAGGCGCAGAGGCAGTGGCAGGTGCGTCATGGCTGTGCTGGCTGTGCTGCGCTGTGCATTGAGACGTTGCCAGCAGTAGAGGATGCTGAACAGAAGCTGCATAATAGCGGGGCGGGGCGCTGCGCATGTGCACAAGAGCCGTGTGCACAGGTTGAGGATGGGTTGCTTGCATGCCCGGTTGTGGGATGTGTGTTTGTGATGCGTAGCAGGGATGTTGCATGCCTTGCTGCTTGCCCTGATCCAGAACAGCAGGTACTGCCCTTGCTCGCCGCAGGCGGGAGATTAGTGGCGATGCTGGCAGCGGCATGTGAAGTTCACTAGGATTGCGGCTGTGAGGGCAGGGTGCCAGCAGCGCCAGCTTGAGCAGCTCATGGCTGCTGCCGAGCGCAGCGGCGCCACCAAGGGCAGCACTATGTGCTGGGCACCAGGGGCGGCGCCATCGACGCCGCCAGCCTCAGCGTGCCAGCGGCATACATGTCGAGC
>RRZL01000037.1:16284-28409 GCA_006782975.1 Chlorella sp. Dachan
AATCCATGGCGTCCGACTAGCGGGCAGGCAGCAGAGCCCATGGATTAAGTAAATCCATGGAATGCGACTGGCGGGCAGGCAGCAGAGCCCATGGATTGAGTGAATCCATGGCCAGCGACTGGCGGTCAGGCAACAGAGCCCATGGATTGAGTGAATCCATGGCCAGCGCCAGGCAGGCAGGCAGCAGAGCCCATGGATTAAGTGAATCCATGGCGTCCGACTAGCGGGCAGGCAGCAGAGCCCATGGATTAAGTAAATCCATGGGATGCGACTGGCGGGCAGGCGAAGCGGCTGCTGGTGGGGCGGCCTGCGGGCAGCGGTTGTGGGGTGGGGCAGGGTGGGCCATGCAGTCATGGTTCAGTTAGCTGGAGGGGACTCAGGCCGGAGCGGCACTGAGGAGCAATGGCCGGGAACCTTGGGCAGAGTGTGCAGGGAAGCCTTGGCCTACTCAGGGCACACACCACCCGGTTCCAGCAGCTAACACTGGCGGATGTCAAGCTGCCGCACCTGCGCCGGCAGGGAAGCCCGCCAGGGGCGGCATCTCGCCCCGTACCTCAGCCTGCTGCAGCTTGCACAGGACCATGCAGCCGCTCAGGCCCTCATTGTACAGCTCGAGCAGACGGACGTTTGCAAAGTCGCCGGCGCCAGCCCCCAGGTTGCCCACCACCTCGGAGGTGCACCGCCAGACCGCCGTCTTTTCGATCTGGTGGGTTGGAGTGAGAGCCGAGAGGTCGAGTCAGGCTCCATCAATGATCAGGCAGGGCCTGGCGCAAGTGCAGCCCAACACCATCAGCAATCCTGCGGGCTAGCCTAGCCTAGCCTAGCGCTAGGCAGCATGTTGGGGGTGATGGTGTTGCGCGTTGAGCGTCGGTTCAGCGCTGAGCTGCGAGTGCTTTGAAGATGAACATGGTACCCCACAACAGCCAGCCACCCTCGCACCGCCCGCCCACCCGCCCGGCCACCCACCTGCTCCAGCACAAAAAAAACCGTGGACATGTTCTTGTCAACATCGGTCAGCCGCTCCAACGGAGCCTGCGCAGCTGCGCTGCCCTGGCGCGCCAGCCCCGCCAGCTCCGCCACCGCGTGCTGCGCGGCAGGCGGCAGGTTGATGCCGGCGCTCCGTGTGCCTGCCTCCAGCTGAACAAAAAAGCCCTGCATGTAGCAGCGCCAGTGCTGGCGCACTTCATGCGCGCCCACAACCTGCACGCGGCGCTGGCTGGAGCCCCCTGCCCTGCCGAGCCGCCTGCCGCGTCGCCGCTGCCGGCTGGGTCGTCCTCGTCCTCACGCTGCTGCAGCTTGCGGCACCACCAGTCTGCTGCGTACAGGATGCTGCCTGCCGCCAGGGCCATACAGGTCTCCACCTGGTAGCCCATGCTGCGCCATGCCCTGACGCGGCGCAGCAGGGCGTGCACAGCGTCCGCCTGCTGCTGCCCAGCCATGCCGGCAGCTGCGGCGAGCGACGCCCGGGCATCATCCATGAGCTTGCCGGCAAAGCCGACCTCCCCAACCTCTGTGATCACCTGGCGCAGCAAGCTGAGCAGCTGCCGCAAGTCGCTGATTGTGATGGGCATGTGGCGCCGCAGGTCGTGGGCGGACCCCCCCAAGGCCCAGGCCAGCCGGACGTTGCCCTGCTTGAACCCCACAGGCCAGCCGCCCCAACTGCTTCTGCATGGCTACAAGCTGTCTTTCCCTGGTCTACTATGGAGGCAGCGATGGCTTCTATGTCGCTGAAACACTTCTGCAGCAGGGGAGCAGTGGAGGGGGAGGAAGAGTGTGGCTAGAGGCTGCCGGTCAACACCGGCGCTATCCGTGCTGTGCGGTGGAAGGCAGTTCGGGCCTAAGTTCCTGCAAATGACAGCTGCTGGGTACTGCTGCTGCACTGGTGCAGCTTTCAGCCCTACCACTTGCGCCACGTCTGCTCACCAGCTCCATCGTCGCCACATCGTGCACCCGCCACTGCTCCGCCTCGGCCGATGGCAGCTGCCACGACAATGGCGCCACATTGAGCTGCAGCACCGGCACCCGGCCCTGCGTGACACGAGAGGCGGGGCGCTGTGATATCGATAACCGCTGGTCTGTGCAATGCGGGTTGCGGCGGCAGCGGCGCAGCGGCAGCGGGCACCCACCCGGTGCGGCGCGAGGTACGCGGCGTCTGGAGCGCCATCGGGCGCGTCTCCCGCGTCAAACCGCTCCATCGCCACTCGGTTGTGCCGGTGACGCCCTTGGATTGGTGCCGACCTCGCCGGCGGACAGCACAATGTACAGAAAAGTGTCTGAGGAGCGCTGCAGGCAGGCAGTTTGGCCCATGACATGGCCGTCGTGCCATCTCTCTGCCCCCCTGCCCATCTGCTGCCGCCTCGCGACACAAATTACATTCCCACCCCAAAAGTATTGAGAATAAGGTCAAGCCGATCCGAGCAATTGAGTAGAGAACATGCGCTTGCGCTGTATGGCCGCGCACTGCACCATGAAGAGCGTGCCTTACGCCGCACGCACCGACCCTAGACCGCCGTCCACCGCAAGCACCTGCACCAAGTCAAGAACGGCAGCAGCAGCAAAGTATCAGGCCGGGGTGCGGATGCAGCATTTCAGCGGCACGGTGCACGGACGACTACGTCGCACACATGGCGCAAACGCAGCAGCCGGCGCGGGCGGTGCCAGGCAGCTGTCGCTGGAGCGGCGGCAAATGCTACTACTGGAACAATGGCAGACGGGTTGTAACTGAACCCCGGCAGCATAACCAGCGGCGCAATGCCGCCTAACAGTGACACCCACCTGCCCTGTGATGAAGGAGTTGGTGGGGTTGAGCAGGAAAGCAATGGCCCTCGCCACCTCGTCAGGCTCGCCAATCCGCCGCAGCGCGTGCATGGCTGTGCTGGCTTTTAGTGCCGCCTCGCTGCCTGCATGATACCATGTGGATGCCATATGCAGGGAGGCTCAAGGTTACGCGTGGTTGTGCTGGCTTTCAGTGCCGCCTCGCTGCCTGCAATCCGGAGTGGACTCATGGCTTACATGTAGAAACAGGCTTGCAAGTGTGATGCCGTCGCGCTGGCCTTGAGCGCCGCCTGACTCCAGCCCCACACAAGCTGCTGCAAACTGCAACCAAACAGTGCAGCCAGCCTCACTTGTGATGCGCTCAGCCAGCTTGGTGCGGGTCAGCCCTGGCGCCACGCAGTTCACCCGGATGTTCTTGGGGGCGTAGGTGGCAGCCGCGCTCAGCGCCATTGCCGCCACGCCGCCCTGTGAAGGGAGGTGGCAGGGGCTGCGTTTGGGGAGCTCTGCTGATCTGCAGGTTGCGCGATGAATGGCAGCAGAACCCGGCCCGGAATTGACGCTGGCGGCGCCAGCATCATTCGGCGAGGGCAGCACCCGCAGCAGCACCTGCGGCAGCAGCCCACCAACAGCAGTTGACCACCCGGCCAGCACCCCGCAGCGCACCTTGGCAGCGGCGATGGCCTCGTGGTTAGGGATGCCGTGCTTGGCCACTGCCGAGGAGCAGAACACGATGGAGCCGCCGCCATTGGCTGGCCGCATCATGGTTTTAGCCGCCGCCCGCAGCACTCCAAAGGAGGACAGCAGGTTGATGCGCAGCGTATCCTCAAACTCCGCCTGGCTGGTGGTGTGGGCTGTGGGGCAAAGGGGTGGCAGGGCACAGTGAGCGAGCGGTTGGTTGGTTATGAAGGACGACAGCAGGTTGATGCGCAGCGTGTCCTCAAACTCAAACTCCGCCTGGCTGGTGGTGTGGGCTGAGCAGCGGGTTGATGGGAAGCGGGGTATTGTCGGTTGGAGACTGCACGCCTTGCTCAAGAGCGTGCACAGTCCCGCTCCGGCAGTGGCTGAAGGCAGGAGCGGGAGCACCATCGACCCAAGAGGTGGCACGGGCCCAACTCCCAACAGCCCTGCAAACCAACCCGTCCCGCTCCTCCCCCCACCTGACTTGAGAATGACGGAGCCCACGCAGTTGGCCACGCCATCCACCCGGCCGTACCGCTTCACAGCGTCATTCATGACTGCCTCCACTGCTGCCACGTCTAGAGGGTCTGCTGGGGCAACTGCAACCGCCGCTGCGCCCGCTGCCGCTGCCGCTGAGGAGGCCGACTGCAGCCGCTCCTCATCCCGGCCTGACAGCAGCAGCTGCGCCCCCGGCTGTGCGCCCAGCAGCTGCGCCAGTGAGCTGCCGATGCCGCCGGTAGCGCCAAACACGACGTAAACTGCAGGGCAGGGCGGGTGGCAGGGCTGAGTGCGGCAGGCGGCAGGCGGCGGCAGCGGCGGCAAAGGGCTTGGCGCTGAAGGCCCGGCGATGCAGATGAGTTTCATTCCATCATGCCATACACACCCGGAGCAGCTGTGGCGGCGCCGGTGGCCAGGCCGCGAGTTTGCAATGGGCGCAGCAGCGAGGGCACCACTGAGGCCGCTGCCTTGGCCAGCATGACTCTAGATCGATATGTTGCAGCTGATCAGGAGGCGGAAAAGCGACCGAAGTGGCTCTGTGTGGTGGGCGCTGGGGGCAGGGTGGGGGCAGGGCTCTGTTGTGTGCTGCAGCGGTGTAAATTGGTTGGAAAGGCCAGAAAGAGCATCAAAAACAGCGTAGGTGGCGCAATGCGGGCATGTGCAGGTCGCCATGTGTTCCATGCCAACTCATGGAACACATGAGGGTCGCCGTTCACAGCGCGCCGGGCTGCAAAGCAGCTGCTGTGCCGTCTGGGCCTCTCAACCCTAGGCCTGCACTGTTCAGCCGAGCAGCAGTCGTGCCTGTGCCTCCCACACGGTCCAAGGCAGGCGCTGTGCTGCTGGACCTGGGTTCTGCCTCTCTTCCTTGCTGCCTGTCCAGCCTACAGTGAGCTAAGCTTGCAGCTGGTGCCGGCAGGACTCAGCCGCAAGCAGCCCGTCCTGTTCCCGCGCTGCTCAGAGCAGCCGCAGGAGCTGCCGCGCGACCCTCCAACCCCGCCGCCTCCTTTGAGCAGGATGAAGGGGCCCCAGCCAACTGAGCAGGCTCCTGCCGAGCTGAGAGACCTGAGCGATGACCTCCTGGTCCGAGCCTTTGGCCAGCTGGGGGTGCCCGACAGTGGCGCCGCCGAGCGCCTGAAGCTGCGGTGGGTGGGCATGGCTTGTTTGAGCTTGCTTGTCGTGCCGCGCAGCTGCGCCAAGCAAACAGCGTGCCCAGCAGGCAACTCGTGGCAGCCAGCCCGGTGCCTCAAGTGCCCACTTGAGCCCTCAACCTGCCTCCCCCCCGCAGGCACGCCACCCTTCCCCGCGTGTGCCGCCGCTGGTGGCGGCTGGTCAACAGCCGGCAGCTGCTTGCTGACCTGGATGTCAGCATCGCGCTGGCAAGCGCCAGCCATGCGCCAAACAGCGGCCATGGCGCCTTTCTGCGGCGCGTGCGGCGGCTGTGCGAGTGGGTGCTGCTGCGGGCGGCGGGGCCTGTGCAGCGCCTGCAGCTGCACCTCACCGCAACGTGCAAGGAGCTGCAGGCTGCTGAGGAAGTGCGCACAGCAGTGGTGGCCATGCTGGTCGGCTGCGGCGCTGCTGGCGGTGGCCTGCGGCACCTGAGCCTGAGGCTGGAATTGCCCGACACAGAGTTCTGGCTCAGCAGCTGGGTGCCGGCGCTGCGCAGCGTGCAGCGGCTGGAGGTTGCTGCAGGGCCGCCCGTGGCGGCGCTGCTCAGCACGCGCTCCCTGGCGCGCCTGCTGGCTGCAGCACCCATGCGCAGCCTAACCAGCCTGCAGCATCTGGTGCTGGAGGGCTCACCGCTGGTGTTCAGAGACGACCTGCAGCTGCCCGCCGCGCTGACCAGCCTGTCCGTGTCCGGCTTTCGGGCCTGTGCCAACGCCCCTCATGAGGTCGCACTCATGGACAAGGCAAGTCGCGCCACGGAGCGTCGGCAGTGTGTGCCCTGCGGTCTGAGTGGTGCGTTGGTGTTGTCACATCCCTGAGTACTGCCCAGCAGGTGGCAGCATGGTTGAAGCTAGCGAGCAACAGGCCCTGCCGCCGCTGCTTGTGCAGGTGCTGGCTGCCACAGCCCTGCGCCGCCTGTGCATTCGGAATGCGGACCCTGCAGACATGCGCCAGCTGTCCAGCCTGACTGGCTTGGAGCGGCTGGCGCTCAGCCCTGGCCGCGGGCTGGTGGCGTCCTCGCTGCCGCTGCCGTCTTCGCTGCAAGAGCTTTACTTGAGTGGCCTGCCCAACGCAAGCTGGCTGCCGGCCAGCCTGGCGCAGACGGCCCAGCTGTCCTGCCTGGTGTTAGACGGGGTGGAGACGCAGGGTGTGCCCTCTCGGGTGTCCGAGTCAACCAGCCTGCGATGCTTTGGATGGCGCCGTCCCAGCAGCTCCAGCGCCTACACCAGCCCGCTGCCAGCTGGGCCGTGGCTCAGCACCCTCACTGAGCGTGCGGCCCCGCTGCACGCCACCGTCAGCCGGCTGAGCTGCATCGGCCCGCACTTGCGCACCGTCTGCCTGATCGGGCTTGGCAGCGCGACGCGGGAAGAACAGCTGGCAGTGCTGCAATGGGCGGCACAGCAGACTGGCTCTCTCCCTGGACTGTCGTTCTGCACTGCTGCATGCCGACGTGGCGTTCGCTCTGCTGCACCTGGGCCGCGCCAGGCCCAACCTGCAGATTGAGCCGGGCCAGGGCCTGATCGACAGCCTGCGCGCTCAAGCCTCCTGACCGCACAGCTGCACAGTGTACATTAGGCACGGAGCTTGCTGGCGCCTGCCCCAGTCCAGCCTCCTTGTAAAACGTGCAGATTACAAGTGGATTAGTAGGGCTGCTAACCGCTTCGGCAGCAGGTCCCATCGAGGCAGGGCATTCGGCAAGAAGAAGGTACAACATGACAACTGCAGGGAGGTGCGGGGCTGTGGTGCGGCAAGGCGGTGCCGCGGGCGGCCGCCGCATGCAGCGTGGTTCAATGAAATGGCAAGGCGTGTGAGCTATTGTGCATCATCGCGGGGAGGGCAAACATCTGGCGAGAGTGAACTGAAAGGTATTCGTCTATCGAACGGGAAAAGAAGGCAGGGGGAAAGATGGGGACACGTGCTCAGCAGTGCCGCAACCGGTGCTGCCACTGCGGTAGCGAGCTGCGGCGGATGTGGGGCACAGGCCGGGGGGAAGCGAAAGGGCTGGACAGCTGCTGCTTGGTCACTGAAGTGGGGTCTAGCCAGCTAGGGCTCTAGCGGGTGCATCGCGGGGGGAGGATGGCAGCTAGGCAAAGGAAGTTGGGAAGAGAGAACAGCTAGGCGAGTGTAAAGTTGTACGGGCGGGGTGGGTGGGCAGGGATTAGGGAAGGGCCAGGGAAGGGGCGTGTGCCGAGAAAAAGGCACGGACCCGGGTTTGGGTTTCAGCCGAGCGGCCAGCGGCTCCAATCGGATCAGAGGGAAAATACAGGGGGCGGCGAGGGGGCCTGGCTGTGCTGGCGCAGCAGGCGCAGCAGGCGCAGCAGGCACAGCGCAGCTATCATGTGCATGGGAGGCTGGGGTGTGGGGGGGAAGGCAGCGGCAGTGGTGGTACAGTGGCGGCTAGGCCGGTGCAACGATCCTCGAAGCGCAGCACTGGAGCGTGGCGCACTGGCTGGGTAAGAGGGCAGATGCGGCAGTGGGGTCCGTGCGCCATCCAGGCCTTGGCGGGGCGGGCTCAGATGTACTTGTCGATTTCGTCGTTGGGGAAGTGCTTGCTGCAGGGGAGGAAGGCAGGTGGCAAGGGTGCATGTGAGTGCAGGCTGGATGTGGCGAGCCACGCTCAGCGGCGCAGCCTGCATCGCAACATTTGCACTAGGCGCGCGGCGCAGGGCAGGGCCGGCACACGGCCGCAAGTCCTGCCAACCCCAAAGCGGAGCCATGCTGTCCCAGCGCTGACCGTGATGAAGCGGGGGATGCGTACCGACCCCCACCAGCATGTGCAGGGACCTCACCCCAAGGGCAGCCAGCACAGCAGCTCCCCCAGACCCGCGGCACGCCGCACCCCACCGACTGCCCCGATCCCACCGACTGCCTTGCCTGATGAAGCGAGGGGTGAACACCGCATCCATGAGCAGGTCCAGGGAGCGGTCCACGTTGCGCTGGGTCACGCCCGCCAGGCTGCGCCGCTGGCTGGTCAGCGAGGCGAGGACCGGCTCCAACAGGCGGCGCCGGGTGGTGGGGCGGCCGGTGGTGCGAGCCGCCAGACCGACTGCCATGGAGAGGGAGGGAGGTTGGGAGCGGGTTTGTGTTGGCAGGCAGGCAACTGGGGTGAGGAGCGGCAGCTGCGTGCCGCCACCATCTGCAACTTGCAAGGCAGCCGGCACCAAACTCGGCCCTGCCGCCGCCCGCCAGCCCTGCGCCCCTCCCGCGTCCACTCCCGGGCGCGCCCACCCCGCCCACCTGAGCAGCAGAGCATGAAGGTGCCCAGTGCGGCCAGCTGGGTGGCCAGGTCACTAGAGGCTGCCCAGCCAAACACGCCGGCAGACGAGGGCATGGCCAGCTCAGCAGCCAGCGCCACGGCGGCGGCAATCATGGCGGTGCGCCCCGCCAGCTGCTCAAACCGCCGTGTGACGGCCTGCATGGCGGAATGGACAGAAAGCAGTAAAGACCGTGGGTGGAGGTTCAAACTGTGCTGGCAGACTCGAGGGGCCCCGGCTGTACTCGAGTCGGGCCTAGAGGAGGCGAGGAGCCGGTGTGTGGGTGGCGAGGCACGGTTGCTGGCCAGGCCACAGCAGCAGGTTGGCTGAGCAGCAGCGGCCCCCCGCAGCACCAGCTGGCCACCCTCAACATTGCCAGCCTGCTGGGCAGCTCAACAGCCAGGCTGCAGAGCTTAGGGCTTTGGGTTAGCGCCCTACGCGCCGGCGCCTGAGCGGCGGCGGGAAAGCCCGGCGGCGGGAAGCCCCTCCCACCTGCCACAAACACACCTGCGCCTCCAGCAGGTCGGTCAGGAGGCTGATGAGGCGCTCGCCCCGCGCTTCAGGGTGCACTGCTGGCAGGGCCAGCGGCTCGGAGGGCGCAAACGAGGTGAAAGGCACCGCCACCTGCAGGCGCGTGGCGGCCGGCGAGCGGCGGCTGGGCTGCCGTGCGCTGGGGCCAGCTTGCGCCACGCAAATAGACGAACGGCAGGCGGTGATCATTTCGACCCGGCTGCGGCGAGCGGAGGGTTGGGGTCCGTGAGGTTGAATGGGGCACACAAGTGGGCCGCGGTCTGGCGGTGTCGGAAGCTCTGCTTGACAATGATCGGTGCCTGGAGAGTGTCTGGGCGGCGTGCCGAGGCGTCTGACTGACGAGTGGTGTGAGTCGCGCTGGCGCCCCATGCAGACGGCGGCTCGACGGCCTTTCGGGCTGCATGGATGCCCGCTGCATATCAGTAGTGTTGTTCATTGTTTGGTGACCCCCTACAAGCCCTGCGAGGCGCTGTACCAGGAGGTCTCGTTGCCCGGCGCTCGAACAGGCTACTGCAGCGCCTGGCAGCTTGCCGAGTGTAAGGCGAGCTGACGAAACAAACGATGGGCGCTCGCGGCTATCAATTTGCGGCACCGACTCCTGCTGCCGCCGCCGCCGCCTGCTGCAAACGCCCGCTGCACCCTGCCTCGTGTTGCAGGTGGAGCCATCTGACGACAGCCGTGGCGTCCACGTTAAGAAGCACAAGTCACCTAGCAGGCGCTCACCAACAGCTCAGCAGCGATGCAGCCCGACCGATCTGACGGCACGGCGGAGGCCAGCAGCAGCGGCGGCGGCGGCGCCCCCGCCTGCTACCTCATCTCCTACAACCAGCAGAGCAAGCACAACATAGGTACGGGTGCACGGCGGGGAGGGGCTTGTGTGGCGGGTTGTGACCTGGTTGCACAGCTGGGCATTGTTGAAGGGGAGGTGCCGCTGAACTGCTCACTCCCCTGCTGCTGCAGGCACCCTGGCACGCTGCGCCACAGCATTCAACGTCAAGCAGGTGCCCGTCCGGCAGCTGGCTGCTTGCTGAATGAGAGCTTTGCCATGCATCATGCGTGCTGCTGCCGACTTTCCGCTTCGCCCGCGTGCTGCTGATGACGCTGCTGCCCATGTGGCGTGGCATGCTCGGGCACACGGTCGGCATTTTTCCCCCCATGTTCCGCTTCTTGCGCCGCCTGCTGGCAGGTGTGCCTGGTGGGCTCGCGCCAGTTCCACACTTTTGGGGCGCACGGCTCCAGCGAATTCGTGGACTTTTGCCACTACCCCACGCTGGAGGAGTGTGTGCGGGACCTGAAGGACAACAAGGGTGCGCCTGCTGCTGGGTGTGCTGGGCGTGTTGGGCGTGCTGGGGGCGCTGGGCATGTCTGTGTGCCTGTGAGTGCGCGAGCCGATGCACCGAGGCAAAGCAATGTGCAAGCAGCCCGACTTGGGCACGGCACTGCATTGCTGAAGCACTGCACGAGCGTGCTTTGCGATGCCCTCCCGCAGGCTGCACGGTGGTGGGAGTGGAGATCATGGACGGCGCGCGGCCGGTGCACTCGTTTCCGTTCAGCGGCAACACCGCGTTCATGCTGGGGAACGAGGTGGGGGCAGCAAGGGGGGCTGTCATGAGTGCATGACAGGGAAGCGTGCAGCATGCGGTTGAGGCCGGCCGTTTGCACGGGGTTGCTGCTGCGCCTGCCGCCCAGCTGCGGCTCTGCTGGCCTGCAGCCTGGCAACCAAGGTCGTGCATGCCGTCGCCGGTTGGACGCCGCTCGACACAGCCCACCTGCCTGACTCGGTGCAGGGAGCGGGCCTGAACGAGAAGCAGCTGGCGCTCTGCGACTCCTTCATCTACATTCCCCAGGTGCGCTGGCTATCAGGCAGTTCTCTGTAACTGCTGTGGGAGGGGCGGCCGGCATCAAGCTGTTACATGTTGCGGTCACATCCCCCAGTAAGGTGCTCAAGTTGACAGCTGGTAGCCAGCACAACCAGGCAGTGCTCTGCCGCTGCTGCGGTAGGGGCGCCCGGCCGCAGGCTGTAGCATATTGCCGTCACAGCTTGGCCGATAGGCTGCCGCTCTCAATATTGTTTTTGTCACACGCGCCATGCGCCTGAGCGCCCTGCCGCACTCCCACCCCCAATTCAAAGCAGTATGGCGCCGGCACGGCCTCCCTGAATGTCGCAGTCGCTGCCTCCATCATCCTGCACCACTTTGCGCACTGGGCGGGCTACCCCGAGCGCCAGCGAGAGGTGCGCTGTGCTCTGAGCATCCTGATCTGCTTTGGCCTCAAAATGTGAGATGTTGCGCACCGGGCGGGCTGCCCGGGAGCGCCAGCGGGAGGCACGGACCAACAGCCGTCCGCGTGCACTGGGTTTTTGGTGCCTCCTGACGCACACCTGTCAGGAGCGCCAAACAGGCTTGCAGCTCGCCATGGGTGCTGGCGCCGGTTTGTCTGTGCCCCAACCGCTGCTGCTGTTGTTGCCCTCTTAACCCCCATCAACCACAGGGCCAGAAGTTTGTGGTGGGGGACCGCCCACAGCGCACCGGCCCGCGCGGCTACGTGCCCCTCTCACCCGAGGAAGCAGCGGCTGAGAAGGCGCGGCGAGCAGCGGCAGCAGCCTCGGGCGATGCAGACGCTGCGGAGCTGCCGGCGCTGTTTGATTGACGGCACCACGGCATGATGGCAGCTGCCTGTTTAAGTGACGGCATCACGACAGGCGCCATTGAGCTGGCGGCTTTCATGACCTCACGTGACATCTGCCCGATCACACTGTCCAATCCTGACCCTGACCGCACTGATATTTTTCTGTAAACTTCCCACCTCCCCACCGTTGGTGTGTGCTTTAAAATGTGGAGCACAGCACAGCGCAAGTCGAGCAGGCTCAAATCGAGGTGGTCAATCACATCATCGCATCATACGAACGTGCTCAGAGAAGCAGCGCATGAAGTGGGGAAGCGCGAGGAGGGAGAGAGCAGTGCGACTGGCCTCGAGCAAATAGGATAAGAGATGAAAACTGGAGGCTAACAGCCTGGGTGGCAAGGCGGGCGGCTGCACACGCGTGCGCAGGCCCGGCGCCCATACATAGTGGCTGGCTTGGGCAGCCATCCCGGGAGCTCACGCGCGGCGCGGACGGCCAGGCTTGCGGCCATTGGCCTGCGGCGGGCCGCCCGAGGCCAGCGCCTGAGAAAAGGTGATGACCGGGGGGGCGCCTGCTGCCGCCGCAGCACCGATGGGGGCGGG